>CM044437.1:81014333-81036764 GCA_024363595.1 Xenopus borealis
ATGGCAGTTGGACTAGTCCCTGGATCAACTTGTACTATGAGCTATCTTCCATAACCCTGTTGTCCCTCGCTTGCTAAAAAGCCGTCCAATCCCTTCTTAAAGTGATACTGACACTAAAAAATAAATTTTAACGTATGAATATACATTTAGGGGCGAATTTATCAAATTCACATGAAGGATTCGAAATTCGATCGAATTTTCAAAAAGATTTGAATTCGAATTTTCGATTGTTTTTGAAGATCACTTTGACCATCACATTTTTAAAAATTTGATTGAATCAAATGATTCATATAATTCCAATAAAAATCTATTCGAAAATTCGACAGTCGAATAACTTCCCCTTTAAATTTTTATTTGACTGCCTAGTTCGCCAGTTTCAATCTACCGAATTGGTTTTACATTAGTTTTGATTGAATAAAACATTTTTGAGAAAATGGTTAAAGAATGGTTAAAATTTTTGAATCGTTCGATTCAAACAATTTCATTGTTCAATAATATTTCCTATTCGATCGTTCGACCAAGCGAATTGCGATAAAATCCTTCGAATTCAAAGGATTTTTATTCCCACAAAATTCGATGGTCGAATACGAGGGTTTTTTAACCCTTCAATTCCACCCTCGTTAAATCTGCCCCTTAATGTTACCTATAGGTCATGTTGATAATTTTTTGCTGAGAGGTTTTTTTTGTATATAACTGTTAGTTGAAGTTCCTAAGCCTGACACTGTGACTTTGCCAACCTGACTGTCCCATCTCAGCCTGTTGTAATTTCAGGTGTCGGTATATTTTTAAAGCTATCTAATGTATCTGCCTGTACGACTGATTCAGGGAGAGAATTCCACATCTTCACAGCTCTCACTGTAAAACCCCCTTCCAAATATTTAGGCAGAACCTATTTTTTTTTTTTTTCTTATGGGAATGGGTGATCAGTAGATAAACTGGTAAATAAAGCATTAGAGCGATTATTAAAGGATCTCATATGTTTTTACATAGTTATCATATCATCCCTTAATATTTTCTCCAGCGTGAACATCCCCATTTTGACCTTTGTCTTTCCTCATAGCTAAGATTTTCCATACCTTTTACCAGCTTAGTTCTCTGTACCCTCTTTAATATAATAATGGCATGTTTTATAGATGGGGCCTTACCAGTGCTCTATAAAGTGGAAGAGAGACCCCTTCCTGCCATGAATCAATGCCCCTTTAAATACAGCTCAAGACCTTATTTGCCCTTGATGATACTGACTTGCATTGCTTGCTACAGCCAAGTTTAAAATCTACAAGGAATCCAAGGTCCTTTTCCATAATGGGTTTGCCTAGTGCAGTCCCATTAAGGGTATAAGTGGCTTGGATATTTTTATGTCCCAGGTGCATGACTTTACATTTATCAACATTGAATCTCATCTCATTTACCACTTAGCTGCCCAGATTACCAGTTTGTCAAGATCCTGTTGCAAGAATGCCGTATCCTGGATCGAATTAATTGGGCTGGATAGTTTTGTGTCATCTGCAAACACTGATCTGACATTACTTACAATACCCTGCCCTAAGTCATTAATGAACAAGTTAAATAAAAGTTGACCCAATACCGAGCCCTGAGGGACCCAACTTAGAACCTTACTCCAAGTAGAGAATGTTCCATTAACGACCATCCTCTGTATCTGATCCTGTAGCCAGTTTCCTATCCATATGCAAACAACTTCATTAAGCCGAAAATAACTTATCTTAGAAAGCAGCAGTTTGTGGGGCTTGGTATCAAACGCTTTGGTAAAATCCAAATACATCACATATACTGTCCCCCCACAGTCCAGCATCTTACTTATCTCATCATTGAATCTCATTTGCCACTTGGCTGCCCAGAGTGCCAGTTTGTCAAGATCCTGGATGGAATTAATTGGGCTGGATAGTTTTGTGTCATCTGCAAACACTGAAGCATTAATAACAATCCCCTCCCAGTCATTAATGAACAGGTTTAATAAAAGTGGACCCAATACTGAGCCCTGAGGGACCCCACTAAGAGCCCTACTCCAAGTAGAGCATGTACCATTAACAATCACCCTCTGTTATCGAACCTGTAGCCAGTTTCCTATCCATGTGCAAATGACTTAAGCCCAACAGACCTTAGTGTAGAAATCAGTCATTTGTGGGGCACGGTATGAAATGCTTTTGCAACATCCAAATATATTACATCTAGTCCAGCATCTTACTTACCTCATCATAAAAAGCAATAAAATTTGTCTGAGATGACCTGTCCTTCATAAAGCCATGGTGATTGCTGCTCATAATGGCACTCACTAGGACAACATTTTGAATGTGATCCATTAACAAGTCTTCAAATAATCTGCCCACCACAGATGTCAAATTTACTGGCCTATTATTGCCAAGCTGAGATTGTAATCCCTTTTTTGGAATTACGTCATCTTTCCTCCAATCCTGGGAGCACCATACCAGATGAAAATCAGAAATAGGTGCTGGTATAAAACTGACTAAGCTCTCTTAGAACCGGGGGTATATGCCATCAGGCCCTGAAGCCTTGTTTACATTAATTTTATTAAAGCTTTTTGAATCATATCCTGATTCAACCACTGACTAGATTGAGCTGGGCCATCAGTGCAGCTACAGTATGAAGTGAGCCTGGGAACTGAGACTCCGCTATTGTATACACTGATGAAAAGAACTGATTTAGCACATTTGCCTTTTCTGTAACCATACTGGTACCATTATTTAATGGAGAAAGACTCTCAATTTGCATCTTTTTACTATTAATAAATTTAAAAAACACCTTTAGGGTTAGTTTTAGTCTCCACCACAATTAACTCTTCATTTCCTTTCTTTGCCTTTCCGGATTGCTGATTTACAACATTTATTATAGTGTTTATATTAACTTCTTTACTTCAATAGTAAGCCACATAGGGTGATTCTTAAAGCTTTTAGATTTACTCCTTAAGGGAATACATTGAGAACAGTAATGATTTAATATCATTTTAAATGACAGCCATTTCTGTTCTGTGTTTTTAGCTGAAAACATAATGCCCCAATCAATGCTCTGAAGGGCAGCCATCAAGGCACTAAAATTAGCTTTTCTGAAATTCATGTTTTTTTGCACCAGACATTAAATGATATAACATTATAGTCACTATTACCAATTATATATATATTTATTTATTTATTGTATTTATTATGTTACTTGTCCTCCCTGCGTGTGATTTTATATAGTGTTACTTGTCCTCCCTGTGTGTGATTTTATATAGTGTTGCTTGTCCTCCCTGTGTGTGATTTTATATAGTGTAAGATTGTACAGTGTTGTTTCTATATATCGCATTATAAATAGTTATACATACATAGAACATGCCAGTATCACTGTGACTGCATTTGTGTGACTTTGTAAACTATTCTTTAGAAGTTGCTAGATATTTCCATTGATCTTTCATCATTAAGTGCAACTAAATGAATTGTGTAGTTTTTTTGTACTGTGAATTATACATGACATATAGCTGATGTATGGCGATCATAGAACAGATCTGTGCAGTGTAGATACCTCTAACAGATTTGCCCTTCACACAGATAGCATTAGCAGCTTTTATATAGCTACTGTATGTTTACACTGCCCATGCATGTGATATATCATGCTTGCAGGTCAGTGCCAGGGAGTACTGAAGATGGGGGTTGTTGCTTAATGCTAAGATCCTTAATCAGTTTGTCAGTTAAAATGTTTGCATTTACATTGGTCTTTACTTTTTTTTTAATAGGTTTTGAATTATTTGGTTTTCCTTTTATTTTTTTCCAACTTTCACTGACTCTGGCAGCCATAAACATTTGCTATGTTGAGCTAAATTTTATTACGATTTTATAATACACAAGTCTTGAATATCCTATAAATTATATCCTTATAAATGGTACTTAGTGAAGTAATTGGTTATAATCCGAGCTTAGTGATGTCTTTTCTGTCACAACTCACTGAAACGTGTGTATTATAATAAATAAAGTATCCCTTGCTGCAAAATACAAGGTCATTTGAAGTCACCTCGGAGTTCACAAATAATGTGGGGTTTTCAGAAAAATTACAGCACTGCATTTAAATCTAGGTAGGTTTGATACAAATCTCTACATGGTCACTGGCTGTTTTAGAGGGAAACAGACAAAGCTGCTCGAGTTCTGGTGAGCAAGTTGGGGGTTCCCCCCTGCTGTTTGAAAGTATGACTGTTTCCCTGCAGAGCAGTTAGGGACTGTCTGTGAATTCCTATCCCCTGCAGTACATGAAGGGAGAATTTCACTGCATACAGTCAGGATTCTTATAAAACTGGTAGACATTTTTTAAGTATATTGGAGATAAATTTATTTTTCATAAAAGAAAGTAAAAATGGGGTTTTATTTTTTTGCCTTTACATTCCCTTTAAACACCGTTTCAAAATACTTTATACATTTTTATACACTTTTATACACTTTGATCTTTATACATTTATAGATGTTCCACTACACTCTCCGATGTTAACTTGTGAATATCAGCAAGTACAAACTAGAAATTGTTTTTAACAAGGTGGGGCTCAGATGTTAATGGAATATGTTAATCCCACTTTAACGTTCCTGGGTACACTTGCAATGTATGTTATGTCCACACTCCCTCTATTTTAAACCACAATTTTGCTACTGACCAATGATCCTGGAGAAATGAATGAAGAGTATAACAAGAAATGAAGACCACTTCAGACCCCCCTTCGCTCATGTATGCTTGTAATGCATGTTGGTGCTTTGGGAATCCAACCATAATTTCAACTGTTAGCATTAAGATATAGTTGTAGCATTTTGCAGGGGTGTCCAAACTTGGCCCTCCAGCTGTTAAGGAACTACAAGTCCTACAATGCATTTGCCTGACTGTGGCTGTCAGACTCCTTCATTGCATTGTGGGACTTGTAGTTCCTTAACATCTGGAGGGCCAAGTTTGGACACCCCTTTTAAAGGCATGTGCTCTCTTTCAAACTCTTACAATAAAGGTTTTTTTTTCTCAAGGGAATACAAAGCTGCAGGCATATTATTATTTTCAGTTTCACCAGGAGTTTTCTTTCTCCTCTCTCAGATACATAACATCTAGGAGCCCACAAAGGATTCTTGTATTACCTGAGTTGCTTAAGCGGTAGCTGTAAAACCGAACTGGAGTCAATGGAGGACCTGAACTCACTGATCTAAGTTTAGCTGAAATGTATATTATTAAGCCACGTACAGTGCTTCCTGTTTTCGAAACATGGGGCAATAACATATTACTAATTAAAATATAAGTGCATAAAAAGATATTTTGGCTTTTCATTTGACCATATTTGATACTACATCTTCCAGATTGCCCCCCAGTAACCTCAGTGGGTTGGTTATAATACGCAGCTGTCAATTTTTTAGGCAATAAATGCAGGCCCTGAGTAATTCTGTGGAGGGAAAGCAACTAGCAGTAAGAAGTAGTAGTTTTAATCACTGCTTATTTATCAGATGTTCTAGGTGGCATTGCTCTAATGGTGATGGCGAACAAGACATTCCTAGCCATGGAGTGCAAGCAGAGTGAAGCGAGATGCAAGAGTAAAAAACAATAATGGACATCAAATAAACACCTGGCCAGGGTTTAACGAGTCAAAAGATAGCTTTGTATACTTTCAGCCACATAATTCTATATGATCTGGCACAACATTTCATTTTGAGCTAGTTTAAATGGAATAGGCAATATGCATTTTAACTCTAGCAAAATTGTTAGTCCCCATATAAGCATTCAGAAGGTATGTAACCATAAGTCAGTATTGGGCATTTTACTCTAATTTAGCACTTCTTTTTATTTGTGCTATACTTATTTTAACAACACAATTATAAATACGTATTACTGGCAATACCTGTCCTAAAAGAAGTTTGTGAGTACTTTTGCACTGATTTATTCTGCTACTGTGCTTAAAGGGATCCTGTCATGGGAAAAAAAAAATTCTAAATCCATCAGTTAATAGTGCTGATCCAAAAGAATTCTGCACTGAAAAACATTTCTCAAAAGAGCAAACAGATTTTTTTATATTTCATTTTGAAATCTGACATGGGGCTAGACATTTTGTCAATTTCCCAGTTGCCCCAAGTCATGTGACTTGTGCTCTGATAAACTTCAATTACTCTTTACTGCTGTACTTCAAGTTGGAGTGATATCACCCCCTCCCTTTCCCCCCACCCAGCAGCTTAACAACAGAACAATGGGAAGGTAACCAGATAACAGCTCCCTAACACAAGATAACAGCTGCCTGGTAGATCTAAGAACAGCACTCAATAGTAAAACCCATGTCCCACTGTGTACTATTCAGTTACATTGAGAAGGAAAAACTGCCTGCCAGAAAGCAGTTCCCTTCTAAAGTGCTGGCACCAGTCACATGACCAGGGGCAGCTGGGAAATTGACATAATGGTTAGCCCCATGTCAGATTTCAAAACTGAATATGAAAAAATCTGTTTACTCTTTTGAGAAATGGATTTCAGTGCAGAAGTTTACTGGAGCAGCACTATTAAAGGGGTTGTTCACCTTTGAGTTAACTATTCGTATAATGTAGAGAGTGATTTTCTGAGAATTTGCAATTGGTTTTCATTTTTTATTGCTTGTGGTTTTATATTTATTTTGCTTTTTATTCAGCTGCTCTCTAGATTGCAGTGTCAGCAATTTGGTTTCTAGGGTACAAATTACCCTAGCAACCCTGCATTGATTTGAATAAGAGACTGGAATATGAATAGGAAATGGACTGAATAGAATGATAAGTAATAAAAAGTGTCAATAACAATACATTTGTAGCCTTACAGAGCATTTTTTTTTAGATGGTGTCAGTAACCCCCATTTGAAAGCTGCAAAGAAACATAAGAAAATTGCAAATCATTAAAAAACTATGAAAAATAAATAATGAAGACCAATTGAAAGGTTTCTTAGAATTGGCCCTTCTACAATATACTAAAAGTTAACTTGAAGGTGAACCACCCCTTTAACTGATTTGTTTTCCATGACAGTTTCCCTTTAAAGTAATACCAAAAGCTACTTTTTAAAATATGAATGTACATTAAAAGTTACCTATAGGTCATGCTGAGAGGTTTGTTTTTGTAAGTAATCATTCGTTGAAGTTTCTAAACCCTTTTTTTTTTTTTTTTAAAGTAATCGACCTGACTGTTCCATCTCAGCCTGTTAAATTTCTAATGCTAACGGATTCCTGCTGCACAAATATGGCAGCCCTCTCATAGGGAGTCAGATAGGTATTGTAAAAGCAATGGGCAAATACTTTATGGCAAAAAAAGTATAAGCCAATTTTATGATAGATGTAGAAAAGGCATAATTTCTGGTGTCAGTATCTCATTAAATTCAACAGTGGAATGTATACATGAAACTATCAAATAAGCTAAAGCAGGTTCTTATTAGAGTTCACAATCTAATAAATGTGAAATATCTGGCGTAAAAAGATAAAAGGGAACCTGCCACCCTAATTAATTATTTTCTATTGTGTTTGTCAAGTAAAAGAAATGTACTTGCTAAATTATTTAAATCTTATTTTCCTCAGCCTTGGAATTCACAGTCACAGCAAACTGTCAGGATCCATTTTGAGGGCACTGTTCTTAAGACAAGCTTTTCATCATGCTGAAGTCTTGTTTATGTGACAAAATGGGGGACCTAATGCCTATGCACAGGCTACACTATTAGAAAAAAAAAGTGGAGGAACACCTAGGAAGTGCAGAATGGAATTATAAGTAATAGCCTCCCCCACCTCTATGACACCTCTAAGGCATAGAGGTAGGGCAGGTAATATATGACTGACAGGTTTATAAATACCTTTACAACAGGTATGGCTGTGTTAATTAAATAATTTGGGTTTCATGTTTACTGTTAAAGACTTTTATTACACAGCTTTTTATGTCTGGGTGACAGGCCCCCTTTGATGGAGTTACATTGTAGGAAAAAGTATTTTGTCCTTAAAGTATAATTACTTGATTATGCCCAAAAAACAGCGCTGTATCCAGATATGTAATCTGGTCAATATGGGACCCTACAAAATTTTATAATAAAAACATATGATACAGCTCAGCTATGCAATTTAGCAATATAGACTAGCCCTTTAAAACCTTATAAAACTCGATAAGGATAATGTGCTCAAAGTAATTAGTTATACAGTATCAGCACTACCCATACATTCACAAAACATGACACAGCAGTAATCATAAATTGATCCAAGTGTTTATAGAGAGGAGGTGTCCCACTTTCCACGTACCTTCTGGCGTTTTCCTCTGGTGCTAGCATCCACATTCCTCCACAGATCTCTGCTTTTAGACAACCAAAATAATCTTTGGTAATCTAAAATGCATCGTTCAAGAAGAAATTTCAGGATTGCCAGGATGTGTTATTCCAAAAATATATAGTTTTCTGGGGTCAGCTTACTTCTAGAGGTTCTTGTGACGCATAAATGAAATGCTAAGTGCTTATTTTGCAAAAAAATGTCGGCCATGTAAAGTATTATACTTTATTTATCATTTGAAGTCTCTGATGCTTACTATACTTAGAAGTATGCAGTATTTAAACTATTCAGAGGACACAAGGCATTTATATTTAGGAAGTTTTATCTCAGTTCCTAGATGTGAAAATTGATTGGAGTAGAATTTGAATATATGGATATTTGAATGTGTAGTTTGCAAAATTATATGTTTTCAGAATATTCAGTGTGTGGGTTTTGCAGTAGACCATGTGTCCGAAATGGAAATTTATCTTATAATTTGGTAATTCTATGCATATTGGACATCAAACTTTATAGTATTTTTACAGTCTGAGGTGAACTTCAGAAATTTGGTGTACATTTTAGATTTGTGAGCTTTTCAAAAAATTAAATCCGTAGTAGGACAACACACAAGCTTTGTGCCGAAAACTTCTAATATAGGTATTTTTTGCTGTTGTCTTACTACAGTTTTTACCTTTTTTACTAAGGAGCTGTATGTGAGGAAGCCAGATGATGAACTTTCAACTTGTACATTTTAACTTTTTAAAATGCATATGTTAAATTTGTAATAGTGAAAGTGAAATCCATTAATTGCATGCACTGTTTTTATTTACATACATGACCCTATGCGTATTGGGCATTGAATAGTTCAGAAGACCTCAGATATTCATATTTAGAATGTTTATCACAGGACATAATCTCATGTCTGACAACCAAAGTTTTACAAATCTTTGAAATGGAAGCTGCACAGTATCTCCCTCCCTTCTGAGCACTGACCAGAACAGAGGAGGCATTCTAATATCAAAGGCTTTATTCAAGTACATATATTAATGTTCTAGCAGTGTGCAAACTAAAGCGTTTCATGATGTCTCTTGGCATTCCAAAAATGCGTTTATGGTGGGAAAGAATCCAACCGATATCTGCAGAAGACTTGATATCAGTCGGCTGGTCAATCGGGCTGGACAGAAAATTTTGATTGTGTGCCTTTTGAATGGTACCCGAACATCGGCCACTGTTTACTGCTGAATCGTCAGATGCAGGTATACGTCTGTATTAAAACGAACAATTTTTCCAAGAAAGATTATAATTGTACCGTCTATGGCCACCTTAAAAGGGGTTTATTTATCAAAGGTCAAATTTTAGAGTTTTTAGACCTTGAATGAGCTTTCTAATTTAAGAAAAAAATATTTGGTGTGTTGAGATTTACAACCGGGAAACTCAAATTAATCAAGTTTTCAGTGGAAAAAACTTGATCTGATTGCATTTTCAGACAAAACCCTCCTAAAAGAACTTAAACAAGGCTATTAATATCTTCAAACGGTTCAATTGACCTCTGCCAATGAATTCTACATGACCTTGACAGGTTTTATATGTTGTATTTTTTGTATTTGAACTATTTCCAGGGTTGGGGTATAATAAATTTTGAAAAATGTGAGTTTCTTAAAAAAGAGCCTCAAAATTCAAGTTTTAACCTGAAAAATCGATTTTTGGCTCAGAAATAACCTTAAAAACACAACTTGAACTTTACAAAATCTGCCCCTAAAAGTGTGAAATTAGAGCTCACCACAGAAAAATGGAGCCACATTCATTTAATTTCTAGGGGTATTATAGAGGTGTATTTATCAATGGATACAAGTTAGGGTTCACCATTTGATAAATGTGCCTCTAAAATCTAATAGTAATTAATAGAAAGTTACTGAATTTTACAGTAGTGAGCTCTAATTTCACACTTTGATACATCTGGGAAAGTGTGAAATAAAGGTGGTCACCACAGTAAAATTTCACACTTTTATAACTTCCCCTGAGTGTAGTCTAACATATGCTGAGTTCTGGAGTAGTGCTACATGTATTACTTTGGGTTTTTGAATTGTACAATATAGAAATCTTAACAATACTGTACATATTGAGTACTGGTACTCGGGAGAATAATAAAAATAAAATATATTTCAGATATGTTTGTCTACATGTAGATGATTGTTTTAATTTTTAAAGGAACAACAACACCAAAAAAGTTAGAAGGTGACAATTCTTTAAAGTGTCGGAATGGTATTTTAGACATCCATATTACTGGATGTATTAAATACGGATAAAGTAAATAATTTTCAATCTGGACCCAAAGAGGAGGCCGGGATCCAGCACATATAGTGGTCAATTGATCTTTCCTGGCAGCGTGATAATACCTTACGATGTTCAGAACTGAAAGGCTCCCAAGTTAATAATAACTCAGTATAAAATTTTAGGCTTCAACACCATCTTAACACAATGGATCCTACCAATCAAGGATGTTTATCCCAATGTTGCTATAATTTTGTATAACGGATTTAAATATGAGGAAAATTAACCTTATAAAGTGACGATATACAAGTCTCACTCCCAGGTATTGTAAACATTCAGATTGTATTTGAAACCCAAAATTAAGCTCTGTTAATTTATTTGTATGCTTTGGAAAATTACAAAGCAGCATTTCTGATTTTTCTGGGTTAATTGTAAGCCTGGATACTTTTGCAAATGCCCTCATGGTAAAGATATAAGCGGATTAGTCAGATGTACTAGAATATCGTCTGCAAAAAATGAACTCTTATACTTCTTTCCTTTAATAATAAGACCCTTAATATATGTGTAGGGGACTGGTAAATTAACCTCCCAGTATATTTTGAAGGCAGTCCCCAAGTGTTATGGACACCTAAGTTGGTCCTAAAATACAGTTAGGAGGGGGAACTGTTTCCTATTCCTGCTATAGTCCATCCCCCTTGTTGTTACTCACAGTGACCAGTAGATGGCACTGTGTTAAAGTATAAAAGCACGTAAACCATGCTTTCAGTGTCCATCTTGTGCTAGCTCTGGCCTGAGCAGGCAGGCAGAGTTTTGAGTGGAACCTAGACAGGCCAGGTCTAGTAAGGATAGGCTACTCACAGTTATAGGTCGCTCTAGGAGTGACAGATAGATAGGATTATTTAGCTGAGCAGTTTGAGGCTCCTACGAGGATTGTGAGTGGGATTAGGATCCCGGGTACTAATTGCCCAGAGTAGGGACTAAGTGTACAGACCTAGGATTAGAAGTGTCTCCTCAGGTTCCACTTAGGGAAAAGGCTGAAAGCTGGGTGTACCTCCTCCATGCTGCATATACAGATGCAGTCACTTGGATTTGTAAGTTAAATGCGTCGTGACTCAGGGGTTATTGAAGAAACTGTGTTATCCAAAGTTATATTAACTCATTTAATGCATTTAACCTTTTCATTAGCATACCAAAGCACCATTGTTTTCAATGGTGACCTCTTTAATTGGATGGGATGCTGTGACACAATATTCTGTGCTAAGTGGGATAAATGGGATAGATGAGTTAAGTCATGACGCATTTAACACACAAATCCAAGTGACTGCATCTGTACATTGTCTCCCATGTGTGAAGGGGACTCTGACCAAAGGTGCTATGAGTATTGCCTATCCACTGATGATCCTGCATGTGCTGATGTGATTGCTGTACACTCCAATGAGGATTGTCTGGTCAATAAATATGTTCTTTGGTTAAGTTATAAGAACCACTGGCGCCCAATTATTTGCACCCTGAATACAGTTACAGTTGCACTACACCCTGCCTCCACCTCGTTGCGAGGGCTTACTCCCTAAGATTTAAGGTCTCATCCGGAACAATATATTGGGAGTGGAGCCTATAGATAGAGAAAGGTGCTCTCAAGTTTACTATAGTGCTACATATGCATTATCCCCAATAGCTAATTTGAATAATGCCAGACATAGTGGGCACCCTTGCCTAGTCCCACGGTGAATCTTACTAGTATTTAGAGGGGTTGTAACTGGTAAATTTAGTTGAGCCCTTGGGAGATTATAGTAAACCTTAAGTGTATTAATAAGAGTAAGACCAAAGTTTAACACTCCAGAATTCTAAAATTACTAAAGGGCGAATTTTCACAGTGGAAGTCTTCACCATACTTCACACAACTTTGGTCAGATGTTAATTCACAGCAAATATGCATATGTAACAAAATGCAAAGTTTTGTCCCTCCAAGAGAATGTTGGCATACTTTTTTGAAAATGTGTCAGCAAAAACATTTATAACCAAATTTTCACTAGTGTTACTTTCTTCCTAGTAAAACTGTAACATACTTACATCATGCTTACATAAATTTAAATATGGTGGGTACATACAGATGAAGCCACTTTGGATTGTGCATTTGACACAGAATAACTTAACTCATTTATCCCACTTAACAGAATATTGTGTCACAGCATCCCATCCAATTAAAGAGTTGGTGCTTTGGTATGCTAATGAAAAGGTTAAATGCATTAAATGAGTTAAGATAACTTTAGATAACACAGTTTCTTCAATTAACCCTGAGTCATGATGCATTTAACTCACAAATTCAAGAGACTGCATCTATTCTCTCTATTATCCTAGACTTGAGTCCACCCTAAAACAAATGTGGCATAAGCTTCAAATGGTTGAAATTAATTAAAAAAAAAACAAAAACATTTTTAAATCACAATTTTAAACATAATCCCAAATTAAAATATGAAAAAAACACCAGTTTTTTGTCTTTTTATGATTTTTTGTCATTCAGGAAATAATGTCACTGACATAATAATGTTGATGATGTAGCTTCATCTTATCAATTTGACAGATAAAACCTGGCGAAACCGTCTCTGATGAAAAGGGTAATGGATTGAAATTAGCACTTTGATAAATTTAGGAGTAACGATTGTTTGCCTGGCGAAATTGCACAAAACTTTGCTAGGTCTGAACCTCACCCCTTAAATGGAAAACTAGGGAGAATGGAAACTTCCATCTATACTTCACTTTACCAGTAACATTGTGACCAGTTTCATCAATCTCCGTTCCTGAGTAGTCGGAGTTATATCATCATAAAGTTGCATATGGTAAGGTAACATCTCCTTACCTACAGAACATGTTGCTTGTAAAACCAAGTCTCTAACTTCCACATGGTGTACAGTAACTGTAGTACAATATCTCTAGGAAAGTTAGGATTTTGTGGACAGTCAAAAGCACTGTGAATTCTTTCTATATGCAGATATTGCTCTGAAAAATCTGGTAGTAACTGATGCAGTACTCCATTCATCAACTGTGTATGTCTCAGACACTCCTCTTACTCTCAGATTACCCCTCCTGGTTCTATTCTCTAAGTCCTCTGAAGTTGAAGGATCTGCTGCAGATGGAGGGATTGTTATTTCCAACCACCTTGTAGAGTAATTGCACGTGAATAAGAACACCACTCTAAATCAGCCACTCTATTCCCAGATCTTTAATCTGGCATGCAAAATTGGCCACATCTGCTGCCAGCTCAAATCAAAAGTAAGGAATTTTATAGAAATGAAGAGGAAGGTATTTAAAAAGTACTGAAAAGGAACAGCTAAATTTCAGGCATATTATTACTATAATGATACAAACTGATAAATGGCTTGTGAAATAATCCCAAAAATTTTAAGTATATCAAAATTAAAAAGATGTTGTTGAGAGTATAGAGGTCATGCATCACACAGTGCACACAGTATAAAAAAAGGGACCACAAAGGCACGAGTTGTGTAAATAGCAGCAGGATTGTGCACTCCTTTTTGGACCACAGAAACCTACAGTATGCTTGAATGCTGTGTTAGGCTGTGAACATTTCAAGAGAGGCAGGCTGTGGGGAGGCAAGTAGGCACCTTCCTGTCCTCTATTGCAAGAGTCATGCAAATGCAATGTTCAGACACAATTGTGCTGAAAATTTTTGAAGTCAAGATTGCTTAATTACAGCAGCCATTGCCAAAGTGAGGTCTGCTCATTCTTCTTTTGGTTCAAGTCTGCTGTGCTCATGATTGCAGAGGCAACCCTAGAATTATCACCAGTTTGAAGGTGGCAGTAGCTTTACTTTTTGATGTATGAATGACATCAATTTGTACACTAGTGGGCACTACAGTATATTCTAATGTTATGGTGTGCCAATGCTTCATCATAATGTAAACAGAAATATTAAAGAAGCTATACTCTACCTGTGCATTGCAGTTTAATCAGATGCAGAGAATTGATTGCCTTTTTTAATACAGACACCAGTTTTGGCTGTTGTAAATATTTTTCTTTTTACAACTGCTTTAATTTATGTCGCACAGAAACTAATCAGAATTACATTAAATAATTATATGGTCTAGGTTTTTAAAAGCAGTGTATATAACCTCTTCAGCAAATTATATATGCTTGTGAAGCTTTGACCTTTATCTTTCAACCTTCTGCAATGATTTTGTAGTAGTGGAAAGGTTAAGTTCCTTTATAGTTGTCTGGGAAATATTTTACTACTTAAAATTTCATGCATTTTTTCCTTTTTATTCTAATGACCTATTCTGCTGTCAAACCATCCAGCAGTTTTAAGTTCTACAGAAATATTGATACAACATTATTTATTTGCTGTTCTTTTTAAATACAGCTGTCATTTTAGTCAGGCAAGTCATTAATATTTTGATAACAAATATAAAATATGTATAATATGGGCAAAGCAGAATACCTTTATCCACATCACCATTTTTAGGGAAAGTAAATATTTTTTAAATCATAATACACAAACTACCTAAATGGCCCTGATCAAAAGTTTATATACCCTGGTGATTTGGCCTGATAACATGCACACAACTTGACACAAATGTGCAGTTCATGCAAGACAGCCCAAGAATTTATGGGAACTGGAGGCTTTTTGCCAGAAGAATGGGCAGCTTTACTGCCTGAGAAGATAAAGAGCCTCATCCAAAATTACCACAAAAGACTTCCAGGCGGTCATTGATGTTAAAGGGGCAATACACAGTATTAAGAACTGGGGTATGTAAACTTTTGATCAGGGTCATTTGGGTAGTTTGTGTAGTGATTATGATTTAAAAAGAGTAAACACAGTTGCTTGACGATAAATGAATTCAGCAAACCACTAACCATGAGTGAAAGAAAAGTTTGTGATATCCTTCATATTCTCTGAAAAATGGTGAAGAAATCATAAATTCTGCCAGGGTATGTAAACTTATGAGCACAACATAATATATATGCAGTAAAACCTCAATTTCAAATATCCTGATTTTAAGTTTTCACTCATCTTAGACCATTTATTTGTAGTCCAATGCTGATTTAATCCAAATATACTGTATGTATCAAATGGTTTATTAACTTCTGAAATTGAGGCTCAAATCTTTTACTGTCTCCAGTTTGAGTTAACACTCTGAGTTGACTAACTGCTTCAAATGATATACAGCCATTCCTTGCACACAGAAAGGAGAAAAAAATTGCCAGTGCTTAGATTCAACCTGTGTGATCCCTTTAAATAAATTTAAAGGGCTTGTCATACCAATCATTCTCTGTCCTTGTTATTCTTTCTATACACTGTCTTTGGAAGATCTAACCAAAACATTTGACTATAAATATCATTTGTATGATGATGGAATCCAAATATATCTAGCCAACCTTTTATTAACCTCTGAAATTGAGGCTCACATTTTTTACTGTCTCCTAGCAATCTCCATCTGGATGAATCCTCATCTCAACAGAACCTGAAATGATAATCTTTCCATCTATATCTGGTAGTATTCCTTCCTTTATTATCACTGTACTTTGCAGTGTAATCTCAGCCTTAGACAAAGCATTTCCATTTTATATGAAGTGGAAACAAATGCAGGTGGTGAATGGCATTTTTTCCAATATAGTTCTCCATGAGAGGCCTTATGGACATCGGGGAACATTTTGGTTTAAAAATGGTATATACCTCTGCAGAACAAATATTAACATGAACACAGGAATTGTATATTTAATATTAAAAATGGAAAAATAAAGTTTTTTCTGAATTCCTTATTCTAGTACATAACCTCCTATTAGCAAAGGCAAACTACAACTCAAATATGAAATAAATACGTGTTTACTGTTTTTTAAAAGACATGTATAGCATCAGGACAGATTTCTCAAAAGTTAAGAGGCAGGGCAACATTTGCTAGGTTAAGAAGGGAAATCTACATGCGAATGCCAAGTATAAATGTAGGGAAAGGTGCCCAAATTATGCAGAATCCTCCGCACACAGAGTAAATAGATGAAAGATAAAATTTTGGTCCAAATGACCAACCTTTCCAAGATAGTTTACTGTTTTCAAACTGTATATAAGATTTACACACACGTGCTACGAAATAAGTTGGCGCTATAGAAATACATGTTAATAATAATAATATGTGTGTGTGTGTGCATATATGTATTTGCAATGCTATATTTTTGAAGAAAAAAAAACAAGTAAGAGTAGCCTGGCTTCAAAATAAGGACATTTTCTTTTCTATGGTTGTAATGTGTTACATGCTTGTTTGTGATGGAGGTCCCTGCCTGTAGAGTTTACCATCTAAATGGAAGTGTTCCCTCATCTTATAGTACAGAGGGCAGAGACGGTATTTGTAGTTGTAATACTTAGAGCAGACAAATTGTCTTGTTTTGCATCACAACCAGGAGAAATTAGTTTGTAGCAAAGTCATTATGTTAGGATACTTAGTGGTTCAACGGGGACACCCGCCACTCCATTTGTGAGGGCACTACTGATCTTTTGTTCACATGTCTGAAGCTCTCTGTCTTCTATGCAGTCCAGCGCTGTGCAATTCTTGCATAATGATGTAGTGCACGGCAAAACTAAATTGAATATTTAAAGGCACCATTACCCATCACTTGCCCAACTTAGGTCTATTTTCCTGATGGTTCCTGGGTGTGTTTCAAGTTTGAAATCCGTTCTTTGACCCTTGCCTGTCTATGACACTGCCTGTAGTGACCATTCTCTTGGATCCCTACTGCATCATTAATTGCTTTGACCCTGGCTTGTGACCTTGATTAAGTCCTGATTCTGACTACGCTCCCTGTTCCTCGTCCATCCTGTACACATTACGGTTCCCTTGTTTGCCCAGAACTTTCCCCTTGGTCCTCTCACATTAAGAACTAGTGGCATCCGAGTAGCAGAGGGTTCCTCCCAAAGTGAAAGGCAGCAGTTTTAGGCAGAAGCATGAGTCAAGACTGGGACATTGGGGTTTGTTCTGGGATACTATATGTGGGATTACATTATTCTTAATCTTTTCAGACTTACTCTTTATAATATCAAATTTGAGGATAGAATTTGAATATTTGTAGTGGGGTAGTTATTTTGGTTTGTTAATGTTATACAATATTTATTCATAAGGAATATTTAAAAAGTTAAATAGTATTTCACCTTTAAATTAACTTTTAGTATGATGTAGAGAGTGGTATTATGAGACCATTTGCAATTGGTTTTCATTATTATTTGTTTATAATTTTAGCCATCTGGTTGCTAGACTCCAAATTACGTCAGCATTACCCAATACGAAACTGGAATATGAATAGGAGAGGGCCTGAATAGAAAGAGGAGTCATAAAAAGTAGCAATAGCTATACATTTGTAGCCTTACAGAACATTTGTTTTTTTTAGATGTGGTCACTGACCCCTGCTTGAAAGCTGGAAAGTGTCAGAAGAAGAGCAAATAATTTTAAAAAAAAATGAAAATAAATAATTAAGGACAGTTGAAAAGTTAAGAAGAATTAGCCATTCTATATCATACTAAAAGTTAACTGAAAGGTGAATTACATCATACCAAGAAAGGTTAACTCACCAGGTATAGAAGGAGGTCCAGATGTACTGCCCTGAACCTTCAGTCAAGGGAGTGGATCTAAACCATATTTTAGTTAAGCAGGCACTCAAGGAGCAATCCCTCCACACAAACATGTAAGCAAAAGTGTATATTTTATTCGGTACTAATGGCATAGCCTTATGGTAAGTATGGTACAGCCTTGCAGTAAAGGTGAATTTTAAAATAAATCAACATTGTTTTGTGAAGAACAAGATAAGGTAAAAGACTTACAGTATATTTGTACTGAATATCTATTGACTATTGAATTTTAGCACACCCAAGAACTTTCAGAACCCAAGTATTTTGGTTTGCAAATAGTTATGCTTGTCACAATAAAGTATTTCAAATGTTGCTGAAGTTCCATGCCATTAAACAAAACGGCTGCATGAAATATAATAATTAAATATATATGTGTGTGTATCCAACTGAGCTACATCACATATGATAGACATTTATTTATTACATTTCTTTAAAATTCATATCATACTACAAATCCTATAACACATTCACAGTGTGAGCCTTACATATTCATGAGGGGAAGATATGCTGCAAAGTATTGGCATGGGACTGGGGCCTTTTTGTACAAATATAGTTAAATCAACCATTCTCCACAGTGGAAGATATGGCACGGGCACTATCCTCTGAATATGATAATTGTCTGAAAAAGCAACATGGCAATCCTGGGAATGAGCGTAACAACAGAACCAAACCAATAAATACAGCATTGTATTAAACAGGAAATCTATGTAACTATATTAATCTCAGGGGCTTCATAAAATATATTCAGTATGGTAAATCAAATATATAAGTTCCTGTCAGTGAAACACTACTGCAGCCACTTCTTGGCATGCGGCTTTGCCACTCTTTTTTCCCACACTTCAGATGGTACATGTTTTTAAGGGTCTTCACCTTCCTGAAACAAATTAGAGGTATTTTTGCAATGATACTACCTAATAATGGATCAGCTAAAATCTCAAGCCAGTGCTTATTGATTATCCTTTTAACTCAGTTGGAGGCCTCATTATATTTAGTAAAGAAACTTATACTATTGTGTGTTTTTTTAGAATCGATTTACTCATCAATAATTCATCAAGCCTTCATTGTGGCGTATCCCCTAAACTTCACTAATCCATAGTACATTATACCCTTTCTCTTAAAATCTCTTTTCCAAATCTGAACAGTCATTAAAAAGAATCATTGTATCTTGTCTTGAGCAATTTCCCAAAGCTATTGGGAATGTTTCTGATACAATTAATATGATGACCTATATGCCATCAATGGTCATCATAATACGATATAGTGTATCTGTTCATTTACTTGTCAAATATGCTATGTGAGTATAATCAGATCCATGGGCACACAACATATAGGGGCCGGCCCTTTTACTATGATTCAGATTTTTTTTTTTATCACAAATATTTTTTTCTATAAAAATCTGCTTCTTTTTTTAGTTCTCTAAATAAAATTTAAGTTACTTTCTGTCCATTTAACATTGGAGACAAACATCACTTTTGCCCATAAAATCCATTCTGCAATTAGATTTGAACAGTCGCCTACAAATAAAAGCTACGTTCTGATAGTTAGCTGTGTGCAATATGTACTGTGTGTTCTTTGTATTCTCTGAATGGTTTATTGGTACTGTAAGCATATTTTAAGTTGTAAATGAGTTTCCAATAGTGAAGCTCCAACAGCGTAGTAATTTATATAGCTAGGTTCAGGTCCCTAGAAAACCTTAGGCATGTTCTGTGTTAACAGTTTTATATTGCTTTGTAATTTGGTTGTTAAATGGTATTTATGTCTAATTATTGATTAAATTTCACATTGATATAGTTTCACTTACACTGTTGTTTTATGTTGTAGTTAAATTGCATTTGATGTCACCTCATGGGTTGATATATTATTTTTAATTAATGTCACTGCATGCTATATATTATTCTTGGTTTTACAAGTAATTGATGCTCATGCAACTTTCTGGCACCTAATCCGTGGGTGGTTGGTTTTTAACTCTTTTACTGACAATTTTCACATTTCACTTGAGGTAAATGCCAACAGAATTTTGAACATTTTGTGCCCTCTCATTTTAGGGGCATTTTTTTGGAGGTAGCTTTCAATTTACTTAGAAAATCTATATATTGTTTTCTTCAAGTCAACCCAAGCTTTCAAAATCTGTCTGAAGTTGTTTATCCTGTAATTGTATGTTGTACTTCTGTCACAAGATACATGACATTTAAAACATTTAAATACATGAGGTAGGGTAGTCTTGTTTCTAAGTAGCCAATTTTGCGTTTTCAAAATCCTATCTAGCTACAGTACTAGTAGTACAGCAACGGGTATTGGAAAGTAAAGATAACTCATAGGGGGTTATTTATCAAAGGTAGAGTTTGAGTTTTTTTCTACCTTGAATGAACTCACAACTGTAAATGTTTGCTTATTTATGAAACAAATCTGAATGTAAAAAGCTCAGTTGAATGCTATCAGGAGAAAAAACTTTGAATACCATGAATTTATTGAGTTAGAATAGCTCAAATTTATCAAGTTTTCAAGTGCAAACCATCATAAAAAAACTGAAAATCATGAAGGTAAAAGGGACCTCTGCCATTGACTTCTACATGACCTCACCAGGTTTAAGATGGAGTATTTTTGGATTCTGGCTTTTAGCATCTTAGGGTCATATTGAATCTCAAAAAATGTGATTTCTTTATTTTGAAAAAAGTTTTTAGTGAAACTAACCTCTAAGTACTCAAATTTTTTGGGAAAACACAATTCAACCTTTAATAAATAACCCCCTAAATGTAATAAGAAGAGGAGTTTAAAAGATGTAATGTCAAGAGCTACAGGCATAGAATATTAAATAGAGCAACACATAAACTGTACCCCTAAGGGTGTTATTTACTTCTAGAATCTATATTATACCTAAACAATATGTTAGTCACACCAAAAAGGCTAAAAGATCAGTTGTAAATGTAATGAAAGGTGATAACTCCTATGGTCTTTCAAAACGTGCAAAGTATGTGGTTGAAATGTTTCTTGCTTGAAACGTAATAGTATTCATGGCAAGTATCGAGTGCTTTACCTAGCGCCACCTTGTGGTAGACATGAGAATAACATTGAAAAAGGAGAAACCTTGCTATTATATGACTTGGGTCATACATTGAGAAGGGGAGAAACAATAGCTGCCTCAGAGCAGCTCTGTTGTGTAGTGCTGGATCTTTCTCAAAGCTCAGATTAAGGCACAATGACCTGAGATGGTTGCCTCCACACCAATAATACAAATGTACAAAAATATGTTTGTTGGTTCAGGAATAACATTTTAACCCTTTAAGTGCCAGCAGAATTTCACATTTTGGTTACGTGAAATGCCAGCCGTTTTTGAAACATTTGTGCTGTCTCGCTTTAGGGGCATTTTCTGAGGGGAAACCTATAGTTTACCTAGGAAAACTATACATTGTTTTTTTCGGGAGAAACAGGGCTTTCTAAAGTTTTCATGTATTTCCACCTCTGCAAAAAGATTTACAGCTCTAAATACAAAAAAAAATGAAAAATTCCTATTTTTCACAGTATATACATTTATACCAGAAAAAAAATTCATTTTACGCATGAAAATCCAACTGATTTAGAAAGCCTCATGTCTCTAGAACGTGTCAATAACAGATATGTATAGTTTTAGGGAGATTTAGGACTTCTGTACAGCAAAAACTCCCGGCAGCATCCTGAAACATTAGGTTTACCCCAAAAAAACATATATTTTTGCCAGATGTTTGCAACAAACTTACTGCTATACACGACCATTTCATTTCCAATTCCTTTAACCTACTCGCACTTACAGAAACCTGGCTTTCTCCCACTGACACTGCCTCACCTGCTGCCCTGTCCTATGGGGGCCTACACCTTACTCACACTACCAGGCCTGGAAACAGACCAGGGGGTGGGTTAGGTTTGCTTCTCTCTCCCCGCTGTACTTTTAAAGTTCTTCCAACTCTTCCTGCCTTATCATTCTCCTCATTTGAGGTTCATTGCATTAGGCTATTTTCTCCTGTTTCACTCTGCATTACTGTCATATATCGACCACCTGGACCAACCGCACAATTTATGGACAACTTTGCTGCCTGGCTTCCTTACTTTCTTTCATCTAACATCCCATCCTTCATATTAGGGGACTTTAATATACCTGTTAACAACATTAACAGCCCTTCTGTCTCTAAACCTCTTTCACTAACATCCTCCCTAGGCTTATCCTTGTGCTCAGACTCCCCCTCTCGCACCAATAGTAACACCCTGGATCTCATATTTACCAGACTCTGTTCAACCAACAACTTTACTAAC
>CM044437.1:81040552-81051783 GCA_024363595.1 Xenopus borealis
CACCAGGGCTCACGTTATTGGACGGCCAGGGTGTGCGAGCGCAAAATATCTACTTGTACTTCCACCTAATTAACATATCCAAAATACGATCATTTATCACCCAAGATGCTGCCAAAATTCTTATTCACTCTCTTGTCATATCGCGTGTAGACTAATGTAACTCTCTTTTGTTTGGCCTTCCCCTCCTCCTCACATGCTCGCATTAAAGACTTTGCAAGGGCTGCACCCCTCCTTTGGAATTCTCTCCCACGGTCTGTCCGACTTTCTCCCAATCTTTCAGCTTTCAAGAAATCTCTTAAAACCCACTTTTTTAGAGAAGCCTACCCTCACTGTTAACTAACCAATACAATACCACTTACAGTACTACATCTCTCACCCACTTTACTTTGATCTTGCCCATTCCCACACATTGTGTATCATTCCCTTCCCTTTAGATTGTAAAATCTTTCTGTACATGGCTTTCCTCACCTCCTGTACCCTTATTTATTGTTACGTATGTAACCCCATATTTATTGTGATGTATATAATTCATGTGATTTAGTTGTGTAATTACATTCACTTTTCAGTGAATGTACACTATGAGTACCAGGTAATGCTCTTCGGTCTATGCAATGGGCCTGCCATTTTTCAAGAGCTAGGCGTAGTGGTGTATTTGCGTAGCTCCCACCTACGCAAACATCTTTAGGAACCAATTTGAAACTAAATTTGTATATGCTAATGAATTATTTAAAACGCATTGCAAGAAATCGATGAGATACATCGATGACGTGTTTGCGCTGTGGGCAGGGCCTCGTTGGACCCTAGAACTGTTTGTTCAGGAGATCAATAATGCTTTACCCGTTATAAAGTTTTCCCTGAATGCCCATTTGGAAGAGATTCCATTTTTGGACACAAAGGTGTATAAATCTACAGAGGGTCTCTTAACAGATCTGTACGTCAAACCCACAGATCGAAATCTGCTACTTCATTTTAAATCTTTTCATCCGCCACAATTAAAAAAAGCATTACTCAAATCTCAATTGAGTAGGGTCAAACGGATAGTGACATCTAATGAAGTAGCAGACAAGAGACTGATGGCGATGTGTGAAAAATTTTGTGAAAGAGAATATCCTGATCATTTATTGCAGACACAGTTGATGGAAATACAAAAACAAGATAGAGCAGAAATGCTAAAGTGGAAACCGAAAGGGGGAGAAAATAAGGTCACATTTGTGACACACATAAATAATTTGTATAGTGCTTCAAGCTCCAAATTATAAATTTTTGAGGGTTTAACTTACCCAATAAGGGTATCCAGGTGCTCAAACCATAAGCCTTCAGCTCAGGAAGGCATTGTGACAAAATATCAATTGAAAAAGGTTGGCACAAACTGGATCACTCTCCACGATGTAGTTAAAAAATGTATTTATTTAGAACAGCAACATCCCAAATGCCTTACGCGTTTCGTGCCTTTTGGGCACTTAATCATTTGTGACACAATAGAATACGTTAAGTAAACAAATCGAAAACACCTTACGGAGACATTGGCCCCTATTAAAAGAAAACTTAACTCAAATTACATCTTTTGCCAGACCACCTGTTATAGCCTATAAGAAAGGTAAATCACTGGGATCTATGCTGGTACACTCAGATATAAGACAAAATATAGACCCAAGGAAAGGAACAAAAGGAAAAATGGGGACCTTTCCTTGTTACAATTGTAATTGCTGCGCTAATGTGCAACAAGGGGATAGCATCTTTCATCCTAGGAAGGGTTACCCCATAAAAATTAGAGGCCAACATATGGAAGTGTTGCTCACATACGCGGTTTACATCATTAAATGCCCATGTGGGTTAGCGTATGTGGGACAAACTAAACGGATGGTGCGTGAGTGTATCAGGGAACATAAATCAGCTATTAATACAGGTAAAAAGGAACAGGCGGTGGCGGGGCATTTTATTGAATGCACACAAAGTAAACCAACTAAAATATCAGATAATTGAGATTGTGGAAACTAAACAATGCGGAGGTGATAAACTAAAGGAACTGTTGTATAGAGAGGCATATTGGATACGTAGATTGGAGACCCTTGAACCAAGGGGTCTCAATAAAGAATATGATTTGAGCCCTATTTTTAGATAACTATATTTGTCTTATGTGTATATGTTAATAAGACCATAATCTGGATTTTATCATATTTTTTTTTTAAAGGTTTCTTTACTTATCTATGTTTTTTACAGATGTTTGTAATATACACAGGCTGTTGAACATTCACCTTAAGGGTTTGAGCACCTTCTTATTATATCTATATGGACACTATGTTTGTGTCACGGTCAGCACCCAATACCAGAACAGATGCCAAGTACCCTGGTCTCGGCTCGTGCTTCACCAGTAGTGTGACCGTCTTTGGCTTCGGGAGGAGCCCTCAGCTACTCAGATGCCACCTGGACTTAAACCAGAGGTACAGGGCAGGAGTTCTGGCCAGCAGACGGTATAGAAAGTCTTAAAGGCCAAAGGTCACGGTACAAACAGGAGTAAGCAGATTCGTGGTCAGACAGGCTGGGTCGAGACAGGCAGACAGCACGGAACGTCAGGCAGGCAGGGTCAAAACCGGGTAATCAATCAGACAAGGATGAGGCAGAATCGGTAGTCAAATACAGGCACAGGTCAGGATACAGGATTATCAGAGTAGTCAAAGCCAGGCAGGGTCAAAACAGGTATTCAGGAACAAACAGAAGCTATACAGCACAGGTACAAGGCACCAGGATTAAACCTATCACGGGCAACTATAAATGGCCAGATGCCCCTTTCAAATTTGGTGCCATTGCGCGCCGACGTCATGCGTTGGCGTGCCTGCGCCTTTAAATATGGGAAGAGCGCGCGCACTAGAAGATGCCGGCGTGGAGGAGCAGTGCAGCGGGGAAGGTAAATTCCTCACAGTTTGTTTGCTATTGTTACACTACTCTGATTGTTATGAGAGTTGTAGTTCTACCTTTTAAATGAACACTAGATGGTGGTGGAGAGTATAAAAAGCATGTTTAATGGAGTGTCAGTAATGCTTGACAAAAGGCCGCATAGCCTGAAACGTTGCGGTGATGCCCAAAGCTGAAATAAAGGCTTTTTAAACACTAACGTTTCACAGTTTGGTGCTGTTCTACATGCAAAGACTGTTCAAGATGGATCCAGCCAAGATTGCTGCAATCCAGAACTGGTGCTTCCTACCAGTACGAAGGCGATTATGAGAATTTCTTTGGATTTGCTAACTATTACAGACAATTCATTAAAGGTTTTTCTTTCCATATTTCTCCATTCTTGCTCTTATTATGAAAGGGGGAAAACCTAATAACTGGCATCCACAAGCTTTAGAGGCTTTTGACTTTTTGAAAAAATCCTTTGCTTCCACCCCAGTTCTCAGACACCCTGCTCCTCTCAGACACCCTGCCTACCTTTCTTCATTGAAGTGGATGCAACAGACATTGGAGCCGGGGCTATATTATCACAAAGGCAGACTTCAGATGAAAAATTTTCTTCTCCTGAGCAAAATGATGATGTTGGCAATAGAGAGCTTCTAGTGGTTAAGTTAGCTTTGGAAGAATTAAAACATTTGTTAGAGGTTCCACGGTACCAGTTACCATCTTCACTGACCATAAAAATCTTGAGTATATTCAAACCCTTAAGTGACTGAATCCTCGTCAGGCCCGATGGACTCTCTTTTTCTCTCACTATTCTACTGTTGAGCCCGATGTCGTAACTGGAACCCAATATAATATACAAGACAGCTTTATAATCTATAATACCATATAATGAAGCCTTGTGCAAGAGAAATCATGGGAACTAATAAACTTGATGACTTAATACTTGTTCTTTATTCTCACTCTGGATATTCTCATACGTGTTTCCTAATATGTTTATGATTTCTGAAGCCCTTATCAGACTCTTCTTTATTGTAGCTAGGGGCGCAATATGCTTTTCAGATACTAGTTGGCTAAAATAAGATATCTGCTTTGGAAACTGGGGATCTCCATCCAGTTAGTTGAGATTTCGCTTGTGGGGTTGACGCGTGACAACCACAGGACCTTTTGGCACCGTTTGAGAGTACTTCGATCATAGTCATATGGGTGGTGATTGATCTATTCACCACTTTTCAATTATTCACTTCACATATTTTCCCTTTTTATGGATTTCCAGCAGAGATAGTTTTGGATAGAGGCACTCCATTTATTTCAAAATTTTGGAGGTCCTAAAACAAATCCATGGGCATCTCGCTGGAATTTTCTTCTGCTTACCATCCCCATGCTAATGGAGCAGTTGAATGTGTGAATCAGGCTCTTGAGCAATTTCTGAGGTTTCATGTCTCCTTATGCCAAGATGGCTGGTCTGATCTCCTTCCTTGGGCTGAGTTTTCCTATAATAATAATTCTTATGCCTGTACTGGAAATTCTCTTTCCTGTGTAATTATGGCCAACATCCTTTGTCTTTTCCCCACGATCTCCTCTTGTCTGATGTAACCGTGGCTGATTATCAAATTGCCCACATGTCTGCAATTTGGCATGCTATGAAAGCTGATTTGTAAAAAAGTTCTTTGTCCCAAAAGACTTTTGCTGACCTGAGACGTCAAGCTTCCCCTCAGTATTCCATGGGAGATATGGTTTGGCTTTCCACCAGGAACATCTGTTTGAAGATACCCTCTCCTTAGTTAGGTCCTAAGTTCATCTGTCCTTTTACTATTTTAGAAGTCCTTAATCCTGCGGCTGTTCAACTTCAACTTCCTCCTAAAATGGGGATTCCTAATTCTTTCCATGTTTCTCTTATGGAGTCTGCTATACCTGGCCAATCTTCCTCTTAAATCTCCTCCTCCTTCTCCAGTAATCGTTGATGGTCATCAAGAATATGAAGTTGAGGAAGTTCTGGATTGTAGGATCTCGAGGGGCTTTCTGCAATATAATTTCGGAGGAATATTCTCCGGTAAAACAGACATTCATGCCTCCCGACTTTTACGTATGTTTCACAAACAGTTTCCTTTTAAACCAGATCGGGGAGGTCCTGGGGCCCCCATGGGGTAGGGGGTACTGTCAGGAACGCGTGATGGCGCTCCTCTCCTTTGTCGTGCCGCATACAGGATGGCAGCGCCCAGAGGAAGACGGTGACGTCCTCAAGCTGGCACTTGATGCCGGTGTCAACACTCAAATTCAAACTTTATAAACCAGCAAAAGACCCGATACACCTCCCGTGTGTAGGTTTTGTATTATACATTCCTGGGTGTGCTTTGATTGCTATTTTGGACTGTTTCCTGATTCTTGACCTTGGCTTTCTCATCTGACTTCAAAATTTGCGGCCTGCCTTTGGCCCTCTGCCTGGATTTGACCACAAACTTGTTTAACCCTTTGGATAACTCGCTTGGACTTAATTACCCTGTCTGGCTTCCTCCTTGGTCCTGACTTCCATATCTGAGCCAGTAAAGCCCTGACAGTTTTCTACCAGTTTATTGGATTCTTTATATTGCCACTTGCCCCTAACCATTGGCCTGGTAAAGGACGTATATATTTCTTTACTACTGCATTAACCCTGCTGTATTGTTTTATTTAATAAATTACCTTCCTCATATATGTCATCTGCCTTTCATCAAGTTCTGGTTTTGTATTACCCAAGTTACACAGCACATAGGCTCCTACCTGCTAGCCACGCACCTGCGACCCAAACTGAAAGTATTGGAATAATATCCTGAAACATTACAACCTAAAAATGTAAACAAGGATTATGATTTGTATGTTTTTCTTTGATTATCATATTATGGTTATGTGTTTCTTTTTATTAATGATAATTTTTCCATTTTATGTGATTATTGGTAATGTTTATTGTTGTTCAATTTCATGTTATACAAAAGGATAATTTTTGACAAATTGGGTGGGTCAGGTGAGTGCACCATGTGATCCAAAGCAGTTTGAGAAGTTCAGGTGTACTATTCAGTCATTTATGGCTTGACAAAATGAGTGGATGCTTCAGAAACGTTAACGCTGTTAGTCTGAACCTAGAATGTGAGCCCATCACAATAAAAGCAACACAAAAGAATAAAAGGAGTGCTGTGATTCTGTTTATATGAATTGAGGATGCAGATCTCATCTATAGCACTAGCACCCTGTTATATTTATATATGTATCCATATTAACCTCAACAAGGTATTGTTTGAATTTGATTTATATAATTGTATGTTCTACAGTGCTTTTTTGACCAAAAAAATAGATCTTATTGTGAAATAATGAATTATTAAAATTAGCAAAAATAAAACAATAGATCTTTTACATTTTGCAGTATATTCTTTCCTCATTATTTGCCATTATTCCCAGGTCTAGAACATTCCAACATTTTCTGGCATCTGTATATACATTACATAGATGTTATAGCAAAATTTCCATGTTTGCAACTGTATGAGTTTATGCGGAAGATTTTCTTCTGTAACTGGACATAATCCGTAATTATCTCATATTTCATCAGGCAGATTTAAAAATTGCCTGCTATACTTATTATATATACAAGCCAGCATGTCAAGTGTGATGAAGGCAGGACAGAGTGGATTGCTGTGTAATTTGGAAGCAACACAATGAAAATGTTATAAACTGACTGCATTTTTCTGCTTTAATATTACATACAAGTAATTAATTTGCAGTCATGCACCCTTACATCCCCTCTCTGACCTTACATTGCCTAAATAACTGTTTCATACTATTACAAAAGCATACACTGTGATTATAGTTTGTATGAGTGTTCCAAAGCAAAAGCAAGGTGTCTAATACCATGGTGAACATCTTCAAAAGTATTATTTATATATATATATATATAGTTTGTGGTTTAATAGAATTGGTAGTTTTGTGTTTGGGTTTTTGTTTCAGACCTGCCATTTGCCACAGTGCTGTGAAGGATAAACTTTTCTTTCAAAATATGTTTTAAGAGAAAAAGTTTTAGAAAATAGAAAGAAAGTCCAGGTGGGCATGGAAGGAGCTAACTAAATAAAATTGTAGAAGTACTTATGAGAATTAGTAAGTACTTCTATAAAAAAAAAAAAATTGCCGAAAAAATTGTTGAAACCCCAAAATGCATTGAATTCAACAAGAAGGTGACATTACATTACAGCTATGACATTTTAAAACTCTGCAATTGCATATACATTGCCATACCTTGTTAGAGAAACTCATTTAAACTATGCTAAGCTGTTTTTTTTTTTAATAAGGAAACAAAGGTATCTTGTGCCAGGATGAATGTTGGTCCATGGTGCTGACAAAATAATTTGTATTGTCACTGTTGTGTGATCTCCTGGACTTTAAACTAAGGATGCAAGAATTCCTATTCTTGAGATTTGGCCAAACCCCATAACTTTTTGGAGGGATTTGACCTAATCCAGAACCAAATTATAATCCTATACAAATTAAGAAACAGGGTGAATTTAAACAGCTTGATGTGACCTAAATTTGCGTGATTTCGTGTGGTCCGACCATGAGCATGTGCATGTCTCAAGGTTTAGGGGTTTGAGCTTCTGGCTTGCAATTTTCAGTGCTAAGTTCCAGGGTTCAATTTACACTAAAAAACTGTTTTTTGCGTGTAGATATATAAAAATGGTTTGAGTCTTGTGTACTTTATTTTAGGACATTAGATTAAGGCCTAGAACAGTCTGAATTGAACCCTGGACTTTATTTTAGCACTGAAAATTGCAAGCCGGTAGCTCTGACTCCTGCACCACAAGTCAGATGTTGTATGAGTATCAAAACATAACAATAATGTCAGTGTGTTTTCAGCTTTGAGTGCAGTTTTTCACTCAAGCATGTATTCACAGATCCAGAAAAACATGAAGATTGTGGCTCGGCACTTCCACAGCAAGCTAGGATAATCAGTGGGAGTTGTTGCTGTGTGACCAGCAAGGATATTTTACATAAGTATGGAACCCTTGAGTCAGTGATTTGTACAACCACTTTTAGTTGCAGATACAGTCTTTTAGAGTAGGTCTCTATCAACTTTACACTATTGTATCCAAAACCTTTTCCCATTCTTATTAGCAAAATTGCTGAAGCTCAGGTTCACTTTAATTGAGGACTGCTGTTGAAAAGGAGTTTGATTAATAGTGAACCTCTGCCCTAGCCTCAGGTCTCTTGCAGACTAAACCAGTTTTTCCCCCTCTAATATTGTCCTGTATTGTTATAATTTATTAATCCTTACCAGTTTCCCAGTTGCTGCTAAACCACTTTTCCACTATTTTTAATTTCATAAGAAATTCATAAATATTTGTGTACATGATAAATGACAGAACATTCCAGTTAACTCCACTGTAATGTCAGGTTGCAACACCGCAAAATCTGGAAAATCTAAGGTGGTGAATACTTTCTGGATAGGGAAGCAAGCCGCATGTACTCATTTAGTATGCATTAGAGGGGAAAACTTAAGGTGTTATTGAGAGAAATATAGTTGTCAACATTGTAAATTCGCAAATGGATGGGTCTTTGCTTACTCTTATCTACTTTTGCGGATGCTTACCTACTTTTGCTGACTCTGATCTACTGCAAAATAGGTTTGAAATGAGAAATCCAGGTTTCCTAAATGCCTTTTTAAAATAAACTACAGAACTGTGTCATTCATTAAGAACATAACATTTTCTTAACTGGTCCTTAATAGAAATATGTGTTAGTATACCTTTTAGAAAGAGTAACTGGAATAAAGTGTTTCCTATAGCTATGAATTTACTTCCTCACCTTTCTACTGATGGTTTTAGACACTGTCCTGCTAGAAGGCTCATGATCTCCAACAGAGGTTCAGCTCTTCCAGTAAGGGTTCAATGTTGCCTTCCAAAATGCCTTCGTAATCAGATATTAAGATGAAAAGCCTGACTCAGGAAGCCCAGATCCAGAGGCAGCAATGCAAACCAAAAAAATCTGTGAACCATTTCTGTATGATAATTCTAGAGATGGTATTCTCTTAACAAAGATGGTATTCTCTTAACATGGGGCATTCTTCCAGTAGAATTTTAGCTTGTTCAGATGTTGGATTTTCCTATGCTCTGTCAGCAGTGAGGTCTTCCTGGGTCTCTTGGAGCCCCCTTTCACTGCATTGTTGAAGCATTTGGTGAACTGAAATGTTTGTAATTTGGTTCTTTGTCCATGATTCAAATGCTACAAGATTTGATCAAACATTACAGCAAACACACACTGGCTGCACTCTGCACTTTACATCAAATGAAATATCTGACACAAAGTGAAGAGAGCAACATGGATAGAAGGGTGTAAGCCAGCAATCTTACAGCCTACCATGGGGATGGTAGTAAGGACATGGCCCTGCTGTGGCTAAGTTTACTCCACAGTGGGTGGGAAACAAAAGAACATTAAAACCAATACATATGCTCCAGTTTCTAGAAAAGTGTTTAGGCATTACTCAGCAAGCAGACTTGATTTCAAATCCCTCCTACATGTTGTCGATGAGGCATTGTAATAGTAACTCACCCTGGTGGTCTAGTGGTGCGGAGGGGAAGCCCGCCGTGCTATCTTCCTTCTTCTAGTGTGCGCTCGGCGCACACTTCCGGGATTTATTGCACATGTGTGTTGGCGCTGTGACGTCAGTGCGCAATGGTGCAAAATGTAAAATATTTAAAGGGACTTTGTACTGTTTTTCATTGCCCGTTATAGGTTTTGTTCCTGGTGCCTTGAGCCTGTATTCTGTGTTCTGAATTGTACCTGATTCCTGTGTTTGACCGCCTGGATATTGACTCTCCTGACTTCTGAATCCTGACCCTTGCCCGATATCCAACTACGATTCTGCATTAACCCTTTGATTGACTACCTCGTTTAACAGATTTTACCTGAAGTATTTTAGGATTCAGAATTTTAGCAGTTTGGGGGCATAATAATTCTTGAAAATTTGAGGTTTTCAAGTTTTAAGTGAAACTTACACAACTTGACCCTTAATAAATAACCCCTTAAGGAGATGCCTTAATGTACCTAAAAAAGTGCTGGCACACCTAAAACACAGACACACTATGAAATAGGTAGCTTGTCGAGCAGCACACATGACAAGGATATCTTGAGAGATCAGTTGGGATAACAATCATTCTGTATATAATTTCATCAGATGTGCTTATGTGTCCATTATATAAATACTGAATAACACATTTATCTTGTTGTTGACCTTGGTCGGAATATATCAAACGGAGATGTTTGCAGCTGTATTAGTGCTACAAACACCACTGTCATTCTGCACCAATCACTGCATTAACTGCAAAAGCCTCTGGGCCATTGTCATAGTGATTTTCAGTTGGCGTATTTCAGCATGCCAATGACAGCCTTATTCTAAGAATAAGTTGAGTAAGCGTTCTCTTGTGAAGCTATAGCATTAGCAACAATAGCTTTTCACTGATAATAAATGCAGTAATGGCATAATCTGCAGTTGTTTTTAGGCTGAAAAGCTCTCACAACTGCACTTCCATGCTTTTCCAAATTAAGTCAATTCCAGACACAGAAGGTGGCCATAGGCACATTTCAGTCATCTGAAATTGGCATACACTATTAATTAATTGCTATTGTTCATATAGCTGCATTAGATCAACCTTACTTAGATTATGCTTTGACATTTACTAGATACCTTGCTTATATTAAAGGAAAACTATACCCCCCAAACAATCTATAAAAATATAATGAATAAAACTGCTCATATATGTACTTATGTATAATGTACTTTAGTAGTATGAGCCATTGGGTGATCATAAGTAGAAAATTGCCATTTTAAAAAACAATGGCTGCCCTCTGGGATTGTATGATTCACAGTGCACACAAACAAACATGTTAGGTCACAATTACAGAGTTCTGTCTTTTACTTCCACACTTCTTCATGTTACAGTTAGGGGCAAAGGGTCAAAGTGAATTTCTGAATAAAATTAGAATTTTGAAGTAATTATGGGCTACATCGACTATCGAATAGCCCAAAATTAGATTTGAATTGAAAAAATACTGACTCTTCAAAAATTTTGAATTTGACTATTTGCCCACCTAGAAAAACCGTTACAATCATTCGATTCGAGCGATGCGATCAAATATTACTCACAATGATGATCCCACTTAAATTTATTTTAATTCGACCAATAGTGAATGTGCCCCTTTGAGTTGTACAGTAGTATTTCTGGTCAGGTGATCTCTGAGGCAGCACAGAGACTATCATAAAAGGTTGGTTCAAGGCAAGAGATGTAAAAGGTCAAATATACTTAAATATATTCCAGTATGTG
>CM044437.1:81061009-81081717 GCA_024363595.1 Xenopus borealis
AATGCAACAGTTTTCTCTGAATGATCAGCATGGATCTGTGTGAGAACTGCACCAAAGCCAGCATCTGTAGTAACCACAGTGGGTAGTGCTGGATCAAATAAAGCTAGCGCTGCACTGTTCACAATTAGCTGTTTCACTATGTCAAAGCAATGTTTAGCAGTCTCTGACCAAACCAGACTTGAAGTTCTATGTAGTAGTGCTCGAAGTGGCTCCACAACTGAAGCATAGTTTGGAATAAACTTAGAATACCATGAAGTAAGACCTAAGAAAGCTCGTAAGGTCTGGAAATCAGATGGAGTAGGTGCTTGTGTAACAGCGTTGACATGGTCAGAGTCAGGCAGTAATCTATCTTGTAAATTTATATGACCCAGAAATGACCGCTGAGTTTGACTGAAGTGGCATTTCGAAAGGTTCAGTTTGAGTCCTGCAGAATCAATGCATTTCAGAACCCATTCCAGATACCTGTCATCGAGATCCATAGTTGAAACGTAGACAATTATATCACCCAAGTAGCATTGTACACCAGGTATGTCATGGAGACATCAGTCTTTGAAAACAACTTGGTGCTGAAGCCAGTCCATAAGGTACATGCTTGAACCGAAACAAACCATCATGGGTGATAAATACAGTGAGGTCTCGGCTTTCTTCATGCAGTAATACTTGATGATAAGCACTCTGAAGATCCAGGGTTGAAAAGAATTTTGCTCCTCAGAGTTCTGAAAATATTTCCTCTATGTGTGGCAAGGGATGAGTATCAATAACTGCTTTATTAGGTTCACGGAGAATACACACAATCGAATACCTCCAGTTTTCTTCTTTGTTACAACAATTGGTGAAACCCATTCAGAGGATTCTAATGTTTCAATCACATCTTGCTCTACCAGTTTCTTTAGTTCCTGTGAGACAGTCTCCCTTATAGAGTAGGGCAAGCGCCTCAATTTCTGGTGTACTGGTTTTACATCTGGTCTCAACTTAACTTTGTGTACAAAGTTCTTTGCACAGCCAAGTGATGTGTTGCTTTGTGGTGAAATTTTAGACACAGGCTGTGTGGCAGGCACTGGTGCTGTAGTAATAAGACCAACTAATTGTAGGTTTAATGCAGCAAAGAGATCCCTTCCAAGTATAGCAGTACCTTTATTCACAATGTAAAAGTCACATTTTGCAGTATTTGATTTAAATTGTACAGTCACTGGCAAGCAACCAAGCACAGGGATTGGATCCTTTAAGTAACTGACCAGTCTCAGGGCAGGTGCACCAAGCGTATCTTTTGCAAAGTATTTCAAGAAAATATGCTTTGGTAGTATAGAAACAGCTGAACCTGTATCAAGCATCAGGTTAATGGAGTGCCCCTTGTCAGCAGAAGCAGTATTGACATTGACAGTGCATATAAACTTGTCTGGAATAAATGTACCAGCTTTATCCACACTTAATACTGTAACATTTGTAGTAGTAAGTTCATGAACATATTTTGTAGAACTACGGCAGACCGTAGCAAAATGACCTGGCTTTAAACATTTGCGGCACTGTATAGCTTTTGCTGGACATTTGGCATAGTTTGCAAGGTGTTGTGTTGAAGCACAGCGAAAGCAGTATTTTTTATTTGTATTCGCTGCACGGTTTTGCAGTGAATCCCTTTCCTTAGCACTGTATTTTTCCTTTGACTGCTTATTATTAGGCCACAGTTTTGAATTCACAATCTGTACATTCCCAGCAGTTACCTGAATGAGAGTTTTAGCCTCTGCCACAGCTGTTTCAATTTGGCTAGCAACTGTTATAGCCTTTGCAAGGGTTAAATCTTGCTCTAGGACAGTGTTTCTCAACCTTCCTAATGCTGTGACCCTTTAATACAGTTCCTCATGTTGTGGTGACCCCCAACCATAAAATATTAAAATATTTTCATTGCCAGCCCAGAGCAGTTTGTTAGAAAAGTACAGGAGACTGTATGGCTGCATAAAGATTTGTTTTCCATGCGTAGTGCGGCAAAAATTTTTGCCACACCCATTTCGTGGTCACACCCCAATTACCATGTTAATTTTACACATTTTAAATGGGCAGGGAGAGCTGTATGGCAGTCTATACAAAGGGGATATAGAAAGTTGTAGTGCAACTAGCTTCCCTACGCAGGTTACTGAACTGCAACTCCCAGTACCAACACCCAGAGAGCTACAACCTTGTTCCAGGGCTAGTGGGGAGAGCGATGAACCTGCTCCTGGAACCCCTTAAGTGACCCCTGTGTAAGGGTCGTTCGACCCCCAAAGGGGTCCCGACCCCCAGGTTGAGAACCGCTGCTCTAGGAGCAGTCTCTCTAATGCGTAGTGAGTTTGTTTTTTCCACTTTTTTCTCTTAGCATTTCATCTGTTAGATTCCCAAACTCACAGGTAACAACCAGCTCTCTCTAAGCTGCTACAATATGTTCAGTGGATACACCATTATGCTGTCCACGTTGGCGGAATTTATATCTTTCAGCAACCACATTTACTTTTGGCACAAAAAAGTTCTTTATAGCAGTAAGAGCAGTTTCATAAGTATCATCAGGTAATGGTAATGTATAGAATATACGTTGTCCCTCTGCTCCCAGGCAATGAATAAGTAAAGCACGCTTTCTAGCTGCAGAAATCTCCCCTTGGTCAGCAGCAATAATGTAATTATCAAACATACGGATCCAAGCAGTAAAAGGTATGGTAGGCACACCAGGGTTTGGTAGAAAAGGTGCAGGCTGCTGCAGATGTAGAAAAGACATCCTTGTTGCCATTTGTTGTGTTTGGTAGCCGAGCATGAGGAGGGTATAACAATGCTTTATTAGCAGGTTCGTGCAGCCATTACATAACAGCAGTAAGTCTTACTTTCACTTTCAAGCTGTACAGACTGTCCTGTGTATGCACAGTGCCACCTGCAGGCCATTTGTATAAACACCACAGCTATGAAATTTGGGACAGAGTTTCACGCTCCATAAAGGGTGCATGCAGAGTGCAACACTCTAATGGGGTAATGAATAAAAGGTCTACAATTTGCTCTGTGTTCAAACAGCTATGTCAAATGCTACTGGCTGACAGACAGATTACTGGACAAGTAGACATTATCATATGGCAAACTAGCAGAGTAGCCACATAATACAAGGCTGTAGTGCAGTCACTATTTTATCAACTTTGTGTTTACTTGTAGCTTTGGAATAGCTGATAGGCTGCTGAGTTGATTTTTATCTCTCTTTGAACCTGTTTGGTTACCTTGCTTTGTATTTGAATTCATTGGCTTTTTCTGAATGCTAATATTTAGCTCCGTTTTCTGCTAGTGCAGTTTCATTAAGTCAGGAGAGCATTTTCAAAACATAATGGCTTTGGAAGCCTGCACTGTCTGGGAAATTTTATTTAAATTTTATGAGATACTTAACAGTCCAGTGGCAAGATATAAGGTTAGAGATGTAGTTTTTGCTTCTAAACAACAATACTGAAAATTAAGATGTAAAGCAGCAAAAATATGCAAGCACTCTATTTTATTTGAGATGTATTGATAAATATTGGTGCCTGCTTACATTTTAATAGAGCTGTAAAAATGGCATAACCATCAAGCATTTGTTGATTATTATGTAGTTCTGCAGCTGTACATTGTTAGTGTGTGCCAAATGACCAGCTTAGCCATGTTTTTATAGACATAAATAAATTGTAGAATTTAGGGTGAAGTCTTCTGGCTATTTGGCTGCATTATGTAAATAGTTTTTAAGCTGGTATTCAGGTTGCATTCTATAGGTAATGAAGGGAAGAATGTCAGAATTTACACCTTACTAAAATGTTCTTCTAGAAAACATTAATATATTACCTGGAATACATAAAACACAATAGGACACATTTACATCCGCAAGTGCAGTTGTGTGTAAACCAGTTTCATTTAAGGTACTTGCATCAAAGAGTGCTACTTGCACCTCCTCATTGTAGCTCTTGGCTCTGACTGGTCCAACCTGTCAACATCATTCTTAGCTATGGTAACCCTGGGGTTATTGCCACCTCTATACCAGGGGGTAGCTTCAGGGTTTCCTCCAGCACTCTGTGTCAATCGCCACTCTGTATCGATCACCACTTAGAAAACATCCAACACAAATGCGCCTGATTTGAAACAAAGTGCAAGGGCAATTGCATTAAATGAATTGTCCCACTGCAAACACAATGCTGCTGGAATTCTGAGGGGGGGGGAGATGCTGATTGTGCTCAAAATTGCACTTTGCTCACTGCACTTTAGGACTTAAATGTGCCCTCATATCATCTGTGTATAAGGCTAGGAAAGATATCACAGATATCTTTCACTGTAGGGCAGAACCTGCAGTTTTTTTTATCCCAAAGTTTATCTGTGGTAGTGATCAGGGGCATAAAGTCCTGTCACCACTCTATAATACAGCAAACTTACTCATTAACAGTACAGTACCATTGTGAATTGATCCATTCCCTCAATAACAGCTATGACTGACGGTATCCTTTTTAATTTGTCTGCCACCATTGGGGGATTTTCTTAGTGATCATGACACATTTGGACCCCAAGACGGTAATGTATGCAAAGGGCCATAGTGTTGTTGCTATTTTCCTTCTTAAATCTGCACCAAATTATTAAGTTCTGCATTTAAAATTCTGACAAGCTAAAGCTCAAATGTAGAAGAAACTTGACAGCTGCAACAAATAGTCTAAGTCTAAGTGAATGTAAGCTTCAAAGCCAGTGCCATGTGCCCTACCTCAATTTCCATAAATATCCATGATTCCTGGTTACAAAGTAATTCTAATTCAATATTCCAGATGTTACATTTCATTTTGGCAGCAGAGGTGTTGTAAATTAATATGCTGATCTGCGTGTTTACTCTTAACTAATAAATCTGTGAAAAGGAGACATCTACAGTCCCATAAGATTAGGCACTGCAGTAATATACAAGACTGTAATGAGGTTCATTAAAATGAGACTTACAGAATATCATCAATGAACTATGATATTTTGGATAAAATATATCTGCAAAACATTCCAAATGACAGATTATTTCTTCCTTCCTCCCTTCTATAGTACTTGATTGTCTGTACTGTTATTTTACAGCTTCCATACCACTATTTGGGATGCATACTGTATATGAGTAAAGGTAGGGCACCTAACTGAAATTAATACATTTGATTAGATCTATTAGATTAGTTATCAATTTAACAAAGCAAAGTCAATGAGAGTGAATATAATATGCACAGTGAAGTGCTAGGTAATGAGAGCATTAGTTGATTCGGATTGTATTGTTTATATACACAGAAATCTGCAATATTTAATTTTTGATTAGTCTGGTTATATATTCCATTCTTAGAAGTGGGAAAACAATGCAGCAGAAGCGGGTTATGTTTGAATTGCCATTATAATAAAAAGAATGTGAAGGAATGCATTCAATCATTGGATCAGCCTTTGTAAGCATTCATGGCAGTGTTTGAGAAATCCACTTTGATTTCATTCAACTGAAGACTATTAATATATATGTGTGGGTGTTTTGGGAGATATTTGTCACAAATGATCAGCACTGGCTGTTACACACCAGAAAGGTCATATGCCTAATGTCATCCTCCTAAAAAGGGCTTTCCTTGTGAGATACTGGAAATCTTTGGTAACATTTGAATTGCATTTAATTAAGCAATGATGCCATTCTTAGATATTTTTAATATTTGTATCAGGGATAAATAGCCAGTGGCAAGCTAGTTGTGTTAGATTTTGACTTCTCAAATCCCACAGGCAGCTGGTTGGCAAGGTGATGCAAGGTCAGTAGTTTGGCAGCAAATGGAGAGCTGGTGTTGATTGAACCTTATTTTTTCTATTGTTGTTTTTCCTCTAGTTGAGAACTGGTTTTTAAGGCTTTTGCTTCTACAGCCACCCCCCTTCTGCCATTATTTCTAAATCCAGTCTTTTGTGTTTAAAGCCAGAGAATTTTTATTGCAGAGTCAACTTCAGTAATCAAACTACCTGTCTACGTTAACATAACTTTTCCTGTACATATGTAGGGATGTGAAAATTAGACACCCTCACATATTTCTGACAGGCACATCCCTAGTATTATGGACGCCTAATGGGTCCTAATGGGGACCTTTTGTGCTTATGCAACCCCTGTAGTTCTCACAGTGTACACAAGGTGGCACTGTGTAAAAGTATAAAGGTCATGGGAACCATGCGGTCAGTGTTCATTGCTTTAGCCCAACCTTGCAGGCTGGAAGGGAATGGGCATGATCCCTAGGCGCAGAGGCCCTAGTAAAGTATAGCATACTCTGTCATAGATCACTCTAGGAGTGATAGCTAGGTAGCTAGTTGAGCAGCTCACGCTCCGACAGGAGACTTAGAAGGATTAAGATCCTCGGGTACTCATAACCCAGAAATAGGGACTAAGTGTACAGACCTCGGGGATAGGGTTTCCCCTCAGGTTCCACTTGGTACAACTGCTGAATTCTGGTGTATTTCTATTCGCATTCAAAGCTCAACTACTGCTGACATGACCCCTTGCCTGAAGGGATCCAGCCCATGTATGGTGCTGTGAGTATTTGCTCCTTTATGCTGTGTATGTATCTCCACTCATGCTGTGTGCTTTATATCCATGCTGTGTAACTGAATATACTCCACTGTGGTGATTGTTCTATTGCTCTGCTGTTGAATAAATGCTGTTTTGGTTCATCATAAAGAATTACTGGCTCCCAACTTTATTGTGCTTATCGCACATGGTTACAGTTCTACTACATCCTTCCTCCACCTCGCTGCGAGGGCTCACCCCTGAGAGAAATAGTTTCATTCGTGGTTTTAATACCATTTGGTAGCTTTAACTGATTATAGTCACACCAGTTTACTATAGCGCTACACATATAAATGTGATCAGGGGAAATTCTTGACCCTAAGCCATCTTGAGGTGACGACTATGATGGTGCTCCATCGATCTTACCTTTGATGTGTCGGAGGGGGTCCGGGGAATGGCATCGCTAGTACAGAGAGCGCTAGTGCACTAACAGCACTGGAAAGGGCCACGTTTCTGGTTTAGTATCCAGAAATTTGGCTCTTAAAATTTAACCGGAGCTACTTTTTTTTTTTCTTGGTTTAGTTGCCGCTGGTAACTAACAGGGCAGTGTGTCCTAAGGCAAGGTTTTCACTTTGCCTCATGGCAGGTGTGTCCCTGATTGTGATTAGTGGGGTCAAGTGGTTTATTCACTAAAGTTCTCATCAAGAGAACCACAGCAACCAAAAACATGAATTTGCCATAGACCTTAATCTCTAAGATGCCATGTGTGTTATCACTAGCAGCCAAATAGTGAAAATGTTTAAGTGATTTCCTTTTAATACCACAGGTAGTCTTATAATAAAAATAAAAGTTGGAGAAATAGCATCTGAACTTTAGGCAGCTCCAGTGAATCACCTGCTGCTACTTTGCACGATTCTGAAAATCATTGCTTCCGTGCTCAGATGTATGAATTCATCATAGTAACACCATCCCCACGCTTTTACACTTCACCTTTTCCCCAAATGGCAACCTATGCTTTCTTTACTATGCTTGTTTTGGTCAATAATTTTTACAAACCCATGCACAAAAATCATGATTTGAGAAAAAAACCTGGTGGGGAAAAAAAAGGAAATGCACAAATACTCGAGAATATTTTTCATAATCTCAAATAATCACTATTAATAAATAAAAAGTCATAAGAATAAACTTGGAAAATATAAGCTGGTGAGTTTCAATAGAAGTCGATAGAAATTGTCTCAAGCAATTTTTTTTTTCCAGTTTATTAAAGCATTCAAGATTTTGAGCCTTATTGAAAATCAATGGAACAATGTGGTTTGCTGGAAACTTTTTTTACGTGAAAAAACACAGGCGCAACTATTCTGTCTGAATTTAGTCCTTGAATAAGCCAGTGCTCCAGGAAATATGCTGCTTGATATTTTTTCCATGATCACATAACCTCCCCCCCCCAACCTTGAAAACTGATGAATCAGCCCTTATGTTTCTGCTTTGTGTCTGCAGGGGTTTCCTCCATGTACCCCAGCTTCCACTCACACTCCAAACACATACATGAATGAACCATTTTATGTGTTGTGTGAATATGATAGGGACCTTAGAATGTTAGCTCCACTTGGGTAGGGGCTTATGTGAATTTTGAGAAGTTTGTCCAATATGCACATATTGGTGCTATATAAATATTGGGCAATAATGATAAAGTAGATAAGTGATAGAGGGGTGAAGTGTTATCTAGAAACTGCTACGTCTGTTCCTGTTGTTAAACAGCAAGCAAGTTATCAAAGATAGACAGCTCAGTAAGTAAAGGGATTTTGCAGAATCTGAATATTTGGTTTACAGGGGTTACAAAATCTGCAAAATAGAAGAATGTTATTTTCCAGTATATACAAACCAGCAGCCAATACCTGAGTACATGAGTAGTAGTAGTAGTAGCAGCAGCAGCAGCACAGAAGGCTTATTAAAACCGATGTTCAATTAATGTGAACAAATAGCTCCTTGCCCAGATGGGATACATTTCAGGATCCTTAGAGAAGAAAAACTCAGTTTAGCTGTTATTTTTCTTCAATGAATAGCATTTGTTTGGTACCCGTAGACAAGAGAAATGCAACTTTTCTTATTTCCATAAGGAAATACATTCTCCACCTGGAAATATAGACCCATTAATGAGTCTGCTGTATGTTTTGGAAAATAACTATTGATCATCATGGTTTAGAATGAAATGCAGCTTGGAGTATAAGGTTTGAAATTGTATTCACTTGAGGATGCCAAACAAATTGACACCCAAGATGCTTTTGTTGTCCTTTGGGTATTGGGTTGTCATAACCTAAAATTAACACAATTAAGGGTTCTCATGGGACATGCATATAGATGCCCAAGGACCAACCCAAATGCTTGCACATTAAAGGAGAGATTTTGTGTGAAAAACAGGAATGTGCTAGTGAATTATACTCTTAAATATATGAGGATGATGCTGTAAAAAGTAGTGTTTGGGGCTAATTTATTGAATACTTTGAAACACAGATAGGGGCCAGAGAGGATCTATGGGGAGCTCCAACAATTGAACCACGTGAACTTTCGGCACAAGCACAGTAGTACAAACCAGAAAATGCGACCTACTACGCGTGTGCCGTAGAGCGATGACAGAAGAAGGCGTCGCTGGTGAAGATGGCACCCGGGACCCTGCCTTGGGTGGCCCTGCATGGAGGGGTAAGTAGTGACTTAGGGGCCTTTTCCCCCGGGGGAGCGGTAGGCCAGGGGGAGGATGGAGGGGGGCTTATGGTGGGGACGGGGGTTAGCGCGTTAGGAGTTGAAATCCCCTTTAACCATTTCACTCCTCTGTTTGTGAAGTGTGCCTACAGAACACCCCTAATAATCAGGGGGTGTATAACATGGGTACAGTATTATCTCCTTTAAATAGTAAGCTAAAATTGTGATGTAATGGAATACCAGTTTGTTGTTTCTGTTATGAACAATTAAATAATTGTAACAAATAGGTACAGAATCTAAATTTTATGAACCGATTTTTACATTCCTTATACTTTGGCCATTGGGTTGGAATATAATAATTGAAGTCCCTTCGGTACCTTTATCTCCTTTCCCTCTAAAATGTGTGGTATTGATGTAAAGGCTTATAAATAGTGATGGTTGAATGTATTTACCAGCCACATATTTGCTGCAAATTTCCCGGTTTCGCAGCCAGTGAATACATTTGCAAAATGGCAGCCAAATTTTTTTTTTGTTTGCCAGCAGCCTCTAAGCTTCAATTTACACTGAGCTTTTCATGAATAAGTTGCGTTCATATATGCAATTTGGAGGCGTTAAGAATTATCACTAGGTCCAAGCTGGCTATAGAACCTCCTTTCTTCTTATTTCAGTGGGTGTCCCAGCATCCTTTGGAGGTAAGTAATAATGATTAGCAGAGGAAACACAAGTATTTTATTTTTAAAAGACCAACAACAAAGATAGCTGAAAAAGTAGTGTTTGTTATTGAAACAGTAACCTTTGTAAAGTTAAAATACAAGAACTGAAAGGGTGCGCATCAGCGGGAGCCGTGTTGGTGGGAAGAAGTCCGCGGTGGAGACATAGGTTAAAAGATTTAATCTTTATTGCTTCATTTAAAAAAAGTAAGCATAACGGGGGACGCGGCTTGACGCGTTTCGTGACCTGGTTAGTCACTTCATCAGAAGCCTGAGCGCCCCCTGTGGGAAAAGAGTTTAAATAGCCTGCACCAATATGAATAAAAATACATCAAACAATAGCACCACATTTAAAAGGTCACGTTTGTATCGCTGTCAAGCCAAATATACACAATGTTGCAAAAAATACCACCAATAGTAGGAACTAAAGTGAAACATTAACACATATATTATTAATTTCAATCAAAATGTGACCGGTGGTTCCAATTAGTAAACTGAGACAACAGTAGCAAAGGAGGATAAGCTGACTGGGTTGCTAATGATAATATGTATCGAATGTTGGTATAAAACATATATATAATACATATAGAGTCATAATGTGACGGAATTGAACCTGGAAAAAATTAAACATGTTCAGGTCAAAAAATGTATATATATACTGCTTCGGATAAGTTAGTTTAAATGTATATAAAACACGCTAAAAAGCATTTAAGATATAAGATGTACTATGGTATGGGACATACTCAATTTAATTCTTCCCTTTCAGTCAATGAAGCAGTTTAATTCCCACTCTCTATTCAGGCCAAACGGACTAATCGTGTGTAGTTTGTAAATCCAAAAAGCTTCCTTTCTAAGGAGTGCAAGTTCAGTGTCCCCTTTCCTAATGCCAGAAATTGTCCTATCAATAATCTGAAAAGAAATGCATAGTTTCCCATTGTGATGTTCAAGCAAGTGTTTGGCCACTGCAGAGTGTAAATCTTGGCGAGCTACACAATTAAGGTGTTCTGCTATACGTTTCCTGACTGGTCTACTCGTTTTGCCTACATATTGTTTGCCACATTGGCAAGTAATGAGGTAGATCACATGATGGGTGCCACAGTTGGCATAAAAATCTATATTAAATTGTCGTGAATGCCTTTCACTCAAAAAGAATTTAGAGGGCTTCAAGTATGCACAGGCGCCACAGCGTGTTGATCCACATCTGTAGCACCCCTTCACCTCTAACCAATGTGTTGGTCTTGATGGCCTCGAGGTGGTAAAAAGACTGGGTGATAAAATAGACCCCAAGCTCTTGCCCCTTTTATAAATAAATTGTGGGTGGGCCGGTAAAAGGGTTTTTAAAACAGGCTCCAGCTTCAGAACACCCCAATGTCGTGTGATTATTCTACATACACGAGTACTATCACAAGAGTGAGTAGTTATAAAACGGGGAAAATCAATGATAGTATTATGGGTCTGGGATCTAGATCTCCTTTTCTTAGTATGCTGTAAAGTTAAAATACAGTACACTCTTGAAAGCGGATATATTGAGGATTAGAGAATCAGATTGACCAAAAGCAGGCTGTTTGACACCTCCTCATGTAAAATATCACACTTCTGTATACTGATAACATATTGTTTACCTTACACCCTGTCTACTCCCCTAACTGGTACTGGACCCTCTTTACTTTTGTTCCCAACCTTATTGGAGAGATTATTATTATTGTTATTATTCCCTCTTGTTGCTAGTAGTAACGGTCGGTGAGCATGCACATTCTGTGCAGTTAGATTGCTTTTCTGCAAATAAGTATTATTATTTTTGTTGGTGAAAATGAGATTGCCAGTGAGCAATTTATGTGTCATGTCTGTAGAGGTCATTTTAAACATTATCATATTTGCACACAAAAGGTTTTCCCTCTGCATGTAAAAGTAATACAATCATATGGAAAATGCATGTTTATTCATACAGTTTTACATGCATAAACAGGTTATTCCCTTGCAATGTGTTTTCTTTTTCTTCTCTGGTAATAACAAAAGGTGTTCCAGTGAAAATGCAGCACATGTTTTAATTGCTCCTGAACACAGCACAAGAACAAAATGGCAATAAACATATAGCCACAGAAGAATTGGTAATGTTTTCAGATGGTTTCCAAACATTGTCTGTAGCTGGCTGATGGTTAATACCTGGAAGTTCATCATTTTACCCCTCTGCAGCATTCCAATCACTCAAGTTAAAAGAGAAATATTGTATAAAAGCAAAAATCTGCCAGTGTATTATACTCCTCTAACTAAAGAAGGAATGTGCTTTAAAATATGTGTTTGGGGCTGATTGTTTGAAATTTTTCCTCAAAACATAACTAGCCCTGTCTGCAAAATTCAATGCAGCACACTGCATTGTAGGATAGGAACCAATCAGCAGCTGGATTCCCCTCCTATTGTGATTCTGGCAGGGCATGTCCACCTCTCATTTCAAACACAGATCTATGGGAAGCTCCAATAATGGGAACATTTTTGAAAATAATATTAATTTTTAGCCCCAAGTAAAACCAACACTGTGTTTTATTCATTACTGCCTACAAGATTGTTTTTTTTCATATCCTTTATATCTCCTTTAATCTTAATCAAGTTACTCTTCTGTATATGTGTCTAAGCAATCTGTTTCTCTTCATTCAAGAGTGGCAGTCACATTTTGATAACCAGCTGAATGTAGAGGTGTAGTTTTTTGAGAGGTGTAGTGAAAAGTTAGGTTGGCCATATATTGAAAGATCTGCTTGTTTGGCAAGTTCAACAAGCAGATTGTTCACCAATATCCTGATTGATCTGATTGCTTGGCTCTGGGGCCAAACAACTGTATCACTATAATGGGGATACAGGCCATCAGGGAGAGGACTGCATCAAGGCCAATGTGGTCCTCATCCAGACCCAGATTTTCAATAAGATTAAAATACTGCTGCGCCTCAAAAGCAGTACCAGCAAAAGTGAAAACAGGCCTATTGGAGGGCCCTATACAAGATTTTGTATGGCCACCTTAACTTGATTATTTCAAAAACAAAACAGGGTTTTAAAGTTTCCTATTTCCATGAGATGAAGCTTATATTAAATTTTCATCTTCGTGACAGGTCCCATTTAAGTGCTCTGTTCAGTTTATATGTCCCTCTTTAAAGCAGAATTTTTATTACACATGAAAAACAATTCACCAACGAGAATTCGACTGATCAAAAACTTCCAGATGCAAGAGAATTCATCAGTGAGTATGCTGATTGCGAGCACTGTATCAGGTATCTTGTTGTTATCTTACATCTTGACTTCATTGTATTGCATTGCATACATCAGACATGGGGATAAAGGACATACTTGTTCAGCGTTGGGAAACTTTGCATAATACATCCAATTTCACTTGCATGAACAAAGAAAATGGAGCCAGATTTGCACAGGTCTGCTGGGATTCACACCTGAGGTTTATTTTTTGCATCTTAATGCAGCCAAAGGCACTAGAACTGGGGAAAAGTTTTATTGATGGATATTGCTTTAAGGGTGAAGACACACAGAGCTACTGTACTAGTAGCAGATACTTGTCATGGCTACAAAAATAGACAATGCTGATCATTCACTGATAATTGTCACTGTGTGTTAGTAGAGACAATTCTCAGTATTGTCTATAGCAGGGTATTTTTCTGGCATTTTGTAGCCATGAAAAGTAGCTGCTATTAGTAGGTCTGTAGGTCACTGGCAGATTTGGGGAGATTCCCCAATCTCCCCGTACTGCTTTGGCGTGTCTTCCCTTCCTCAATAGTGACAAGTCTTCTGCGCTAAGCACGCGGTGCTTCATTTTCTGAAGTTGCCCGAAGTTTCCTTCTATGAGCCCAGGTTAGTGTGTCCCACGTTTTGGCCTGGACTGCTCGGTTTTCAGGAGGGCTGCCCATGTCAAAACTGCCTGCCAGGTTTTCAAATTACGAAAAACGTACATGACCCTATTTGATTGACACAGCAATCATCACAGATCATCATGTCATAACCCCCCCCCATGTTGTGACCCTGTCCTCAATGTCACCCATCACAGCCCCCACCCAGTCTCAATACAGGTGGTAAAGTCAGCAATCCTAGCCTGGGTGCAAAACCCCGCACTTAGACATTTTCTGCACGCACTCCCTTATCTTCAGCATAATCTGCGCCTAAAGGATTAAATGAGGATAATAAGAAAATTTTCTTTTTCTATATTGATAATTAAAACCCCATGAAAGTCAAAGTATGCTAACACCACTGTATGAGCTTGTTGTAATGAGAGGCTGTGTTTTGTCCAGAAACACTATTTCAAAAGGTTGAGAGGGCAGATGCTAATTTGTAGCGAGTTAAACCCAAGATACAGTTTTTGGAATGGGAATAATTATATTATCGTAATAATAAGAAAGGAAATACTTCCATTGCCTCATTTATTGGTTGTAAATATATGAGGTATTTTATGTTATGATATGATAATTATTTTAGAGGCACAAGCTGCAGCTACGTTCTTGCAACTTTCTTCTGCTTAAGGCTTATTTTCTGCCAGTTAGTGCTCATTATCTGAGAGTTCAAATAGATGTAGCTGACAAAAATAAAATGCAAAATTGTGCTGTGGCGTTTCTCAGGATCTTGGAAACTACCAACAGGCTAAGTAGAGCAGGTTGTATCCAGTTAAGCTGAATACTTCAGGGATAGGAGAATCCTATTATGCGGAGAAAAAACATCACATATAAAGATAATGATTTCCATTTTGAAGCTTTAAAAATTTATGTGTTTGAGTTAGTTTATAAGTAGATACTTTGCTATATATGTGTGTTTTTATTTTACAATTTCTCTTGTGTGTGAATATTGGAGAAGTTGAATTGTGCATAGTTTAGCAGCCAGGGTCTTTATCTCTAAATCATAAATCATTCTTTGCTGTTAATGGTTATCCACCAAGATATTTTGGATCAAGATTATCCAATATATATGGTCTGATCTTATTCCTTGTGAAAATGGAGTTAGGAAGTGACTTTGCTTTTATCTAAAACATCTGGCATTATGTGATGTTATCAGCCAAACATTCTCAAATCATTTGAACCATTAAATTGGCTTTAATGGTGTCTCATGTGGACTATTATGGTATGGGTGGGGGGACTTTTTTTGCAAAAGAAAGGTCAACTCACAAAGAGATAGAGCAACATTGTGCATATTGTTGCTACTTTTTATATTTTCTCCATGTAAGGATATATATTTTCTCCATGTAAGGACAAAACAGAAGAATATTTCTTTATTTTCCCAGTTCATTAAAACATTTGAGATTTTCAGCCTCTTTGAAAACAAATGGAACAATGAAATTCTTGTTGGCATGTTTTTTCTTGTTTGAAAATTTTCCTCAAAACATAAAAAGATTCTGTTCGAGTATTTTCTTAAATAAGCTATTTTACATAATTTATTTTACATAACCATAAGATATAATTAACCATTATTGGAGACAAAACAATCTTATTGGGCTAATTTATTGTTTAAATTATTTTTTAGTAGACCTAGAGGCTAATTTACTAAAACTCGAATTAATCTAAGCCAACCAAACTCCCTTCACTGAACTCATTTATCAACAATTTTCCTCAACAAAATTGAGCAACAAAATGTCCTGACAAAATCAAGCTTCAGTTTCTATGGATATGTATGATGCTCCGAAAACTTGATATTACAGAATTTTCCAAAATTTTTCCAATTATCAGACTTTTTCAGATTATCCAGCAAAGATCGCGATGTCAAGAAACAGCTTCAGGGACATCTGCCATTGACTTCTTCATGACTTTGGTTTGAGATATCAGATTTTCTCATTTTTAGCAGCTTTGGGGAATGACGAAGCTCTGAAAATGGGAATTTTTATTTTTCATGAAAATTTAAGTTTTTCCCTAAAAATTTAGACCAGAAAATAATCTAGTTTTAAGAAATGGGCCCCTAAGGTATGAAGATCCAAATTATAGAAAGATAACAGGTCCCATAGTTGTACTAGTATAGTAGTCAGGAAGGAATTTTTCTCACTCAGAGGCAAATTGGAGAGGCTTCAGATGGGTTTTTTTTTGCCTTCCTCTGGATCAACTAGCAGTTAGACAGTTTAAAAAAAAAAAAAGTTAAAAGGTTGAACTTGATGGGCGTGTGTCTTTTTTCAGCCTAACTTACTATGTTACTATTCATTATTGAGCTAAATTCTAAAGAGGGAGAGAGACTGTTCATTGCATGGCAAAAATTACTTTATAATCTGCATAGATGTGCCAGCACCACTGCTAGTCCTGCACATGTATATTTCCTCTATAACCACGTGGTTGTAAGCTTAAAAATGTATCTCTTAAAATAACCAGAAGTGTCTTTTTGCTGCTCACTTGTAACTTGTTTGGTGCCCCTGCCTTACCTATAAATTGGGTATATTTTCCAGTTGTGGTAATAAAAAAAGCATATGTGCTTCTATTCCCTTTAAAATATAGCTACATTCTTGCTTCTTATAAAAATATCCGGCGCATTTTGTGCTTTTTTCCCTACTCTAGTACTTTCAGCCTGTGCCTTGTATTCTTTTTACATTTGGTCCCTCCAAGTTCTTTTTGTATCCTATATCACTCAGGAGGTTTCAGAGCTTCTGAATCTTTTAAAGAAGTTCATATATGTCTGTGTAAGCATTCAGTTTTATTCTGGTATGTAATGAATTTGCATTTCTGATTTGATACCGGCACAACTGAGTGGTCCATCTGAGTTGTTCAATATGCTCATTATGAATATACAGTGGAAGAAGGCAGAGGTTACTTTTCACATAAACATACTTCAGAGAACTAGGGTTGCATTGTGGCAGAATGAAAAAAAGAACAAAGCTTGAAAATAAATTACTAGGTTCAGAGTCTTCTGCTTCCTGCTCTGAATGGGATTTTTAGATTAGAGTGTAGATTTGAAAACCCCTTTTAAAATGTATTTATTTTAGTCCTAAACCTTGTTAAAAGGGTAGTGTAACTTATGTTTCACTGTACTGTGTGATGGTCCACACTCTTGTATTTATTATTCTTATCCAACCTGAACTTGGCCACATGCAATTGTCTGCAAATCCTGGTTCAGCATAGGATACATTCCCTCAGGTAGCTTTCACTCCTAAAATGAAGATCTTTCCTATCACTTTCTTACTTCTGAGGCCTACGTCCACCTCCGGCTCTTCAGTTACAGCCTCCTCCTCCATCAAGTGGGGATCCAAAGAAAGAGATCAAGCACATAGTGATGTCCCTTTCTATAGACTAGGGAACCCTCACACCCCTGGCCCACTACTGAACTGATAGGGGAATACTTTGACCTGGATTGGGAAACACATCCCCCTCTCAACTGTAAAACAAAACCAGCTCTTAAATCATTTTGGTTCTGTCTGAACTAATGGTGAGTAAAACCTTTGCCCTCTTACATTTATATTGCTATTTACACATCTTGTTTGCAGCCAGATCTCAGCACTGCACTGTAATTGGTATACGTAAACCCAATCACTTTACTATACTGTCACACACATCAATTTCTAGCTGGTATATTTCAACAGAGCATATTCAGGCCAAAACTGTTCCAGTTAATCAATAGAGTTTAACTAATAAAAAGCTTACAGCTTCACTGCTGCCCTGCATTCTACTATGTTTTTTTTCACTGTTTTGATATTGCCTAATTATTTACTTTCTACTGCCTTGGAGAAGGGCATCAATTGTTTTTACTACTAAATTCAAATGTTTTTGACTGTTTATAAATAATACATATATATTCTCTACCTTTACTGGAGCAGCATCACCATTTTATTTTGTAGATAACATTTGAAATATATTTCATTCTGAGTCAATAAAACAAACATTTTTTCCAGACTACAAATTCAGTTCCATAGCTCTGAACCATATATTACTTCACGATAATGGATGTCTGCAAATATTTCACTCACCCATCTTAATAAAAATCTTTCCTAAAATGTACTTGTGGGACTATAAGAAGAATTTTCTGTGCGGTGGTTATTGTGTATTTGAACTGTGCAAATCATGGTTTCCCCAAACAACTGTATTAGGAACAAGCACACCTCCTAACCAGTCCTTTCTACCAGGCGTGTTTATAGCACTTTTTGAGATCACTGCTTGACACCTTGGCTGTCATTTTCACTGCAGTTTTCATATATGTTGTGCTTAGTAACTCAGCTGACTACTTTTTGTCTTTCCTAACTTTTCATCTGTCTACACAAATGAGGAACCAGCTAATGAAGGTTTCCTTGTTAATAGTCCCAATTCTAATAATACATCCAATGAGGCATGGTTCACACATGAGGAAATTCAAAAGAGACTAGAACATGTTAAGATAAACAAAGGTCCAGGGTCAGATGGGATTCACCCCAAGGTACTTAGCGAGTTTAGCTCTGTCATTGCCCAACCTCTATACTTAATTTTTCAGGATTCATTGAGGTCTGGCATGGTGCCGAGAGACTGGCAAATTGCTAATGTGGTGCCGCTATTCAAAAAGGGATCCCATTCTCAGCCTCAAAACTATAGGCCAGTTAGTCTGACGTCGGTGGTAGGAAAGCTTTTTGAAGGATTAATAAAGGATAGGATACTGGACTTCATAGAAAATAACAATACTATGAGTTTGTGCCAGCATGGTTTTATGCGTAATAGATCTTGCCAGACTAACTTAATTTCTTTTTATGAGAAGGTAAACAGGGACCTCGATTCTGGGATGGCTGTGGATGTGATTTACTTAGACTTTGCTAAAGCATTCGATACAGTGCCACACAGAAGGTTCCTTGTTAAATTACTGAATGTTGGAATGGAACATAGTATTTGTACCTGGATAGAGAACTGGCTAAAAGATAGACCACAAACAGTGGTGGTAAATTGAACATTTTCTAATTGGACCAGTGTTGTTAGTGGGGTACCGCAGGGCTCTGTACTGGGTCCCTTGCTTTTCAACTTGTTTATTAATGACCTGGATGTGGGCATTGAAAGTACGGTTTCTATTTTTGCAGATGATACTAAATTGTGCAGAGCTATAGGTTCCATGCAGGATGCTGCCACTTTGCAGAGTGATTTTTCTAAGTTGGGAAACTGGGCAGCAATCTGGAAAATGAAGTTCAATGTTGATAAATGCAAGGTTATGCACTTTGGCAAAAAATAATATAAATGCAAGTTATACACTAAATGGCAGTGTGTTGGGAGTTTCCTTAAGTGCGAAGGATCTTGGGGTTTTTATAGATAACAAGTTGTCTAATTCTGGGCAGTGTCATTCTGTAGCTACTATAGCAAATTAATTTGTGTCTTGCATAAAAAAGGGCATAAACTCAAGGGATGAAAACATAATTATACCTTTTTATAGATCCTTAGGAGAAATGTAAATGGAGAGAGTGCAGAGACGTGCAACTAAACTGGCTAGAGGGATGGAAGACTTTAATTATGAGGGTCCAGGTTGGGGTTGTTTTCTCTGGAAAAAAAGGCGCTTGCAAGTGGACATGATTACACTTTACAAATACATTAAAGGACATTTTAGACAAATATCAGAAGACCTTTTCACCCATAAAGAGGATCACCCCTTCAGACTAGAAGAAAAGGACTTTCAATTGAAGAAGCATAGGTGGTTCTTCACAGTCAGGACAGTGAGGTTGTGGAATGCACTGCCGGGTGATGTTGTGATGGCTCATTCTGTTGATGCTTGGATGATTTTTTGGACAGACATAATATCAAAGGCTATTTTGGTACTAAACTCTACGGTTCGTATAGCTATGGGCATATATGGTTTGTGTGAAAGAGTGGGGATGTGTGAAAGAGTGGGGATGTGTGTGTGTGTGTGTGTGTGTGTGTGTGTGTGTGTGTGTGTGTGTGTGTGTGTGTGTGTGTGTGTGTATGCTGGGTTTTAATTTGGAGGGGTTGAACTTAATGGACTTTGTCTTTTTTCAACCCAATTTAACTATGTAATGTAACTGTATATGAAAGAATCCCATTTGCAATCTCCACAATCTATCATAATTAGGGATGCACTGAATCCACTTCTTGGGATTTAGCCGAATCCCTGAAATCTTTGTGGAAGATTAGTTCAAACACCAAACAGAATCGCAATACTAATTTGCATATGCAAATTAGGGGCGGAAAAGGTGGCCTTACTTCCCAGCCATGCAGAACTCCAGCTGCTTGCAGTCGGCGACTATGTCAAGATTTGTATTGGATTTAACTTTTGCTTGCATGTCCCCTTTACTGTTTTCAACTCCAGCTGCAGGGACAAAGATCATGGAGCCAATAAACTGGGATTCTATTTGGATGATTATTTTGCTGCAGCCACTAGTTCTGCAGAGTTGGAAAAAGTTTGTATTAAACAATACAAAAACTATAAAATCCACATTAGATTACATGACAACACAGGGCCCAGTGCAGTCTGTATATTCTGATTATTAATCAGTCTTGCTGTATTGGCTTCTGGCAGATATTATTTGACTTCTGCTGTTTTGATCATTTATAATGACCCCTAAGCAGCCCAGGCCACACTGAGCATGTGCACAGTCTTGGTCTTGCAAAGATGTTTAACAATGTCAAAGATGACAGCCCCCTGTGCCCAACTTTGATAGCAGAAATCATTTGTTTGATTAGGCCTGTGGTGCAGTAAGTTCATGTTTATGTTTAGTATACAAAATACAGCATTTCTAGCCTTATTCTATTTTTAGACTTTCCTTATCCTTTAATGGTGTCTGTTCTGCCCACATCTACTAATATGGGCATTCTGTAAGCTAAAATGTGATGTTGTGCTGACACCTAGTGGTAGTAGTGAGCAATAATGTTTAGTCAGATCAGGGTTACAGGATG
>CM044437.1:81095875-81131850 GCA_024363595.1 Xenopus borealis
CCCCCTTAATTTCCTAACATAGGGCAAATATACTAGACATGGGGCACATGTGTAGGGCAAAGAACAACTAGATTAGACTTTATTAGGGTTCCCTGGGCTTGTGTAGCATAATGTTTGAACTGTAACATATACTATTCAAACTATTCAAGTTCCCGCCATATGCAAATTAGCCTTCGCTAGAGCAACTGCACTTTGTCTGGTGAATTTTCGCTAGCGCAATTTCGCTACCGTTTGCTTAGAATATGAACGCAACTTTGCTTTTTAGTGAATTGGATGAGCGCTGACGAAAATTCACCAGGCGAAGTCTGGCGAACGCTGCGCTAGCGCAGCCTCACTTCTTAGTGAATTTCCCACAATGGGAGAGATATAATGTAAATGTTTCACTGTTTCGTTCCCTACCGTACAACATATTTTTACAGGAATTGAGATAGAATTGCATTACCTATATTTATTTGTTGTCAGTTTCTCACCCATTAGTTTTTCAGAAATAATTTTATTGCCCATTGTAAAGCAACATAAAACCCATCTCTTTTTTTTATTCAAAAAAAGCTTACTATAAAATAGTGGAACATGAAATATGTAATAATATTTAGTATTGATCCAAGTTGATACAGCACAGAACCCTGCAAATTGCTTTTTGTAACATTTCTTGTTGTCACCATGTACTTCTGTGTTCTCTGGAACTGTTGTATTTACCTTATAAATTCTGTAATTTCATTTTGTAAAGGAAAAAGAAATGAGAATATTGTGAATCCACCTACCAGAAACTTTCTGTAGTTTTATAAAGTCACCATTGTCCATAAAACTATGATTCATAAACTATCCATCTTTTTATTTTAAATGTGCCCCCTCACCTGAAATGCATCTAATGCTCCCCATCAGCTTCCCCCTTGCTTCACACCTAGGCTTAGAATGCAGCGTAGCAATGCTTGCTGCCATACTGTATCTTGCCATGTCATATCTGGTGTGTAGGCTCCTGGCATAAACTAGGAGCATGTGCTCTAGAAACTAGGACCTGATTTGCTTCCATTGGGAATGCTTTGTCTTGGCAAACAATACATAGGGGTCTGTACAACAGATTTCACATTGCCAGACATGGTGACCCAACCCCACTGTACCAATATGTGTTCCCAGCTGAGTTTGGGATCAACTAGCATGGTAGCATCAGATCCAGAGTGTCAAGGGGCCGTTACAGGGAGGGAATATATAAAAAAAAACATAAAGGGGGTGTTTTATAGACATTTGCGGTTTTCTTAAATAAGATACTATTCGAGTTTCGAGGTCATTTGAGTTCATTTGAGGTTAAAAAAAATAAAAATTGTGAGTCTTGAGCTTAATTCCATCCAGAGGGCTGTCTGTATGGCATATGATCTTCCTGTATTTACATTCATTTCTACCCACAGTGGGAGAATAATGAGACTGATCCTAGTGTCTGTGTTTGCTTTATTTGAGTAAGACAGAAATCAAACTGTAAGCAACACTGAGGCAAGGCCTATTGCCAGTGATTAACATTCTTTGTAATATGCTCAGTAATATTTTAGCACTGTATAAATAAAAGATAATTTATTGCTGACATCATTCATGTATTATAAACATTAACATAATCCCAGCATGAATGTACCCTGCAGCCAAGTCTGATTACTAACGCATATTGCATTAACTTTGTGAAAAGCTCAGACTCATCTACTGTAAGAATTATTATAATATTTGTTATGCAGATATGGGATCTGTTATCCAGAATGCTCAGGACCTGTGGGTTTTCCCAGATAAAGGATCTTTCTGTAATTTGGAACTTCATACCTTAAGTCTTCTAGAAAATTGTGTAAACATTAAGGGGGTTATTTATGAAAGGTTGAGTTGGTGAGGTTTTTAATACCTTGGATAAATTCACAACTCAAATGTTTACTTATTTATGAAAACATTTGAATGTAAAAACTCATGGGGGGGGAATAAAAATTCTCAGATTGTCAACAAAAAAACTCTTGAATCGCTAAAATTAATCAAGTTTTCGAAAACCACTGAATATCATCTTCAAGTTGTTCAAGGGACCTCTGACCTCTGCCTTGATGGGTTTCAGCTGGAGTATTTTTGGATTCAATCTATTTGGAACAACATTATTATTATTAGAGAGAAAGGCAATCATTCTAAAAAAAATGGATTATTTGGATAGAATGGAATCAATGGAAGATGTTTTTTTTTTAAATTCAGCACTTTCTGGATAACAGGTGTCTTCATAACAGATCCCATACCTGTATTTGATATCGGAAAGCATGCCTTCTCAATAAAGATATAGAACAGCTCCATGTATATCATTTTTAATCAGATTTCTGCATTTCCTTCAATTCCACTTCCATCAAATATGGCATAATTTAACATTTACAAATGGTTGAAACATCCAATTGCAGATGGGGAAAACACTGTATGAAGATGGTAACATATGGTAAAAATAATGGTCTGGCCTGTTTTTCCTCATTTGTGCTAGGGCCTATGGTTCCATTAAAAATAAACCTTAAAGAAACCATTCAGTGTAAATATAAAAACTGGGTAAATAGATAGTGTGTACAAAATAAAAAGTGTTTCTAATATAGTTAGTTAGCCAAAAATGTAATGTATAAAGGCTGTTGTGACTGGATGTGTAACATAAAAGCTGGGGGGCGGCATATGGGACGTAACTGTTCGGTGAGTTTGCAATTGATCCTTAGCATTCAGCTCACATCAGTCGAAGCCAAAAGAGCTGCAAAGCAGGAAGTACTGTTGTGGCCAGTATGTTAGACATCCAGTCACTCCAGTCCTTATACATTACATCTTTGGCCAACTAACTATATTGAAAACATTTTTTTGTTTATTTTACTATCTATTTACCCAGTCTTTATTTTTACACTGAACTGTACCTTTAAGTGCTTAAAAAGTCAGTTTTTTTTATTTAGGATTAGTTGCTATAAAAATATATATTTTTATGAAAATTATTTATTTATATGAAGCAGTGTTTATATATGGGTTGTGATTTTTTTATAGAGACCTGCAATGTTCAGGGGTGAAATATTAACCCATGGTTTGGGAATGAGATTCAGACAGGTAGGTGTCTGGATACTTCTGTCCATATATACTGTAACTCTTGACAAACTAATATAAAGACAATCTATTAGTAAATTATACCTAGGGATCCAATGTATTTAACTGATGCCACACACGCATTACTGAGTAATTTAAGGAATCTGCATGAATAATAGTTTATTTGTATATGAATTACTACATCAAAGAACCCAGCACCTGTACCTAAATTTGCATTAAATATGTACCCCTAAAAAAAGCAATGAAGAAAATCAAGTACATTATTTTGATGCATTAAGAACAATTTCCATTATATTCTTTCATGATGGCTCATAGAACTATATTCATAAAGTCACCTGGACTTCTTTGCTTTTAAAATGGTTTTAGGTAACAAAAGTCAGCCAGTTATTGTTATTTTTATCTTGCTCATGGTCCTGGCCAATCGTTTGTGCTTGGATAGCAGATGAGAAGAGTGGAGAGAGTAAAGATTTATTGAGCATTTTCTAGCTGGATTAGTGTTAGTGGAATACCCCAGGGGCTTGTCATAGCCACATCTTGACCTTGAAGTTAATATTGAAAGGACATATAGTATAAATAAAGGATAACTATTCTGTGCAATTGCAAGCCAAGCCTATAGATGTTAGTGCTTGCTGCCCCTGAAAACACTTGAATTCGATTTTTTGCATGAGCAGTCAGATCATATATAATTGCTTATATGTGAGACTTCACACCTCAAGTGCTGTTGAAGATTGCAAAATGACAACATTTTTAAAGCAAGTTTTATTTCAAATACTATGTATGTAAGCAGGGGTACAAAAAGTTAGAGCAGAAGGAGCTAAAGTGAGACTTTAACAATGTACCATGGTGGTCTAGTGGGGGGACCCCAGCTGTGATCCATGTCCTCTTCCGCATTATAGTATGCTTGTTTTTAGGCGGATTCACGCTGGCGTGCTTTTGTCAGCACACAATGGCGAGATTTTTGAAAAGTTTAAACAGCGCATTGGGGCTGCAGTGCTTTGCCCGTTATAGGTTTCCTGTTGTTGAGTTCCTGGTGCCTTCCTGTGCTAATAAGCTTCTGATTCTGTTTATCCATTGTGACCCCTGCCTGTATCTGACTATCCTGACTTTTGGAATCCTGACCCTGGCTGTTAATCGACTCTCCTATATCCGTAACCCTTCTGATTGATCTCCTGGTTTGACCCTTGCCTGCTTGACTCCGTTGAACTCTGCCTGCCCCGACCCGGCCGGATCTGACTACTTTTTTGCCTAAGCCTTGTACCGAGACCTTCTGCCCAAAAACTTTGCATTTACCGTTGTGCCCCTGTGCTTGTTCAGAATCCCTCACTTTGCACCTCTCTTAATAAGACCGATTAGCCGAGGGCTCCTCCCGTGGTGAAAGGAGGCTGTTAAAAGAAGAAGCAAAGTGCTTAGCATTAGTTCTGAATTAGGGTGCCAACCGTGACACAAAGTACATGGTGCTTCTAATAGATATCTCCATATGTCTAGCAAGGATCATTCTCTGTGTTAACCAAGGGAGATTTGGGGGGTTTAGACAGCCAGTTGACAATCAATTGGGAGGCTAAATTACTTTTATTCTCTAAAATCTGTGACTGAATGTTACTTTTAAATTCCACGAAATTGTGGAACTGAAGGTTTGAATGAATGCCACTTTCTGTAACTATTTCTTGTAAATAAACTATCCTTTATACTTTCATCCAGTGAGAAGCTGAAAATACATGCAGGGTTACCTATTGCAATATGTTTTACTGAACAATTTTGGCGAAAAAAAAACAAATCTGAACATAAATTTAAACTTAATACATTTAGGGGCACATTTTCTAAGGTTCGAATTGATTCAAAGTGAAAAATCTAATTTGAATTAAAAAAATTCAAAATTTGAATTCATTATGGGCTTATTCGACTATCAAATAGCCCAAAATTCTATTTGCATTTGCCAGATTTGATTGTCGAAGTACTGGCCCTTTAAAAATTTGATATAACAATTCGACAGATAAAACCTACCGAATTGCTATATATCCCTATGGGATTTTTACATGTTGTTTTGATCGAATATAAAAAATTCGATCAAATAGTTAAAATCGTTCGAATCATTCAATTCGAACGATTTTATCGATCGATCAAATTTTTTATATTGAATCGTTTGATAATTCGAATTGCGTTAAAACCCCATTTAAATTCGAAAAAGAATTTGAGGGTCGAATTCGAGGGTTAATTAACCCACGAAATTCAACACTTAGTAAATCTGCCCCTTTGGTTTTGGTTTTCAGTAGGTTATTGGTAAAAGTCTATTTTGTAATTTTGCAATTTGTTGCATAGTGTTAGTGACTCTGCATGGTACACTGGTGAATGAAAATGCTTGTGGCCTCACCTCATCTATGTGTAAATGCAAATAGGAAGCAAATACTGTAAGTCTGTCTAGCTGTTGATAACTATGGGGTTTATGCCCAACTCTCAAGCTGATCTAAGGAAAATGAACAGAATATAGCTCGGTATTACAGTTTTTTCCCTTAATTGAATCACTCAGTCACTAGAAGTAATGGAGAGTGCTTATTTTGCATATTGATGCAAGTGAATTACAGTAATAACTATAATTGTTGGTATTCAGAGAAACTGGCCACACTGAGTGTTTTAATATTATAGTATGACACTTGTGAAAATGAATCTCCTGATGAGATAAGTGTTAAGTCTTTAAATGAGTTTTGTTTATCTTTGTAACATTTTAAATTGTAAATCTCAGTATAGAAACCTGAAGGAGCTCCAGCGGCAACATGTTGCTCGGCCACTTGCAGAATTACAATAGTTGCAATTTAACTTCACTCTATACATTAATGCAAACAATAATTTGCAATATTTTCAAATGTATTTCAAATATATAAGCATGTATACATAACCATGTAATATCAGTTTAATTGAAATCCACATTTATTCCTGCTTTCCCTTTCTGCTACATTGTTTCAGGACTTAAAGCCAGAAGTGCAGAAAATATAAATAGTCAGACAGCTATTGCTTTTAATAGCAATGACTCACAAATAACTGTTAAACCACTGTTTTTTTAATGCATATTGGAAAGTTGCTTAAATATATATATGCACATAACCATTTTTTGGTTGAAACATTTAAAGGAGTTGTTCACCTTTGAGTTAATTTTTAGTATAATGTAGAGAGTGATAATCTGATACAATTTGCATCTGCAAGAGGTGGCTGGAAATCCTTACTCTTTGCACAGATTCTAGTGCCTAGCACTCCTGTGTGCAACTCCGTCTGTGTAGCAAATAAATTCCAGTAGAAAAGGGTTACAGGATGCAGGCAAGCAGGCAGATTAACTGCTTAAATTCGTGTTTTATTGGTACAATAAAATCTGATACAATTTGCAATTGGTTTTCATTTTTTATTGTTTGTGGTTTTATAGTTATTTAGTTTTTTAGTCAGCAGCTCTCTAGTTTGCAGTGTCAGCAACTTGGTTTCTAGGGTACAAATTACCCTAGCAACCCTGCATTGATTTGAATAAGAGACTGGAATACGAATAGGAGATGGACTGAATAGAATGATATATAATAAAAAGTGGCAATAACAATACATTTGTAGCCTTACAGGGCGTTTGTTTTAGATGGTGTCAGTGACCCCCATTTGAAAGCTACAAAGAAATAGAAGAAAATTGCAAATCATTAAAAAACTATGAAAAAAAAATAATGAAGACCAATTGAAAAGTTTCTTAGAATTGGCCCTTCTACAATATACTAAAAGGTTACTTGAAGGTGAACCATCCCTTTAAAAAAAAAAAAAGACATGCTGCGTCTGAACCTGCGATCGGTGCTTACACGCGTCTCGTGAGTACAACCTCATTCAAAAGAATGAGGTGCGTCTATACCTGCGCTCCCCTGTGGCTGAACGCAGCCAAACGGAACGCAGGGGAGCGCAGGTCAAAAACGCTCGTGTGTAAGGGCCCTAACTGAAGTGAATTAAATAAAGGAAACAGGTGTTCAGACAGCCACAAAAAAATCCAGTGAAAAAGCAGAATAGGGCTGATGTGGGCAAACACTGCATATGGATAACCGTTTTTATGTCTAGCTGTATGCAACCAGATTATGGGAAGTTTCATAAAGTTTTGAAAACTTGAATAATTATTGTTTAACAATATTAATAATGATATAGAATTCGATATGTAAAAGCTTGCCACTTTTTATATAGAAGAAAATAGCAGCTTTATTTTTTCAATTTCAAGCAATTTTACAATTTACGTTTTTGGGATTCAGTTGGAAATTTGGCTTTGAAAATTAAGGATAATGTGATTTCACTGCAGTCTTTTTTCAGTTTTTGAGTTCCGGTGTTTTCATTAAATAAACACACAGTTGAGATATAAAAAAAATTTTAATTCGAAAAAAAATGAAATTTTAACATTTTAATAAATCTGCCCCTAAGTCTTTGCCTTGTCAGTTTTATATGCAAAGCAGTCACCCCAGCTCCTATATATTTAAGTAATAAAGTGCCCAAATTTGCTTTGCTTTATTTTATACTGATATTTTTCATGTTACTAGTGCAGTGGTTCCCAATCCCAAACTGTGGAACTGGAACTGGACTTGGAGCAGTGGTGAGGTTGTCTAGCCTGAGAGCCAATTAGGGTGTGAATTGGGGAGAATTTTCATTAGCGCTCCTAGATACACCAGGAAATACAGCTTAAAAGTCAGTAAGGTTGAGATTTGTGGTTAATATTTACTTAGGATCTTAGATCTATCATCAGAACTATGGCTGAATTACTGATACCAATATTTTTATATATCTGTACTCATTGTGTGACTTAAGGGGGCTTTGACCAGAGCATGGATGTTCCAAGGGGGCTTAAACTGAAGAAGCTTTATAACCATTGCTCTAGTGTAGTGGGGTAAGATGGTACCCTAAGGGTGTAATGGTGGCAGCAACATTATATCAGCTTTGGTTAATGCAGAAATGCAACTTGCAGAACCCACTGATAGCTGAAAGTTATATATTTAAACAAGTCATATATTTAAACAAATGATGAAGTGAGAGCCACAAAGTCTGGTTTGACTCAAGCCTTACTAGAACCAAAGATGGCCTGTTTACATTTTCTTCTCAGCTTTATAATATAATCCATGCAAACAAGGATATAAGATGCAAGCCTAATTTAAAATGAAGTTAATCATGAGTTCAGTTTGTATTAATATTCAAATCACATTTCAAGGCCATTAAACTCTGCAAATATGGTAACTTCTGTATTAATAGGCATCCCATTTTACTTCCGAAAGCTCACAAACACATTTTGTAATTTGGATGCTTCTTTTCTTTTTACACATACTGTTTTCCTTTGTTCAATAAACATTAACCCCTCACTTCTGCATTCTTTTATATTCCACATTCAAATTTTTCCATTCTTACTGTTTATTCCCTGGGACTGGTTGTTAAGCCATTTTTTGCATACTTTATTTAATGATTAAGTTGGTCTTAATCTGTTATTTATGTGTAGGCATACTCAGTATTGATTTATATGGCAGTGCATTCAAATTCAGCTTGAAAGACTGACTGTAAAATGCTGCTTTAAAATATTGTTGGCTCCACATAGCCTTTTATTAGGATTTCAAAGAAATTCCCTTCAGGAATCTATTAAAAATTATCTGGTTCAGTGAATATTTTGTACCAGTCTTGGAATCCATTATATGCATTTGATGGGAAAAAAGTCTTTTTCTGACATCTGATTTTTGTTCCTTTTATTCACAGTTAGAAGGAAAGTTTCCTGGTAATACATTGCACAATGATGTATGCTTGCAACTCAGCTTAATGTTGGATGATCTGGATGCCCTGGAGGAAAGAAAGGTTTTAACAAAAAAAATAGGAGAATTAAAAAAAATTTTTTAAAATGTATTGCATCACAAATATGTATAATTAAATCAGGCTTGATGACTATGCTTTGCAGATAATATTCACGTCTAAATGTTATTGAGGGTCCTTTTCTCAGTTGGTAGGATCTCAAATTTGTCATTTCCAAGGGCATGCAATAGACTTCAGCCAGCAATAATTGGCTCACAGGACTCCACAAATCTGCCTTCTATAATATATATAATGACTTACCTTTTCTTTCACAAATGTTTTAAGTTCATGTTAAATGAATATATTTAGTACCTAATATATTATAATTTTCACATTCATAAAAAAATGTATAAAACAATATATGTTTCTGTTCTATTTAGTGCCAGAATATATTGTCACATTAATTAATTGAACTGGCCCTGCACCGCTATTCTGTCATTATGGAGCAGGCAATAAACGTCTTTTGCCTGGGATTCGGAAAGGTGATTCAGTGCCTGCCAGTGGTGGCTGTAAGTTGTAGAATGCTTAACTTAAGAACAGGACTTTAAAGATCAGATCCACAGCTATGGCACATCACTTATCTAGTTGCTAGGCCAGCTGGAAATGGTTGAGTGACTGCTGCTGCTGTCAAGCTATTATGGAAAGTTGAAATGGATTTTATTTATGTACTACCGAGTTAACTAGAACGATCAGCAAGTGGTTTAATAAAATATCTGATTCTGGGCCTGGACACTGCAGGTTTCTGAGAAAATATCACCTGACATAGGTTAGATATTGTTTGCTGAACAGATAAATCATGGAAAAGCAGCTGTGTGCTAAATTGGCTTTCATCCTATTCATTGCTTCGCATAACAATGGGAGATGCTTCCATTTAAATTTTTAATTGACAAAAGTAGATAGAACTGGGGACTCAAGAAATGACAAACAGTTGTTACAAATCAGTGTGGACCAATCCAGCAAGCTGTATACAATCTCCCTTTTTTCAATTTTTTTCTAATTTTTTTCAACCACCTAAATGCACAAGGCAAAGAACATTGTATACTATGTAATCAGATGGCAACTGGAAGGTTACTTTGTTGTAAGGTTGATATATATTAATTTGTAACTTGAAGGACAATACAGTAATTCCACCATGAATTTTTAACCACAAGCCTCTTGCCCCTGATTAAAATTATCAACCTGACTCCAAAAGGTGCCCTTATTTCCCATAAGTCAGGTGTGCCTGTATTATACTTTTGCAGCTTTACGCAATAGGTTGGAGCTACATAAATACATGTGATTAATAATAATGCAGGTTCTACTTTAAGGGGCAGATTTACTATTGGTCGAATTTCAAATTGAAAATGGGAATAGTTAGGGAATTAAAATCCTTCTAATTCGAAGGATTTTACCGCAATTCGACTGGTCGAACGATCGAATTGTAAAAATACGACTGAATGATCAAATCGTTCGATTCGAACGATTAGATTGATTTTAACCATTCGATCAAATTTTTATAATTCGATCAAAATTCGCCAAAGCCACTTCAGCAGATTGAAACTGGCGAACTAGGCAGTCGAATAAAAATTTAAAGAGGAAGTAATTTGATTGTCGAGTATTCAAATATTCGAATAGATTTTTTATCAATTCGATCGAATTTACTGAATTCACTGGTCGAATTTACCTAATTTGCATATTTGAAATTCGAATCACAATAAATTTGCCCCAAAGTGATGTTGTCCCATTATGATCTACATCCATAATATCACTGTTAGCATTCTGTTGCATGGGAAATATTACTTCCTTATTATAGTGATTCATAAGAGAATTTATATTACTATATTTAAAACAACTATTTCTGGTATAACCTTATATAATGAATACAGGAATAAATATCTGAATGAAAATAATAAAACAGAAGGGTGGTTAGTTAAGCTGTTTGTTGACAGTGTCTTGATATCTACCAGCTAAAGGTAGATCCCAATGTAACTTTTGGGCACCCGTGCCCTAAGTGATGTGACAGGCCTGGCTTGTGAAGACAGAATGCAACATGGCCAAACTGAGTCCCACTGAGTCAGGATCCCACACATTATTTCTACACATTGATAAAACAGTACCTGACATAGTTACCAATAACCACCTTTAAAAATTAGTTTTTTTTTTTTAAGATTTCAGTATATCAAGGGAAATATGTACGATTAATAGGAATGAATTTTATAACAATGCCACCTGCTGGTCAGTTTGGACCATGATCCAGTCGAGAAACTTGTCATAAGAAAGGAAGATGGATGGTGTGACGTTCTTCTGTTTAGGAAAGTCTTGCAAAAAGTAATTTGAGGTTTCTAATGTTTTTTTTCTAACCAGTGGAACATAAGAACAGTCCTTTTTCTTTCTACTGATAAGTTTGTCAATTTCATTAAGTAAACTGACCAGCAGGTGGCATTGTTCAGATTAACAATGAATATTTCCCTTAATATCTTGGAGACTTTAAAAAAAAAAATTATGTAAATTGCAAAAGTGTTACATACACTAAAAGGTTTACTTATCCTTAAGCTATAAGACATCTCTTATTATTTCCATTCGAATCGCATTGTGACATCATCACACACGCATTAATTTCAAATATTTAAAGGCACCACATTCCTATTCACATTGCCCAACGTAGTTCCTAGTTCATTATCTGGTTTCTTGAACCTTGCCTGTGACCCAGGCCTGTGTCCTTGACTACACTTCTGGCTCCTTATTCTGTACTGCGCCTTCCATCCTGTTCTACGACTGCACCTTGCTCTAACCCTGTTCCTCCTATTGCAGGTTACAGTTCCTTTTCTGCCCAGAAATCTCGCTTTGGTTCTCTTTTATTAAGACCTGGTGGCATCCAAGTCTCGGAAGACTACTCCCAAAGCGAAAGGGGGCTGTTATAGGCAGAAGCGTGAGCCATGACCAGAACCTTGGTATCTGTTCTGGGTTTTGGAAAACCATACATGACAGGATCAATTAGTGGTATTGCAATACAGTAGCCATGTGCAGTACCACCAGCATAAAGTTAGTAGTACTGTATGTGTGTGGCAGCTTTAGGGATTACTAGATTTTATTATCTACTGGGAAACTAAGTGGTAATAATATGTTGATGTGTTGTTTTAGTGTACTGTGGCATCTGAGCTTTTTATATTTTACAGTCTGATGAACATTTTAAAGAGATTCTGACACCTCTTTTTTACCTCTATTATAATAACTGGCTTTGAAAGCTACTTCTAACTTCCCCATAAGGTATTTGCATAATGCTTTTACATTACCTGTCTGATCCCCCATGTTCCTGTATGAGGGGCTGCCATATTTGTGCACCCGGCATCTTTTATCATTAGCAACTGTAACTAACAGACTGAGATGGGACTGTTAGGTTGGCAAAGTAAGAGTGTCAGGGTGTCAGAGAGTCAGGCTTAGAAATTTCAGCTAACAGTTATATACAAAAACAAACCTTTCAGCAAAAAATGATCAACATGACCTATAGGTAACAATTAATGTACATTCATTTGTTAAAATTAATTTTTTAGTGTCAGTATCACTTTAACTGAGGCCCGTGTAATGCAGTTCTAACAGTTAAAGGTGATCTATCGCGAAAAATAAAATTTTATGTAAACTTAGGGGCAGATTTATCAAATTCACATGAATGATTTGAAATTTTCTAATATTTTCGAAGACCACTTCGACCATCAAATTTAGAAAATTAGATCGAATTAAATTATTCGAATAAAAATCTATTTGAATCTTCAACTATCCGACAGTCGAATAAAAATCGAATAAAATTCTATTTGAATATTTCACAGTCGAATAACTTACCCTTTAAATTTTTATTCGACTGCCTAGTTCGCCAGATTCAACCTACCGAATTGGATTTAACTATTTTTAGTTGAATAAAGAAATTCGATTGAATGGTTAAAATTGTTCGAGTCGAACGATTTTATCAATCAAATTATTTCTATTCGTTCGTTCGATCAAATTGCGGTAAAATCCTTCGAATTCGATTTCAATTCGACCACAATTCGATTGGTCGAATTCAAGGGTAAATTCACCCGCAAATTCGATCAATAATAAATCTGGCCCTAAATCTCATAGAAATTATACACTTTCAGACAAGTTACTCTTCAGTATCTCACGCTCCACAACCTGTCACTCTTCATGCTGAGGTCTGGGTCAGATTTTGATTGAAAAGTTGGTCTAATATGTCTTTTAGGGGGGCTTTCTTTCTTAGCAGAATTACTCAAAACCAACTCCAGCAAAAACAAAAGGTAACAAAATACCAGACTCTGGCAAACACCCTGCACACATTGAGGGTTTTAACGCAATTTGAAAAATCAAACGATCGAATTAAAAAAATTAGATGGGTCAATACAATTGCTGGAATCGAACGATTTTAACCATTCGATCGAATTTTTTTTATTTGATCTTAAAATGCTGGTAAATTCGGTAGGTTTAATCTGGCGAACTAGGCGTTTGAATAAAAATTAAAAGTGCAAGTAATTCGACCAATGAATAGTCGAATAATCAAATCGATTTTTATCCAATCTATTCGAATCATTCGATCGAATTTTTAAAATTTGATGGTCGAAGTGGGCAGAAAACGTATTTGAAAATTCGAATCTTTTTTAAAATTCGATCGAATTTCGAATCACTCACACAAATTTAGTAAATCTGCCCCTAAGTGTCTGGGTTACAGGTGCAACCCCCCCTAAAGGATTTATTAGAGCTAACTGTCAATAAAAAACTGACTCCAACTACTGCATGATGACAGAATGAAGAGAGACAGATTGCTCAGATTTATTTCATAAATAGAACTGAATTTTTAATTGATTATATTGCTTCTTTCAACAAGATGAAGCTCATAATAAATTTGAATTTTAACGATAGTTTAATTCTCCACTGACATCACATTATAATAATAATCTTTGATTATATCTGGAGAGGTTCTTCGTTCTGTGAGAGGAAGCTTACATACAGTAAATATTTGTTTTCACGATAATCAAATATTTAAAAATATACTTGCCCTTCATTTTGCCAACATTTCAGACAAACAGGAACTGGTATCTTTTCTTTGCTTCTTTGTGTTACCATGATTGTATAATTATTGGTTAAATATAACTAAATCCGTTAGGGTGAGATCATTACAATATGCTGAAACAAGTATAATAAAATGTTTTAATGGTGCGGAAACAAATACAGCACAAGTCACGTAATTACCTGCCTAGAGCTTCTTAAGGCTTTGAAACCAGATGTCTTCTTAGAAACTGGATCATTTTCATAACAAAAACTATGACTGGCTGTGCAGGCTGATGCTTAATTTATACGCTTAAAATTATTTTCCCTTTCTCCTCTTGCTGCTAGGTTTTATAAACTTTGGGTGTTAACCTTATTTGATCAACATCATCACAACAGGTGTTTTAAAAGGTTACAGTTAAGATACTGTGTCTGATTACAAAAATGGAAATCCAAATGTTTTGGTGAAATAAATCTTAAGCAATATACTAATTTCGGCTTGAAGCTTGAAAGGCTATGAGCAGAGGTAACACCTTAGAGAAGCCATGTGATATGTTCCTATAAGTGAGATGTGTGCCTTATACAACTTGTTTGGCTGTGTTTGAAAATACTATATAATACTTTGTAGTTTTTAGAGCAATTCAAGATGGAGATAATCTTGCTTAAAAGAAGAAAACCTTCAACAATCATATTTATCCTGTTAATTATCATCCATTCAACACTCATTTTTGGTTCAATGGCCATTTTAAAATCATTCTGGTATGTCCAAGATTTTATGTGCAGTGAAGAATTGCATTTAATTAAAGGCAACAAGTAAATACATTTTGAACTTGATATCCTGTAGCATGTGTAAATACTGAAAAATGTAGCCCAGTTCTCCACTGTATAAATTGAAGGCAACTAAACAACATGTAATGTGGAATCTGAAAACAAAATCATTAATATGTATTGTGTATTTGCAAACACAACCAATGGAAACTGTGGCAGTTTTATTAGTATATACAGTAGGTGATAGAGTTATATATATATATATATTGCCTTTCAAACTCGCTCTTGGAAAAAGAGATCGAACGGAAGAGATCACTGCCTGCAGAATATAAGACAATAAGAAAACTGTCCTTGCATTCTTAGGGAATAGGTGAGCCAGGCACAAACATTTACAGATTTACACAATTACCAGGGTCAACCAGCTGCTAAAATATGTCAAAGGTGCTGAGGATCACACCTAATGCATTACAATATTCCAGCCAACAGTTTACATTTCTTACATTCTGCTTGCAGTATTATTTTCAGGGGAGGGAATAATAAGCATTTATCCAGATCATTATATTTATAAAATATGAAAAATAATACAGTATAAGAAGAATACATTTGAATTTTTGTCCAAATGCCATTCCCTCTTGACTGAGTTCCTAGAACAAATGGCCTTTCTTTTCCTTTAGTAGAACTGGTTTTGCATGCAGAAAGTAGAAAATCAAAAAGTCAGCTGTTGGCTGTACTGTTGTAATGCAGTTGGCCAGCACAAACAACTGAGAGAATGTAAATGAAAAACGCAGTCCTTCCTACCCTCTGCGGCTTAAAATTATGTAAGAACATGCTACGTTCTTCCTTGGCGGGTTGTTGAGAAAAGGTCAGTCTGTATCGAAAGAATGCTTCGACTTCAATGTAATTTATTTAGGATGAAAGGTTATGGAAGGGATGTGTTCCTCTGATTAGATCATAGAAGAGTTAGAGCTTTTTTTCACCACTGGTCCTTTGTGTAACCTTGGAACATCAAGTCCCTATCTACGAAGACTGAAAAATACATTAAAACCCTGTGTTTATCTGGACACTGTGAAGGAAATCACATCCTGTATTTTCATGAAATCTAAAGAGCTTTCTAGATTAATATGATATTTGTAGCTAACATAAAGGAAAGAGGAACTTTAAAGTGCCAGACATTATGAAGAAACACATATGTTGTTTTCAGATTAGCCATAGATCACCCTTGACAAAGACCACTTCAAACATTTTTTCTTTTGTAAAATGTCCAGGTTTTGCAATAATTGCCCAGTGAATTGGATTCCGCTTTTAGTTCAGTTAACATTAAGGGGGATAGTTTCTAAAACACGAATTTACCTTTTTTTTATTAAACCAAGCTCGGTCAAACTCATATCCACGATTGTATCTGATTTATCAATAAACTAACACAAAAAAGTCAGGTCAGGACAAAACGTGATAAAACTATCGAAATGTATGAATTTTTCTTTGCTACCAAATCGCACTATTTTTTCGTCTTATTGACCCAAATAATGGGTGTCAGTACAGGTATAGGATGTGTTATCCATTGAACCAGCAGGCCATATTGAATGAAGGTTGGCACAGCTTCATTTAACTTAAAGTGATACTGACACTAAAAACGACTTTACATATGAATGTACATTAAAAGTTACCCATAGGTCATGTTGATCGCTTTTTGCTAGACCGTGGTTTATTTTTTGTAAGTAATTGTTGAAGTTTGTTTTGCCAGCCTGAGTGTCCCATCTAAGCCTGTGAGTCAGAGTTTCTAATACTAACGGACTTAGGGCTGCCACCTCACCCCTTTAAAACCGAACACATATGGAATACACAGCCTGCATGGCTAATTAGCAATTCATTTAGATGCATGATGCATGGCTGCACATAAAGCAGTTCAGTCTGCAGCATGCATCTAAATGTATTGCAAATTAGCCATGCAGGCTGTGTATTCCATATGTGTTCGGTTTTAAAGGGGTGAGGTGGCAACCCTAAACGGACTCCTGCTGCACAAATATGGCAGCCCCCTCATACAGAAATATGAGGCATCAGACAGGTATTGTAAAAGCATCATGCAAATACTTTATGGGAAAGTTATACGTAGCTTTGAAAGGCAATATTATGATAAATGTAAAAAAGAGTTTAATTTTGGGTGTCAGTATCTCTAAGTAACAGCCAAATCATCTTGTAAAAAGGGAAAACCAGCTCCTAAAGAGGCAATATGGAAACTTTTTCAACCATAACTATATTGATACAATAATTTTCAATAAATATGGCTTGTCCTTTTGTTTTAATTAAAAAATGTGTGGTTTTTAATAATAAACAGTACAAAATCTAAAATTTAAAATCACATTCTACTTCCTGAGCACAACCAAAACCAACCAGCAGTTCACTGAGAAGCCCTCTGTATTAACAAACCACACCTCTCCCCCAGCTGCAGTGAGTCTTTCAGATAATGAACAACTCATTATACAGTTTTCTGCTTATAAGCCCAGTTTTTATATAAAGAAACTTAACCACACAGCAAACTGTTTTAGCGCCAGTATACAGCCACCACACATCAAACTGTTTTAGCACCATTATACGTACTGTGCCCCTCTTCCTTTCCCTTTTCACAAGTGTAATTGTGCCCCAGTAGCACGTTAGTGCTATGGCAGTTAGTCAAACTGAGTGTCAGTTTTTACATTGTTACAAAGCAAATTGAATAATAATGGCCCAAAAATAAAGGTGCAATGTTGGTCAGTTAATGAGCTGTAAATGTTTTCTGCACATTTCCTCTAGCCAATTTTCTGTGCAGGCACATTTTTTTCTCTAAAATCTGTCGCACATACTTTCTAGAGATATTCCTTTATATAATCTGGTGAATATCTTCGCTGTTACAGATGCCAAAGCTACTGGTTGATGGTTTCATGGCTGAAACTCCAATCTGTTGACACCATACTGTATGAGAGAGTCGGAGATGATTAAAAATAGTCCTGGCTAAAACATAATTAAGCTCCCTAATGACTCTTGGATCAATGCCATCTGGCCCAGACATTTTGTTCACATATATCTTGTAAAACTGTTTTTTGTATAATATCTTGTGTCAACAAAGGGACTCTTGTTTGTGATATGCCATCTGTACTACATCCACAGAGATACTTAGATATTGGCTGCTTTACTGTGTATCCTTAGTAAACAAAGTTATTATATTAAACTGGATTTGTAATCCTTTCTGTCCTACTGTAAGCTGCTATGAATGCTATTCAATGTTCCTGTTATAGTCTTAGAACTGCACACTATTATTTAACAATATTATAAATAAACAATATCATGAAATTAAAGTGTGTGTCTTTGAAAGTTCTTCTCATCTGTCTTCTAAGCATATATAGTTGTGATATAGCTCAGATCACCTGGAAGGCAGTGAAATTAGAAAGATTTAAAATAATATTTGCATCACGGTATTATAGTAGTTATAGACAGTTATGGACTTATTTATCAAAATCCGGATTTGTGTAATTTTAGACTTTTTTTCTTCTTTGAATAAACTCACAATATAAAATACACAAATGTTACCTTATTTATTAAAAAAAATCTGAATATAAAAACTTGAATGAATAAAAACGAGTTTACCAGATGAATAATTACGTTAAATTTTGCCTACAGATTACATAAAAAAGATACAACATGTGAATAATTATGATTACAAAAAAGAATTACACAAAGTAACAACATGCGGTCTTACTAAATGAACCCCAGTCCAAGGGTTACCAATAATTAGAAAAATCTCTAAAGTATAGAGACCTACTAACAATAAATGCAGTAGCACAGGTAGATGTTAAATTTTTAAAAATATTTATCAGGACATGTATAGCCTAACATGTTTCATGCCAAATGGGCACTTATTCATAGTCTATGCAATATACTTAATCTTCCTTTTAGACCACTGAGTTTTCTGGTTTGTGAAGCTATCAGAAGTGGTCATGCCTGTTCCTGTTCCAGCAGTGCCTTGTTCCTCAAGCCAATGGTACAGTTGCAATCTGTTACAGTAAACTATGTCCCTGTATAAAGACTGTGCAGTTTTCATACAAATTTTTTCCACAATGCGGTGAATTTTCCCAGAATTTCAGCACCATTATGGCAGGCGCAATTGCATACAGTGAGGCAAAACACACCCCATTGTTTTTGTATGTTTTTTGTGAAATGAGTATAGTTGCAGTTAGAGTTTTCAAAGTAGGGGTTTTATCACTTTCACTGCATGTTTAAAAATGTTAATAGTCTGATTCCCGGGGTACCTATTGACACAATCTTCTTTAGAGCCCTGGCCCTGTCCATGTCTAGGGTGGCAGCAGCACTGGGATCACAAGTGTAATTAGGGTTTCTGCATGGCTAGTATTTTACCGGCACATAGTAGAGAAGGTTGGGACCGGTGTTACAAATTTACATGTACTTGCTGGTAAATTTGTTATAACTAATGAATCTGCCCTGGCCCACCTCAAATCCTGTTCTTCCCTGTTTCCAACATCACACTCACCAAATACTTATCATTGACAGACACTCTTGAGGTCACAAGCCTCCCTTCTGAATCAATGCGTACCACCTACTGCAACCGCCCTCCTACCCAAACTAGTTTAGTCTTTGTTAAATGGTGTCAACCCTAGTGTCATAAGGCACATGAATGATTCATCAGCAGAAGGATGATTACTGTGTGACATTGTTTTCTTCACAACACCAAGCAAGCCAGACCATTTTCAAACATGCATATTCTATTTGCTCTGTTCAGTTAGCAGATTGTCTTTTTGATGAGACTGAGTTTTTCAACCTTTTCAAAGCCATCTTCAACTCCACAGTTATACGGGTAATTGATGGCTATGTTAATGTGCTGCTTGAGCAATCAGAATTCAGTTCAAGTGTAGAATGAAAGGAGACATGTCAGTACTAAATGTAGAAATCTGACCGTTAAGGAAAGCAAATAGTGGCACTTGGGTTGTGCATCTAAAGAATGTATTGTGTGTATTTTATTAAATAGCACCACAAATGTACACAGGTAGAAAGACCTTGCAATCTATTATCTGGTATATGACAGGAGCCTACCTGCTGGTGTTCAGGCAAACTAGTATTTATCTATATATACTATATATATAAATATATATATATTTATACAAATAGGCATGTGGTTCAACATAAAAATACAGCTACTTGTCTTGGTAACAAGAATAGCACAGCCTCTACAATTATTCCATATGTGCAAGTCTTTTTTGTCATTAACCAAGGTATTTCTACCTTCCCAAAGTACCATTCCCTTTAGAAAAACTACTTCAACATAGCAGTTATTTCTTTAAACAGAATCTCTATCAACTTCTAGAAATCTTGCAGAATGGCAGGTATCTGATCAACCTCTCTGTTTTTTGGGGAGAATTAACATATCTGTTTGGGTGGATTCTTTGCCAACAAAGTGGGTAAAGATTTATTTGTATTTCTGTGTCTTGCACAACACCATTATTGTGACACATTCAAAATAACAGGCTGGCAGACAAAATGGTTTCATAAATGTCTCATTTTTTTTTTTCCTAAGATGCTTTATTGAGCTGTCTACATATATAAAGATACAAAGTGACGTTGTATGGAAATGTATTGTAGGATTATGCTTGTCAATAATATAAAACTGTAAACCATTATAAACAATAAAAACTATGGTAGTCTCATTGATGTGTCTGTCAATTATTATGGTCCCTGCTTTCTTACAAAGTCAAGGTTGCTGCACCTGTCTTGAGTATCTCTCCTGTTTTTCAAGGTGGTCGCATCTCTTCCATTTGTTCATAGGTAGAGAGTGTATGAACAGTTCTGTAAGTAAAAGTCTGTTTCCATTTTCTAGATATTATTGTGGTGGCTGAAGTAAGCATTTGAATTAGGGGAGAAACATTTAAGAGGGCATTTCTGATTTAAAGGGGATTGTCCATTCCAGATTAGTTTGCAGGTAGGTAAATTTGGAGTCTCACAGTTTATTCACCTGGGGTCACTCCCACCACATGTGAAGCAAGATGCCAGTAGTATCACAGCCTCTCCAGCATTTGTTGTTATAGGTGGGATCAATGTGATGTATTTTAGCAGGTATCAGGTGCCATCAGTATAGCAGTTTGTAAGGAATAAAGTTTACCCTGGTGGTCCAGTGGCTCACCCTGGTGGTCAAGTGGGCAGCGGGGACCACCACCGCTCCTTCTGCGTGGATGCCAGCCGTGTTGCTGCTTATGTGGTAGAATTATGTGGTAGAATTGTAATTTTAGTAGTTGCTATCCTGCCTAGCCAAGAAAGTTCCAGTGTTTGCCATTTGTCACAGTCTGCTCTAATGGTATTCAGTAATGGGGGATAATTCAATTTATAAGTAAGGCTAAGGGTTTTGGGAACCTTGACCGAGGTACATTATATGCTATATGTGTCACGAACGCCGCCCGGAGCAGTTCCAGGAGCTCCGGGCGGCGCGTCCATCTCCCGCGGCGGCGCTTCCAAGATGGCGGCGCCCATGGCCGCCACGTGGTTTCGGCGCCGGCCGTGACGTCATCACGCCGCGCCAGAGGCGCAATGGCGCCAAATTCAAAGCTAAAAGGACGCCGGAGACCCAGGTTCAATGCCCGAGTATAGCTCAACAAAGCTATTGTGTTCCTGGGTCTCTTAGCCTTGTATTCTTGCTACTGACTTCCTGATATTGACCCCTGCCTGTTCCTGACCTTGTAATCTTGCTGCCTGCCTATTGAAACCTTTTGCCTGGACTGGACTTCACTATTGGATTTCCCCTAACTGTACTTTGCCTGAACTCGCTGGAAAGGACTTCCTCCTTGATCCTGACTTCACCCCCCCTCGTGGGAGCCGGAGGCCCCCGCTGACAATATGTGTCCCTCCAGTCACATAGATACATTTGTTGCAATTGATTGACTGTATTGTGGCCATCAGGAGGGCTTGTGTTGTGGTTTATCTTATAGAGCACATTACTCTTTCACTGTTGGCTAGTGATTATACTGGTTTCATTATGGTCAAAACAATATCATGAAAAATTGATTTTATGTTTTTTATGTGCAGCTCTGGTTCAAATAATACCTGAATGGGAGCATATTCTCTCTGCAAGGTGTTCACCATCAGTGCAAAATGTGCGGTGACAATGGACACCCTTGTCTAGACCCATCTGTTGTGTTGAAAGTGTTCAACAGGGCATCCAGTACTTTTAATGATGGTGTAGTGTATAGGAGCATTATTGCTTTGAGAATATTACCTGTAAGTCCTTTTTCCAGGACTTTTTTTATGTACAGACAGTTCACCCTGTCAAAAGATTTTTCTGGATGTAATAATAGAATCAGATAGGGAAATGATTCCTTCATAATTATATGTATCAAATCTAATAGTTTTCTGGCATTTTCAGGAGCCTGTCTGCTGACACAACCCCGGCCTAGACGATTGGCCTAGTTTGGGGAGGAGCTGGGCTAATTTAATGGCCAATATCTTGGTGTAAACTTAAATATCTGTATTTAAATTGCAATTGGACTATAATTAGTGTAACTGTCCAGTGCCCTTTTAGGAATGTGAAATGTGGGTTAAGAGGAATTCCAAACTTATTTTGTTATCCTTCACCTGGTAATAAAACAATTTAGTTTACAACTATTGTAATAGTTATTTGAATACCCATCAAGGCCCGGTAATTTGCCTACCTTCTGATTTTTGTAATTGTTGCTGCCACTTCCTCCTTAGTGGTGAGGTCACTCATTCTAGTTGTAGGAAGACAACTGGAGAGCTTTCAAATCAAGTCAATGTTAGTTTATTAAAGCACAACTTGTTTCGGACCACGGAAGGATCTCTGCAGTCTGAAACATGTAGTGCTTTAATAAACTAACACTGACGTTATTCAAAGGCTTTCCAGTTTTCTTCCTACATGTGGTACAGATGTAGAGGTGGGTTCTCCATTAACAGTTGAAGAACCTGGTAAAAATAGATGAGATGAGTGGACGATCAAGTGGAAACTAGCTTATTATATCACTGATTCTTGTTGTTGCTGTGTTATGGATGAGAGTTTTACTGTGGTCAGAGTGGCATTCTGTTCATGTACCTGGTTTGACAAAATATAAAACCCTGTGTAGTATTTTCATTTGATTTGTAATATTTTTCCCCTTTTGGATTAGGAATTTGATTCTAGTTTGGGCTTGTACATATTTTAATTTATTTGCCAGCATTCTATCTGCTTTGTTGTTTTTAGTATTTTAATTTTAGTAATTTGAGTATATATTCTGTCCTAGCTAGCATTGCCCTTTGAGCTGCATTCTGATTTTTTTTTTTTGCTTGTGTTAATGCGTCAGCAGTGAGTGAGGGTAGAAGGGAAGCCTTCAGTTGTTTCAACTGTTTGTTTAAGTTCTCTCTTTGAGTTTCCCTGCTGTGCTGTATTTGTTTGCTAAGTTTGATTAATTCTACCCTGATTACTGCTTCTGTATGTGGGCTAGCCATATTACTGGTTGGCTGGTTTCAGCATTTGTATTGGTAATCTTTAAAATGTTGTAAAATGGTTTCGTTAGTAAGGTATCATTGATCCACCATACACGGGGCCGATCTATTCTTGTTATGTTTTGATATCTGCTATAATAGGTGCATGATTTAATCAGGATTATGTAGTTATGAATGCATTTATAAGTGAACCTCTTGTTTGTCAGCCAGGATCAGGTCAATTCTTCAGTGAGAATAATGCTGCATGGAATAGTATATGTACTCTTTTGAGTTAGGGCTGTGGGCTTGCCACAGATCTATCAGGGCATTGGCATGAATGCACTCAGATATTTTTTATGTTACTCTCAATGTGTGTTGGGGGTGGATTTTTCGCTTGTGGTCTATGGATGTCTGCTGATTGATCTAGTGCAATGTTAAAATATTTTGGCAATGGTATACATATAATTGTCCATTTAGAAAGCAGATCACCACCAGATATATGCCACCACCATCTGTTATTGTTTTGTATACATGTCTTCAAATTAGAATAGAAACTTATTTTGACTTGGTGGGTGCACAATCATAAACGTTAAGTGTGTAGTTCTTATTATAGAATTTAGGTGGACCTTGGCTAGTAAAGTATGTTTCTTGAACTAGCAGCACATCTCCCTGTAATTATGCTTTTGAAGGGTTTTTAATCAAGTTATATGAGAGAAAATGAATCATGGCTCCAGCACTTGAAGATACTCAGTACCTTTTGCAATTAATTAGTTGGATGGGTTAGGGTGGGGGAAGTACTGCACAGCATATCATAACAGTGATAAAGATTAAGCCATTGCACATCATTCAGTGAGAACATTCACATACAACTAAAACTAAACATGAAATAACCTGAAGTGTTTAATTGTAACCACAAGAATGGGAGATCACAATCAGCGTCTTGAAGCAGTTGCATTGCTATGGGCACCAAAAGGGATGGGGTTGAGAACTTCAAGTCTCCTTCAGACCTCTCTTATGTTTGGATAATCCCTGGTAGGTTAAAAGTGTGGTGAGTAGTTAGTAGATGACCCATTAGAGTGAATAGGTGTCTGGGAGTCGTGCAATTTTTCCATTAAGTTTCCAGGTGAGTGGGGGAGGATGGTGGCCAAGTATATATACGTGCTTCATCGATTGTCACCGATATCTTGTCTGTTTTTCAGCATCTTCTGGGATGGGAAATGTGTTAGGTGCTCCATTTATCACCACTGCTAGTTTTGTAGAATATGCCCAAGTATGGGATTTTATGTTCCCTGAGATCTTTAGTTGATTCCTAAAATGAGAGGTCAAGAGATGTTTAGCTCAAGATATGTATGTTTATTCGGCCAGTACTCCTTTTTTCTTGTGAGTGACAGGACTTTTTACTTAGCTTTAAAGAAGTGGAGTTTGGTGAGGACATTATGGGGGGGGGCAGACTCTGGAGCAGTTTTGGGCTTAGAGACCGTGTGGATACTCTCTCTGTGAGGAGGCCGATTTATTTGGGCCTATGGCTCACTAATTACACCAAACGCTCAATAAACTTTTGGAGTGGGTCAGGTAGATGGGGAATATGCTTAATTTACACCTTTTCATCTAGGCTGGGGGGGGTCTTTATAGGTTAAGGTTTTCTCCTGTAAAGTTACTGAGTTTTAATTTACCATTTAAGGAGCAGTATAGATGGTTTGTATACGTATGGCTAATTCAAACAAATCCACCTGTACAACAAGTGAACCCCTTAGTCCATAAAGCATGCACTGTTACCAGCTCAGAAGGGTGGGTTTGAGAAATGCATAGAATGGGAGTAGGGTGCTGTAGGCTAATAGAGTGAGTGACCTACAGCATAAGAGGTTTTATTAATGCATAATTAAATCACAGTCTCTTTTAGTGAAGCCTTCCTTATAATGAATTAGTTGTGCTTTGACCTTTGTTCTTTCTTCTCCAGAGGAATGCACCAGCCCCCTTAACCATTTTTTTATTATTTTGTGTATTCAAGGACAATTGCATTCCAAATCTTTTTGTGTGATTAAAATTGCTTGGAATGTTGTTTGAAGCTTGTTTTGTCTTCCTATCATTTATACAAACTACTTACACCTAAAGCATGTCATAAAAATTTGTGGGTAATTTTCAAATTACTAACAATAGATTATGAGAAACAATACACTTTTTTTTTACTTTTTCTCCCAAAGAATACCATTGATACTGTATTTCTTCAATAACTGCCCTTCCACTGCCATCTGTAAAGTGCACTTTCCATCCTCTCCAAAAAAGACCACATTCTAGTCTGTCCATTTGTCTAATAAAACCTCATCTTATAAATAATTATGTTTTTCTATTGCTTTTATTGTTATGAGACACAATAGTAAGTACCTTAGTTATATAAACAAACTATTGTTTAATATGTCTTAGAACGTTTAATGCTCAGGAAATTGAAGCACAAAACTAACGTTAGTCTTGAGCCAATTTATTAATAAAAATATTTTCTACAATGTTAAGACCTGAGAGTGCTGATCCTTTGTGCAGTTGTTTTATATATATATATATATATATATATATATATATATATATGTGTGTGTGTGTGTGTGTGTGTATATATATATATATAAAAATATATAGATGCAGTCAGTTGGATTTGTAAGTTAAATGTGTCGTGACTCAGGGCTAATTGAAGAAACTGTGTTATGCAAAGTTATCTTAACTTATTTAATGCATTTAACCTTTTCATTAGCATACCAAAGCACCATTGTTTTCAATGGAGAACTCTTTAATTGGATGGGATGCTGTGACACAATATTCTGTGATAAGTGGGATAAATGGGATAGAATAGTTAAGTTATTCTGTGTCAAATGCACAATCCAAAGTGGCTTCATCTGTATACACACCAATATATATAATTGTATATTTTAGTATCATAAATCTCAATTAAGGATACCCCAAATACACTACCAATTAGCGAATAACTTGCATTAATGTTATCATTAATGTTATTTCTAACAAAGTGCATAACTTTGCACATTTCAGCATTGAACCTTATACTCCAGATTTCTAATTTAATCTCTCTGCAAAGTGGCAGCATCCTACAGAATTTATAATTCTGCATAATTTAGTATCAGCAAAAACAGAAACAGAACTTTCAATACCCAGCTCCAGGTTATTAACAAACAAGTTAAAGGACTAAAAATACCAAGTTTCATAGAGTGAACTTATTGCACAAGGCTAACGTTTCAGCTTGTCAATAGCAGCAATGATCCAGGACGTCAAATTTGTCACAGGGGGTCACCATCTTGGAAATTGTCTGTGGCTCTCACATGCTATGTGGGCTCTGAGCAGCTGTTGAGAAGCTAAGCTTAGGGGTCATCACTAATTATCAAGCAGAAAATGAGGTTGGCCTGTAATATAAGCCGATGCTACAGGTTTGCTGATTAATTCTGATGATAGTTGTACTGGTTTTTGTGCTGCCATGTAGTAATTATCTATATTAATTACTAATCAGGCTTATATTTTGATATTTCTATTCTCTGTGTTTTGTATATTTTGAGTTGGTCCCTAAGCTCAGTAAGTGACAGCAGCACAGAGCATGTGTTGTGACTCAGCAGAAAAGAAGATGGGGAGCTACTGGGGCATCTTTGGAAACACAAATCTTTACTGCTAAAGGACTGTGGTTGCCTAGTGTTAGTACAGAAGCCCAAAACATAATATACAATAGTTCTATCTTACTTCTTTAGTTTAACTTTCCTTGTCCTTTAAAAAGCAAAGGACCAAGGACAGACACCTGCAGTACTCCACTACAAAATTAACAGTTCAGAATATCTGCTTTTTCCCCACTCACGTGAACCAGCAGACCTCCCCTGATAATAGCATTTCCTACCCCTTTGTGCATTGTTTTTTTTTTACTATTTATAATTTTGGATTAATATTACTCCTCATGGCAATACCCTTTCCCAACACTATTTACTTTGTTTGATAGGTTTTTAGCTTTCTCACACCTGATATGTGAATGCCAGAAAAGCAAGTTTTTCTTACCAACCTCAATACCAACACTTTTTTTCAAACAATAAAGGTTTTGTTTTGTGATATCTTTCCTTGCTTACAAGGGGAATATGTTAACCTGTATATTTAAAGGAGCAGTAAAATCAAATTTAATTGTTTATTTATTAGTAATAAAAATATAATGCAGTGTTGCCCTGCACTGGTAAAACTGCAGTGTTTGCTTCAGAAGCACTACTATTGTTTATATAAATAAGCTTTTGTGTAGCCATGGGAGCAGCCATTCAAAGGAGAAAAGGCTAAAGTTACACAGCAGATAGCAGATAACCTCTGTAGAACATAATGCTATCTGTTATTCTGTGCCATATAGCCATTTTTCAATTTCCACCATTGCTACTTAGCAGCTTGTTTATATGAACTATAGTAGTGTTTCTGAAGCAAACAGATCAGTTTTAACAGCGCAGGGTAACACTACATGATATTTTCTTTACTTTAAAACACTTTAATTTTTTGGTGTTACTGTTCCTTTAAGAAATAAGAGGTCAGCAGAACTGTGTCTTGTTCTTATATCCTGTATACGTATTACTTATCCCCTGGCTCAACCAGATATACTTATTAACATAATGATTACATGTAGGCTGAAAAAGGCATTCGTTCATCAAAGTCAGCCGTTTTGCTTAAGTAAATCTTGAGATTGCAGAAATTATTTGCAATAACACAAATACATTTTTGGCAATGCCACAATCTAAGTCCTGTGTTGATACAGTAATGGAAACAGTTATCAGAAGAAAGCTCAGCCACAAATTATTAATGTTCTCAGGATCACAGTTTCCAGTTTGGCCTCCTCAGACTTGACTTTTAGTTTTTTAATATATCATTAACATTTCCTGGAGAGGTTTAACTTTTTTCAACCCAAATTAAATATGCAACTATGTAAAGACACAATCTATTACTTGCATATCTTGCAGATTCTTAAATCCACTCACAATTGATGTTTTTGGCTCCTACCTGCATCTAAGCCTCTCTCTGCTAATCTTGCCCTTTAAAGATCTGCATTTCTCTTCTCCACTAATTATGTTTGCCCACATTTCCCCGTACATTCCCTCCCAGTCCTTACACTTAAAGGGAGGCAATCTATTGTCTATATTATTTTGTCTCCTTTTCCTAATAGACTGAAAGGTTTTCAGAGGCAGGGCTTCCATTCCAACTATGTATTCATGTGTGCAAATAAATAAAATAAAATTTATAATAATTGTATCCCTGTTTGTCTAATTCTCACTTGTGTCATATTCATGCATTTTAATTTACTAAACGGGCATGAATTTTGCTTGCAGACATTCCTGGGTGTTTTCTCTTGTAAACTTTCTTCATATAATTGGTTATTATAAAGCAAAAGCTGACTTGTGTTTGACTTTGAATTAAGGCTGTTCTCATTGATCTCTACATTCTTAATAAAATTTATTGCTGCATAATGGAACCTGTGTCTAGAGGTACTACCAATAGAAAAGGTATAAAAAATCTTTTATTTCTCATTAAGTGACTTCCATATCTATCTGATTTATCTGCACAGTTCTGTTCTCTAAAAAGTCTATAAAGATTACACTCTAAAGAAGAATTCCAGGAAATTGCTGAGGTTTCATTCACAGCCCACACAATAGGAAAAAATAAAAAATTGAGCTTATCTTTCATTGATTTTTTTTAAACTGCAAATATCTGTACAAAAGTGCAAATACTACACACAGTTCTAGTGAATAATAAAATCACCCTTCAAATGTACATTTCCAAAACAGTGTGAATAAAATTGACTTTGGACAGGTAGTATACAATCCGAAAATGCATGTATGTAATGCCATGTTGGTACAATTAAGAAAATCCACTGACCTTATTAAAGTGGACAGTAGTCTGCCTCTTTGGGGAAATAGAAATCTGCATGTATGTTTAGTTCACATAAGGCATAGGGTTATTTTGGCGACATTGTCATCTGCTGAAGTAAAGTAAAGTGACATTTCATATATCATGTTACTGAACACTTACTGAACTTATATTATTACAGCAGTTATCAATTATATATATATATATATATAATTATAGTGCAGAATTGGCACAGAGTTTATGTTGTGCCTAACAGTACAGTTTTGAATGGAAAGCAATGTATACTAACCAGAACAGCAATTTAGAATGCTGAGCTGAATCATGGTTAGCTTCCACTGATTACCATTCTGTCTATTGTGCAGCAGCCCAGCACATGGAAGCATCTGCTCTGAAAGTAGAAATTTTATGAAGCTCTGGCTCTTTAGTGCAGTGTTGCAGGAATTTGAGAATTGAAGTATTTAGGTACTGCTATGGATCCAGCAATACGATTCTGAAAGAGGACGAGGCCTCTTATTATATTATTTTATACATTTGTACTTAGCACAAATTCTAACACCTTATGGCTAGTCATATCTGACAATGTCACTTCTCCTCCACTTCTGACTTCATATTAGGCAATGATCCCACTATTGTGTGATATATGGAATCAGTGTTGGACTGGGACACCAGGAGCCCACTCAAAAACCTTAGACCAGGGGCCCACCATAAAACCTTAGACCGGGGGGCCACTCTCAGTACTAATATGCTTCATCTTCTCAATCAACATATTTTCTCCTAGTTTGTTAACTTTACATTATTCCATCTATTTAGCCTCTTTTTTCTCATAGAAATAGGGAATGGCCATGAAATAGGCCAACAGTTTAGCAGCATGAGGGCCCACTGACACCTTGGCCCACCGTGAGATTTCCTGGTATTCTGATGGGCCAGTCCGACACGGTATGGAATGGGATAAACAGAGTGTTGCAAGTTACACAAAGACAAGGGCTCAGCAGGTCCATAACCAAACACAGTATATCACAGCATCACTTTCCTGCTCACCTTCTGCATACTGTTGTGGTTCCATAATCTTTGTATTACTACCTTTTCTTCTGATCTCTCATCCTTTTTCCATTTGGCTCTTACCTTTTCTTTCCTCTTTTTCTCTTCTGCCCTTCACTTTCTGTGTATGTATTTTCCTTTCTAGTCTCTCTTCTCTTTCTGATCTTCTCAATATCCACAATATTGACATCATGACATCTTGTAGTAACATTGATGATCAGAAATGCTATAGGTGTTTTATAATCTTTCTAGCTAAAATACATTTAGTAAGATTAATGGCACAGAAGTTGGTTTCTGCTCATTTAGGGGGTTATATATAAAAAAAAACTCAAAATAGTAATTTTTACTATAAAATTAAAAATTTTAGAGGGGAATAAAACTCGAATTTTTTTGTAAAAAGTCCAAATTAAAAAATCCACCATCTCAAACCTGCCGAGGTTGTATAGAAGTCAATGGGAGAGGACCCTATCCTATTTGGAAATTTATGTGGTCTGCGCTGAAATTAGCCCAAAGATCAGACTATTTTGGGCAAAAATCTGAAAAATTCAGCGGTTTTCCCAAAAAATTGCGGCCTTCAGGAAAAAAAATCAGAAAAAATAATGTGATTCGATTTTCTCTCAATGTTATCGAATTTCAAATCATGGATTGATTTAAGGTCAAATCATGAATTCTTGTTTGTTCAGACTTTTTTAAATCAGAAAAATTTATATTTTGTTAAATAACCCCCTAAATGTTTGTGTGATGGGGGCAATTATGGGATCAGCCTGTCAGCGCACACAGGCCAGATTTTGGTGCTAAAGTACAGTATGCATTTTCGTAACAACCTGCTTTGTGAGTGTGCTGATGCCTTGCCTGTCAGCAGAGAAAACAACCAAAAAATAATCTGCACAGTTATATTCACTTTGACATATAAATAAAAAAAATCCAAAATATTATTATTAATAATAATAATACATATTTATAAAGTGCCAACATATTCTGCAGTGCTGTAATGGTTGGATTTAGAAAAATTTTCACATCTCAATTGTTTCCTCTGAGGGATAGATGTTTGCTCTGAAGAACCTTTTAACCACAGATCCACGGGCTACAAATTATGCACCACTAAGCAGGCCCAATGTTTATGTATTATACAGTGAAATAAGCATGTGTCCATGAATGAATAAAGAGGAATTTTTCCATTTTAAGGAGCTTCAAGAGAAGATGTGTAATTTATAAGATAACAAGTAATCACTTGTAAGCCAATAAATATAATTTAGTAGGCTAAAACAGGACAGGGCAGATTATTCAGTTACTGTATCATAGCTACCCTGCAATGAATTTGAAGTAGAAGTGTGGTATGCTTTGCATGCATTTGTTAACATAAAATCTGATTTCTGCAGTTTGTGGCATATTTGTTACAATGCCTTGTGTTTTATTTAGCCGTGAGATTAAATAAAGTTTGCATAACGAAGGAGTGCCGGCAGACACTATACAGCAGACCTATCAAAAAGTCTAGGATATTTGGCTCCCTGAGAGAGATTAGAAGATGCAACTGCCTCACCACCCCCCCAGCGCCATAATCACTTGCATGAAAATATATATATTTCAGCATTTCTCAGAAGATACCATTTAATTGCTCAGAGATTGATTATACATTACACAATGAAATAATTTATTATGAAAATATGAATTCAGTATTAATCTTCATTAACAAGTTTAAAAAAAAAAAAAAAAAAAGAAAACTCAATTTACTTCAATTCTCTGCAGGCAAAAGAACAGGAATGCATATTTAGAAAATATTTATAGTGGTATTGCCTGAGCTAGCTTTACACACAACCGTCATATTTCAGACAGTTTTGTTTCAGAGAATCTCAGAAAAACTTTTCGTATCTCAGTACTTCCCATTAATATTTCAGTCCAAGTTTCCCCACATCACTCTCCTCTACCTTACTTCATACAGCCTTCATTTCATCCTTCTTCTCTTCCACCAACTCTTTTCACTACTGTGTTCTGAAAAAAACCCACAATACAATGTAAAAGAGGTTCAAAAACATCTTCAGTTCAACAGGACCATTATAGACTAACCAGTGCAAGGCAGCCCGATACATCAAAACCTAAAGTTGGAACTTCTAGGTTCCTTTACACCAGTGTAGCTTGAATATATTATGAAAAAGCTGAGCCTGGTCAATAATGCAGACATATCTTTAAACAGAAAATACCTTCAACCAAACTTTTTGCTAGCTAAGTGATTGTGGCATATTGGCTGCAAACCCCTTGTATTAGAACAAGGAAATAAATTGAGTTTTATAGAGTGCACTCTGCTTTACCACCTGTGATCCCTCTAATTTGCTAATCCCCATTTCTTTTTTATTTCACTGCATGCACAGTCCTCCTACATAACACCCAACTGTCCCGTTTTAAGCAGGACAGTCCAGTTTTTGACAGCTCAACCCACACTCCTGCATTTGTACTGAAATATCCCGACTTTCTTGTTGATCTCCTACACTGAACAGCCAGAAAAAGATACAAAGTTTCTAATGTAATTGGCTTTTGGCAGAGAGCCCAGAATAGTTACTGTTGTTACAGTTTTAGATAAGGAGGTTTCTTGGGAGAACTAAGACTAAGAACTTAAAGGGCAGTTCACTTTCATTAGCAAAACTGTAATAACACACAAAAACCATAGAAATGTGTTCAAACTTTCATAACCTGGTGAATTTTGTAAATGGACAAGGTAATTAGGGGGTATGGCCAAAAATAGGCATGGCCAAAAAATCGACATTCGGAGGGTGGAAAATCTTTTTGTCCCTCTTTCTGTTTCCAAAATGTTGGGAGGTATGCACCTATAATTTCATGATCTCATCCAAATCTCTGTTTACTAGAACATTTTTGACTATTAATCCACAACAGCTTGAAATACTAACGGTAGTCTGTATTTATTTCAAATTATTTTAAAGTAAACAGCCACATGTGAACAGCCATGGCTGTACATGCAGATTAACATTGAATTGCTGAAAAACACAATGATTCGTTTAAGGATCGCAGCAGCAGACAGTGCTGTGGACTTTAGTCTTAAAGAGATACTGACACCTGAAATTAAACTCTTTTTTATATCTATTATAATATTGGCTTTGAAAGTTACTTCTAACTTTGCCATAAAGTATTTGCATGATGCTTTTACATTACCTGTCTGATCCCCCATGTTCCTGTATGAGGGGGCTGCCATATTTGTGCAGCAGGCATATGTTATCATTAGAAACTGTAACTAACAGGCTGAGATGGGACAGTCAGGTTGGCAAAGTCAGAATGGCAGAGAGTCAGGCTTAGAAATTTCAGCTAACAATTATATACAAAAACAAACCTTTCAGCAAAAATTGATCAACATGACCTATAGGTAACAATTAATGTACATTCATATGTTAAAATTCATTTTTTAGTGTCCGTTTTTTGAGGCAAACCATCTGAACATGTACAGCTGGCTATCTGTGCGTTTTATTATACATATGGAGTTAAATCTGCAATAACTTTTTTCCCATCTTTAAATATATAACACAGGAGTGTACTGTAGCTACAGGATTCGACACCCAAGGTGACCAAGGTGCGCAAATTATTAGATATTTCACCACAGAATAAAAGGTCTGGTATAAAATCCCACAAATGCCACTGTTGATGGATATAGACTATAATGACATGGAGTGGAGTTATGATCTAGTGCTTTGTGGGTACATAGGAGCTCAAAAGTGATGAGTATAGCCATATATTTCCATATATATATTTTTTTCTTTTTTCTCAACTTTCATACTATCACTAATTCCTTTCCTAAACGGATACTGTCATGGGAAAAAAACAATTTTTCTCAAAAGAGCAAACACATTTTTTTTATATTTAATTTTGAAATCTGATAATGGGGTTAGACATATTGTCAATTTCCCAGCTGCCCCAAGTCATGTGACTTGTGCTCTGATCAGCTTCAATCACTCTTTACTGCTGTACTGCAAGTTGGAGTGATATCATCCCCTCCCTTTTCCCCCACTCAGCAGCCTAACAACAGAACAATGGGAAGGTAACCAGATAACAGCTCCCTAACACAAGATAACAGCTGCCTGGTAGATCTAAGAACAGCACTCAGTAGTAAAAAGCCATGTCCCACTGTGTACTATTCAGATACATTGATACAACAGCCTGCCAGAAAGCAGTTCCCTCCTAAAGTTCTGGCACGAGTCACATAACTGGGGCTGCTGGGAAATTGACAAAATTGCTAGCCCCATGTCAGATTTCAAAACTGAATATAAAAAAAATCTGTTTGCTCTTTTGAGAAATGGATTTCAGTGCAGAAGTCTACTGGAGCAGCACTATTAACTGATGCATTTTGAAAAAAACATGTTTTCCCATGACAGTATCCCTTTAACCTAATGACTAGATGGCATTTACTGGTGCCCCACTAGACTACCAGCAGGAAAGGGTGTACTACTGGTATGGGACCTATTATCCAGAATGCTCGGGACCTGGGATTTTCCAGATAATGGATCTTTCCATAATTTGGATCTTTGTACTTTGTCTACTAGAAAATCGTGTAAAAATATAAATAAATACAATAGGATGGTTTTGTTTCCAATAAGGATTAATTATATCTTAGTTTGGATCAAGTACAATCTACTCTTTTATTATTACAGAGTAAAAGGAAATCACTTTTTAAAATTTGGATTATTTGGATAAATGGAGTTTAAGGGAGACAACCTTTCTGGATAACAGGTTTCCGGATAAGGGATCCCATACATGTACTAATAAAAATGTAAATTGTCCACTTTTTCCCTAAGAAAAATATACACAGAAAAAACTAGTTTACTGTATATTTTAGTTTATGAATATATTTCAAATGTTATCCATGTACATCTCTTTTAATCTGTTTCTTGGATAACAACAGATTTGACTACCTCTCCCCAGGTGGCAAATTCCAGGAAGCAGCAAAATATCGTTCAAGCTTATTATTTTATTTCAAAGTAAGTTTTCAGCTTCAATTAAAAGCTTCTGGATGGACGTGCTGTAGCCATTTAACACCCCAATCAAAACATGTATCAGCATGTCATCACCCAGGTACTCAAACACAAAAGCTCTGGCATGGTCCTGGCAGTACATACCCAATTGTTGGGCCACAATGTTGCAAGGAGACTTTTCTAAGGTGCCACATATTCTATTTTAATGTAGTTAATTAAATGGTTGTACAAAGTTTGCTGCAATTATTGCACAAACAAATCTATTGATTGATTATTGGTACTTGTGTCCAAAGCGGAAGCAGTTGTTTGCAATGCTGTCTCACATTGCTTGGATCTTCAGTTCATTTTGAAGCATGGATGTATCAACATTTCTTATGAAGTATGGACCTGTAACCTGATTAGCACTCTTTGTGGCACACATGTGGCACTCCTCAAGAGCACCCCTTTAGTCCACTCCTTTAGTGCTCATGTAGGATCCACTTGCCGTTGTCTGCTGGTCTCTTCACCAAGCTCCAGATGACAAATCCAGCTCTCGGTGCAGAGAGCAGCATCAGAAGACACAGCTCAGCCCTGCTGGCAGCAAGTCAGATGAAGACTAAATAAACAGAAAGTGAGGAAGAACCTCAAATGTTTGACAAACCCACAAATACCATGTCCATTTTAGAAAAACACTGTTTCATCTTTGGAATGTTAACATTAGAAGCACAAAGTGCACCAGAAGGCAGAGTGCCCCTCCCCCCAAATTTCATGACAATATTGTGGCCGAAAGCATGCCAGAGCACACTGTGGCACCTGCATTTCATGACCGTAAAATCACTGCAGAAATAGCCATGGGAACTCCATTAAAGGAATAGTAATACCAAAAAATTAAAGTGTTTTAAAAGTAATGAAAATATTATGTAGTTTTAACCTGTACTGGTAAAAACTGATGTGTTTGCTTCAGAAACACTACTATAGTTCATATAAACAAGCTGCTGAGTA
>CM044437.1:81135754-81184171 GCA_024363595.1 Xenopus borealis
TGCATATATATGTGAACCATAATAGCAACTTAGGACAGGTCTTAGCTGGCCAGCTACACTTATCATCTGACTATGAGCCTTATGGATTGTGGACTCCAATAACCTTAACATTCCAAACACAGATTAAAGACAGGGTTAAAAGAATTCTTGACAAGTTAAAAGTGATGTTGCAGAAGTTGCTGCACTATATTATAACTAGGTAAAACAAGCTAAACATGTACGCGAATAGTAATTAGGCAGAAGACAACTTATTTTATCTACTCCTAAATAAAGTGTCAATTAAAAAGCAGTGACATCAAATGAATATATAATGTATTAATAGTTGCATCTCAAGAATGGTTCACTTTAATGTTCCAAAGCTCTAATTGACAACTCTTACAGGATAAAGTGTTGACTTATAAAGTTGCATTTTTCCCTTAATTACTTGCATAAATCTAATCTTTGCATATTAACACAAATGTCATATTATCAGTGAACTGTGTTGTGCAGCAAGTGATTGCTCTTAATTGCCCATGCTTATTCAGTGTGTTATTCTGGGCAAACGCTGTCTTTATTTTACCCTTTACCTATTACCTGTTTGCAACTACTGCTCAGAAATAAATTAAATTGCCTGTTCATAAAGTTATATTCCATACTGCAGAACCACTGATCTGTAGTTGACACTGCTGTAATGTGCAGAGAGATGTCCTACTCTTGAGAGGGCAACAAATGCCAAAAGCTTTACCAACGATCATAGGGTACACAATACAGACCGAGAGGCACATAAGCCCTACCACACCTAATGAAACTGCAAACTGCAATCAAATCTGATTGTTTGGATAATATCTTACATAGATACAGCCAATCATCTTTCTTGAAGTGCTTCAAAAAGCATACTTTGACTATTACACAATAGTTATGAATGCAACATTTGTTTGTAGTGACAAAGCAAAAGGAGAATTGTCACAATTATGGTACTTCTGGCTGCATGTGACATTAGGTGTGGCTATCATGGGTAACTGACTCAGTCTCTCACACACCTTGCACACAGGTTAGACTACCACAACAGCACCCCAAACACAAATCAGCTCCCACAAACTCATACAGAGTGGAAAGCAATTCCAAGTAATGTGTACAAATTGGGTCTCATTGCAGCTACACCAAATTAGTATTTATTAGATAATTATAACCTCTGTTTGTATTAATTTATAATTGGTGTGAGTGAACTTAATATTTATTTTTTTTTGTGCGGGCTGGGTTTTATCTGTGAAATGGACAGACGAATAGATTTTATTGTCGCATTTCACACCATTTTAACCAAATTTGAGTTGGGCAGTAAAATTGCATCTATTGTATTTACTTGTCATAATGAAAATGTCAGCTTTTGATGCTCTGTTATAAGAAGCAGCCGTGGAATTAGGTGTGGCTATCATGCACACATGTTAGACTACCACAACAGCACCCCAAACACAAATCAGCACCCACAAACTCATACAAAACTTGCTGCCACCAATCTCAAAAGAGATCACTAAAGGGTTAACTAACATACACACAAACTAGCATTTTCATTCATCATGCAGAAGGTTAAGACTTACAGGTACACTCTTGGGTTAGGGTTGCTTAGAGTATCAAAGACAAACATTAAATTGTTACAAAAATAAATACATTCAATAATACCAACAGTTTATAAAATAAAAGTGAAAAACATTGAAAACCTATACTTAGCTTCAAAGATATAGAATCCCTGGTCCTAGAGTCAGGGGGAAAGAAACGGAATGAGCTTCCAGTCACAATTGGTCCTCCCAAGTAATTCCGATTCATAGTCAGAAGAGCCGACTATTTATCGACGATTCCACAAGTATTAGGTAACTGGACATCCCCCCTCCCTTGTGAATGCAGATGGCATGGCCTAGCAGGAAATGATTGAGTTTTTTATGACCTTCTGTGAGTAGGAACTGGGCCAAGAATACGTATAATGACCATTAATCCTTATAGGAACATAAGAAAGAGATGGCATTATATTCATCAGTTTTTAATGCTCTCATGGATTCCAAATATACTAAATATCAATACTGTTTGACCTGCCCCTGCTCAGATATTCCCATCTAATGAACAGAGTTCCAAACCTAGTCAAGTTTGGACTCATTTGAAAGCTGCTATTACATTGAAATCATTTTTATACTGTTGGTACAACAGGTATGGGTTCTTTGAGGATAAATGTTTGAGTATATAAATCCATGAATAGAGTTGCATGGAAAATGGAGGTACTGGCTGAGAATGTAGAGTAGAAGTCAAAGTGCTGGTGGTGGTGGAGTGTAAATTAAATTAAAAAACAATAGTTGCTTTTAGGGATTTGCTGTAGTCTGGTAACCCCCTTATCAGTGAGTAAACAATGCATTTGCAGTTCAATTGAAGGGAACTCAACACCCATCTGTCCACTTGGATAGGATTTTTAGGGGCATATTTATGAAAAGGTGAAAAAAGAGTTCACATTGTTTTTACAATTTGATAAATATGCCCCTAAAATCATCCAAAATTGATCAGAGAGTTGTGAAGTTGTAGCTATTGCTTTAACCTTATGAGTCCAGCAAATAATTTCCTCAGTCAAAAATCCTTTCTAATTGCTTGACTTGTATTCTTTTCCAACTTGCAAAAGTACTCGAATTGCAGTAAGAAATGTGCTATGCCATCCTCTTAAATCATGGGGAGCACCGCTACCTAACTTGCTTGTCATGCAAGTTAGGTGGCAGTAGGGGGACACCAATGTGCCTTTTGCCCCTCATGATTTTGGTACTGTATTCGTATTCTGCAGGTCTTTGTACACTATTTCGGAGCTCAGTGACCTACAGCAATTCAAAGAAAGTGGATGGCAGATGTGCCAGTTTTTTGCACTTTGCACACTGACCTCCACCTGGTAAATGCCCCTGAACTGTAAATTGTAGAAGATGTGAACTGTCTATTTCTCATTATGCATTTAATCGACAATGGTCGAAGAACTAGTTAAACTGGATATGTTTTGGCGTCAGCTTGTCAGACATAATGACCCTTTACTTTTGTTAATCTTGTAGCATTACTTTCATCATTGTTTGGCTGTTGCTCTTTGGCTTGAGCCAATTATGATTAATATTTGGTAGCCAAGCCTAGGCATTACTTGATTAACCTGTATTTGAAATATTAACATAATGTTCCAGGACACATTATATATTTGAGGGCTGGCAGCATAAAAAATTATTTGATAAGCTACATGTAGTCTAACTAGCTTCCAGCTAAAAAGATTTTCTAAGAGTTTATACAATGATGTACTGAAGTTAGTGTTGCTGAGAACTAGGGATACACAAAATACAGTATTAATTTTGGGATTTGGGCAAATACCAGCACTTTTTGTAGTAAATATGAATTTAGATGAATCGTTATGGTTTGGACTTTATTTGACTTTATCAGAGTGTGGTCAGACAAAATGTTCTTGTTTTCAGATAAGCCATTTGTTTCTATTTAGCTCAAATTTAAAATGCTAAACAGGGTCAGATATAGTTTGATATTTGGACAAATTGTTTATGAAGGATTCAGCCAAATCCAAAAATGATGGAAATGGTGCATCCCTACTGAGAACTGACTGTTGTCATGTATATAACCCGGCTTATATAATAGACTTAACCATTATAAGGTGTTAGAATCTTTTAATGAACCTAGGGTGACATATTGCATTGCAGTAAGTTCTGTACAGGAACACAGTGCTGGAAGATGTGTGGTTCATGTCAGCACTTGCCAACAAATTAATCCTGTCTGTTTAGACAGCTGAGCGGATGTAACAGAACACTTCATCCATCATTGCGCTGCCAGAATTTTTAAATGTGATTTTTGATCATTTGCTAGCACACACCATTATAAGAAAGCTAAAGAAACATACAGTAACAGTGTCTTACAGTGTTTTAATCAATTTCTCTAGGAAACATTCACGCCATGTTCCGGTACTTCACTAATGGGTTGTCAGACACTGGCAGTTTTTCCCATATTCATTTTCTAACTGCAACCCTCTGAAGTTGGTGAAACTCATTTAATATAGCAACATCCTTCTGAGGTTCCCATAAAAGCACTATATTATAGCTCTTGATCCTCATTCAGAAAGATTTTAATATTATTCTAAATAGAAGTATAATAATCAACTCAAGAATTTTTTTTTTTTTCAAGTGGCACAAATGTACAGTAGGTATCAGCCTGTGTAGTGTCCTAGGGCCATTTACTTTAAAGGGGAACTATTGAGAAAAAATTAATGTAATATGAGCTTCATCATACTGACATAATAAACTTTGTAAATACAAGCAATTAAATATTCTGTACTATTTCTGAAATAATCAAGTTTATCATCACTATTCCTCTATCAGCTTCTGTTTTTCCTCATTCTTTCTTGATTCACGATTTGGGTGTCAGATGAATGATCCAATATATCTTATAGGGGGGCTCCTTTTGCCTTGAAGATGTATTAGAGCTCACTCATTAAAATCACCAGGCATCATGTCTCTTTACTTGCAGAATTTGTGCAAAAGGCAATTATTTTTTTAGATTTTGTTTGTACTGGAATCAGTTATTTGACTGAGCTCTAATACATCTGCTAGGAAAGGGAGTCCCCCTTATAAGATATATTGGATCATTCATTTGACACCCAGCTGCTGCATGAAGACAGAATGAAGAGAAACAGATGCTAAAAGAGGAATAGTGAAGATAAACTCGATTATTTCAGAAACAGAATACAGAATCTTTAATTGATTGTATTTAGAATGTATCTTACTTCAGTATGAGGAATACTAATAATAATAATTAAATTACAATTTTTGCGATGAACCACTACATCTACGAAGCGGCATATTCAAATCAGATTTGAACTAAATCCATCTCATAAACAGACATTTTGCTGTCCACCTATGCACACTAAACTGGCATGCATCAGGTACATCTGGAATGCTTTGAAACCTCAACTAGTGCAGTCCAGTTGTTTTGTAGTTTTTTGTACGTGTAAGCAATATGAAATCCTATGTAGAATTTCCATTAAGGAGGGTCCTCTTAGCCTGGGGACCCATAGACACACATCTAATGGATACGTGAAAGATTCAGTTGTACAGTTAGACTGGTTTATCGGCAGCTTGAGATACATACTTTTCTCAAATATAACTGAAGGGATGTTGGCTCAGTTCCATTCCATGCTTTGTTTGGATGCTAAAATAGCAGTTTGTATTCAGGATTAGTTTGTAAATAAACATGCTGTAATAACAAGAATGAATACACTCCTGATACCCCAAAGCAGATTCTGCACAGCAGATCTTGTGTCAACAAGCATATAAAACAGTTTAGTTACAGAAACTACAGTAATCACACAGACTGTCCTGAAGAAATAAAAACTTGTTTTTGTTAAATTTGTGTTAGAAACTGGATATATTATTTGTTTTTTCTTTGCCTTTTGTGAATCTTTCACTTTCTTTATTTTTTACCTGAAATTTCTTTGAGTTGAGAAGTAATTAAACACAGATTTTTCTTAAAAGGGAAGTTAAGCAAAAGTTTTAAATATTTAGTGGTATGTATGATATATCAGCTACATCTATTCTGTACAGGTCTGTGCATCTTCTGGACCTCTATTTCTTTACAACTCACAGTGCTTACCAGGTGCATGTCATATTGTGTTTGTTTCTGACTAAATACCCCATGTTTATCATAACCTTACTACTTCTTTCAAGATATTGGAAATCAATGCCACAAGGGGTGATTCTGAGTTTACATGCCATGGTTGCTATACAAAGTATAGCTTGGTATTTATGGAGTTTAGTGATTTTAAAGGCAAATTATCTAGGCATCCCATTAATAAGATGAAACTTTGGGGGAAAAAAGTATTAAGTTCTGCATGAGTTCCTTTAATGGAATGGTGAAATCTATACTGGGTCCCTTGCTTTTCAACTTGTTTATTAATGACCTGGATGTGGGCATTGAAAGTACGGTTTCTATTTTTGCAGATGATACTAAATTGTGCAGAGCTATAGGTTCCTTGCAGGATGCTGCCACTTTGCAGAGTGATTTGTCTAAGTTGGGAAACTGGGCAGCAAACTGGAAAATGAGGTTTAATGTTGATAAATGCAAGGTTATGCACTTTGGCAAAAATAATATAAATTCAAGTTATACACTAAATGGCAGTGTGTTGGGAGTTTCCTTAAGTGAGAAGGATCTTGGGGTTTTTATAGATAACAAGTTGTCTAATTCTGGGCAGTGTCATTCTGTGGCTACTAAAGCAAATAAAGTTCTGTCTTGCATAAAAAAGGGCATAAACTCAAGGGATGAAAACATAATTATACCTCTTTATAGATCCCTAGTAAGGCCTCATCTGGAGTATGCAGTGCAGTTTTGGACTCCAGTCCTTAGGAGGGATGTAAATGAGCTGGAGAGAGTGCAGAGACGTGCAACTAAACTGGTTAGAGGGATGGAAGACTTAAATTATGAGGGGAGACTGTCCAGGTTGTTTTCTCTGGAAAAAAGGCGCTTGCGAGGGGACATGATTACACTTTACAAATATATTCGAGGACATTATAGACAAATATCAGGGGACCTTTTTACCCATAAAGAGGATCACCGCACCAGAGGCCACCCCTTCAGACTAGAAGAAAAGGACTTTCATTTGAAGCAGCATACAGTAGGTGGTTCTTCACAGTCAGGACGGTGAGGTTGTGGAATGCACTGCCGAGTGATGTTGTGATGGCTCATTCTGTTGATGCTTTTAAGAGGGGTTTGGATGATTTTTTGGACAGATATAATAACAAAGGCTATTTTGATACTAAACTCTACAGTTAGTATAGCTATGGGCATATATGGTTTGTGTGAAAGAGTGGAGATGTGTGTGTGTGTGTATGCTGGGTTTTTAATTTGGAGGGGTTGAACTTGACGGACTCTGTCTTTTTTCAACCCAATTTAACTATGTAACTATGTAACTATGTAACTATAATTACAAAGTGCCCAAATAATGGTATGGTAGGGATGGTAGAGGAAGCATGATACATATGAACTGTTTATTCATGCATCCATCTGATCTATTTGCCAGCTATCTGGTTTTAAACAAAACAATGTTTGGTGGTTCCAAACATTTGTCTAGGTTTTAGCATACTAAAAATCCCAGGTTAAAATTATGTCACTGGGGTGTCTGATTTGTATAATACTCACCCTCATACATCATTACCCTACTCTTAAAATAATCCCCCCACCCCCTCATGCATCATCATGTGCTTCAAAACCCAAGAAAGGTGGCAACCCTACTGTGGCACAAATTGTGGCTACATTCCAGTCCTTGACAACTTAAGGTGGCCATAAATGGTGAGATCCCATTCCATTAAAGGAACTCATGGTTTGGCGATGTCGCCAAATGAGTGGATCTCTCCCCGATATGCCCACCTTGAGGTGGGCGACATTTGACTGATCCCTAGGGCCCAATGATCAGATCACAACGCAGGGGATACGGGCGGTTGGATCACAGAATCGCATCTAAGAACAGATGTGGCTGCAATCCAACAGGATTTTTAGTCCCGTCCAATCGACATCTGACCGACTTTTGGCCAGATATCGATCGGTTAAGTCCGTCGGAGGGCCCCGCGCACGGGCCGATAAACTGCCTACTTAGTCTGTCGGCAGCTTTTATTGTCCTGTGTATGGCCACCTTCAAAAGACTTATGCTTTCAGTGCTGAAAAGGACATATTCACTAAATATTTAAAAGTAGGGATACATATACATCATATGTATGTATAAAATGTAAAGTTTGGTGGTCCCTTTTATTGGCTAACTGAATAAGTAACAATTGCAAGCTTTCGGAGCACACAGGCCCCTTCGTCAGGCAAAATACAAATGAACATTGAAAAGGCACATTATATACAGTATACAAATAGATCACTGAAAAAGGGTTTATGGGCAATGAATTAGAAAGTTACAGATAGACAGAGATAACTTGTAGAAGGTAATAAAAGTAATTAGGGTGGGTTGTAATTGTCCAGGGGTCTGGATTCAGTCAGGTCAAATAGTTTGAACTAGACTAAGACAGAATGGGGTAAGCTTAACACAACAGTGCATAATTTGGAATTGCAAACTAAAAAAGGGAAGATACAGATAAGGGTACCACTGGGTTGGATAGCATATAGAACCAGAACTTAGCCACTTCACATTCCCTTACCAGACTGTAACAAACTGAAAATGGGAATAGTGACCTGTAGAGAAAAGAATATTCCAGCCCAGATATTGATAAGTCCCAAGTGTGAAGACTTTAGCTTAAGGAAAAGTGTCTTTAAGATGTAGATTGTCCTTGGCTGTGTTTTCTTCTAGGTGTCATATCCTTAGTTAAAGTCATATCTGGACATAAAACTCCTGTCTCTGTTCAGGCCACATTCTAGGGAGTTAAGCTTTCTCATGAGTTTGAATTCCCACTCCTTCCGCTCCTGTTGTGTCTTAAAGTTACCCTTTTTTTCTAATGGCTAACACGGTACTACATCTCAATACTATCATATGTATGTATAAGTAGTACTTTACAAAGTACTAAATAATTTATTAGAAGATTGTTGTTTTGTTTGTTAATCTAGTGATCCAAATATGTTGCCATTGAGCATATTTGCAGTCTTGTTTGCTTTTTGTTTTTGTTTTTCACCAACGTCTTCATAACTGAAATTGCCAATCATTACAACTTGATATATTTGTGAAGCATTTTCCATTTGTAGCTAAATCTCATTCGCCGTACTTGGAAAGTAGTTAACAATTCCAGTAACAACCATCTAGTCATAGTTTTTCAAATGAAATTTCTAACTACAAGGCCTCTACATTATGTTGCTTTAATTCAGGTTTTACAAATTGTTTCAATTTTACATTGAACAATTGTTTGTATAGTTACTGTTAGATTTGCTTAAAACCTTGCGATACCTCCATTTATCTATTCTAAAATGTGTTCAAACCTGTTTGCCATCCTTTCCCAAGACCAGCATAGACCCTTTTAATGAGATACAATCCATCAAACCTTTAGAAATGATACCCCAGGGAGAGCTCTATGTAAAAAAAAAACAATTCTGTGTTTGCATTTTCTGGCCAAAATCCACCCCATGTGTTTGGTGACAGGCAGAAAACACCTTTTGGGTATATTTATCAAAGAGTGAAGTTAGAGATCACCACAGTCTAGAGTGAAATTCCGCAAAATTTAAATATATGAATAGAATGTATGTATAGAATGTGTCGGAGTCCGGCACTCTCTTAAAGGAGAAGAGACCAACTGTATGGCCAATTTACATAGAAAAAGGTCACACTGAGGAAAATGGTCTAAAGGACATATAGGCATATTTTGATGAAGAATTCAATTATGTTAAAACCTGAGAAGTGTCACTATACCCCACAAATTAAAAATACATGAATAGAATGTATGTATAGAATGTGTTGGAGTCCAGCACTCTCTTAAAGGAGAAGAGACCTATGTCCAATTTACATAGAAAAAGAGTATTTATCAATGGGTGAAAATCCCATAGAAATGAATGTAGAGTGGCGGAATTTCACTCTAGCAGAATGTGGCAATCTTTAACTTCACTGTTTGATAAATATACCCTCTTGTGTGTCTGAGCCTGAAACTGCAATCCTCAAGGTTGGTAGTAAAGTTAAAGGTATAGTGACACTTCTCAGGTTTTAGCATAATGTAATTCGTCATCAAAATATGCCTATATGTCCTTTAGATCATTTTCCTCAGTGTGACTTTTTTCTATGTAAATTGGACATAGGTCTCTTCTCCTTTAAGAGAGTGCCGGACTCCGACACATTCTATACATACATTCTATTCGTATATTTTAATTTGTGGGGTTACATCAGTAATTTTTTAATTAATACATATAGTTATTATTGCCATCAAAGTAGAGATTTAAGAACAAAACTAGAGGTGCCACTATCACTTTAAGAGACACAGACCAAAACTATAACTTGCATTAGGTTAGTATATAACAGCCTTGTGTATTATGCAGAAACAGGTGTGGAAACTTAAATACTAGGACAACTATAGATATTTACCTAGAGACTGCATACCTAGAGAATTTGACTTGAAACTCTTAGTTCCTTTGTAAGAATTCAGGTTGTTCATATCAAAGAATTTGACCAGAAACCCTTAGACCTTCAGAAACCTTGAGTTTCTTAGTTTTGCAGAGTTGTAAATAGAATGGACAGAACCTGAGGAACATATTTTGCTGAAGGTATCAGGGAACATTTTTTCACAGTTGGTTACTTTTATGGAGATTTTGAGAATTGACTAGACAAAATCAACAAAAAAATGCAGGTGTTAATGTATTAGTCTGGTATCTTGGACATACTCTGTCAATCACTTGAAGAGATATAATCCATTACAAAAAGTCTCACCTTTTGCCACTTATTAGAAGCACAACACACATTTGCATAGCTCTCTAATAAGGAGAAGAAATCATCTAAATCTGTCAAGATAGCTTTAGACTCAAATTAATTATGTTCAGCCAATATTTCTCGTTCTTTATTTATTGCATTTCCCAGTTATAGATCTCCTCTCCTTGTCCACCCACAAATATTTTCATTTCTCTTTCTTGTTTTCCTTTGCTTCCTGGACGTATCTTTTATGTGCTTTATGTATGTTTTCAGTGCCAAATTTCTGTGTTGTCTTAGTAATATGAGTGTTTTGAACTTTTACGGTGGGGAAAATGTTGTTATATGACAATAGGAATACTGTAAATTATTTGTGTACTTATAGATAAGGAAGATGTGACCTTGTGTTCTTAGGAAAAACATGTGGGATTGATGACTTGGACATACATTCCTACTAGATGCATATGCTTTACAAAGTCTTCTTTCAATGGCAAACCTTGATGCAGTTGTATAGACAAGGACAATGTTTTAAAATTACCCTTATGTTATTTACTTTTTCCTCTCTTTTTATCTGTATAGCATTTAGACAGGATGACAGATGCCAATATTATTTTAATTACATTTATATTTTTAAATCTATTTCAGATTATACTGAGTCCACCAGACTGATTTTTCAGAAGAAAAATATTTTCATCACTTGCCCTGTGATATCAACCACTCTCAAAGTAAGCACAACAGAATGGCTGGTCTCTGAGATACTGCATGAGGGAAAAGCTTTGAGGATTTGCAAAAAAGGTAGAGCACAGTGATCATACTGAATGTATGACTACACATATTCACGTAAAAATGAGAGAGGTGTTTTGTGGCTTCTGAAAATCCTCACTTTGTTTATTGACTTTCTTAAATGATAGTAAAGTTAAAGCATCATATTAAATGGGAAAAAAGTGGTTGTTGACTATTTAACCCTTAAAAAAGTACAGCTATAAAAAAAATTTTGGCCCAACATTATGGGGCATGATGGCACACAGACCATCATGAAATGGTGGTTCAAGGCAAGAGATGTAAAGGCAAGATTTATTAAATATATATTCCAGTTTAATAAGATTCTTTAACATGCCACTTAATTTGATATAAACTATCTTTTGCTCAAGTATTCATTTTGGGGATATAGTTTTCCTTTAACAAAATGGCTTTGCTTGCCAAATGAAGAATGTGCTCAGACTAGAGCTTTCCTAGGTATAAGAATGAAAGGCAAAAACCTCCCTTCCCCTTTAAAACAGTCACATTGGTAAAGCTCTGTTTTTATTTTGACATTAGTGAATGTATTTCTGTTGATTTTATTAAAAACAAAATTAAATCTACTGATATTCAATGTTATATAACAATAAACAATGAAAACTGCCAAAGAGTGGGAATAGTTTTTATAGTCACTGTATTCTGCTTTCCCGACAACATTTCTCAGAGTGAGGCATGTTAAGAGAAGGTGGGGAAGGAGGAAAAGTAGACCTGAATTTGTGTTTGAATTGCATCGGCCATTGTTAAATCCTGTCATAACCTTCACTGCATCATAGGAATAACTTTTTCATATACATATGAATATATATATTTTTATAGGATTTCTCAGAGCTACACGGTGGCCACTACAGTCAATTAAAGGAGCAGTAAATACTGAAAGTTATATCATCCTTTAAGTATAAAGGTGTCTTTACATGATGTGACATTTGATGCTGATCTGGTCGCCCCAGTATAAGCCTTGTTTTGGCCAATTTAAGACTTGGGATGTCTGATCTATCTGGAAAATGAATTACTCGTATATCTGTCAGGCAGATTTAAGAACCCCATCAGGTGAGGGCTGCACATTGATGCAGTCCTCTCCTGATGTGTTTGCATAACCCCCTATTATCATTTTCTCAGAGGAGCATCCTAGTTTGGCCTACAACCATTTAGCCAAATCATACAAACTGATTTGGAGAATTCACAAGCCAGAAGACCCAGAAACTGATTTAGGGAACAAACTAATATTTCACAACACAAGCAAAACATGAATAAAGCAGTAAAGTAGTCTTATAGAATGCCACGTAGAGCTCATGCTAAATTCTCTAGTTGATTTCAAATATGTGTCAGTTGTTCAGATGACTGAAGGGTAGATAGTAGGTTTTATTGGAGGGAAAACCGTTTATATTTGCTGGAGTGGACGGTTTAGACTTCAGAGACCATGAGGCACATGGTTCAGAACTGAAGAAGGATATTCGCTTCATGCTGTTTTGAAGGAACAGAAATATATTACAATAAACAGACTGGAGTAAGTAACAAGAAAAAAGACACTCATTTTTCAATAGCAGGTAAAGCAAATCCTAATAATAGGATAGATAACATGTTCATTATAATTATAAAGTACATTTAACTTAGAGTTTTTAAATACGGAAAGGAAAAACTAGGCAAGGGTTTGTATTTGCTATGTTTCATTCTTGTGCTGTAATGCTGTTCTGAAGGCTATTTGCAGAAGAACAGCTTGGCAATGATTGGCAACATAATATCCATCCCCATATACCCAATAAAATTGTGGTATGTTGAACTTCCTTTATATATTTTTACTGGTTGTGTGTACTGCAAAGAAAAGCAAATAAAAGTGTATAAAACCAGCACAGCAAGTACTAAGAGTAGATTGAGTGAACTTCCCCAGTGTGCGCTTATACTTTAATGCCATAGTTATAGCTTTAGATCTCCATTTTACTATCTGTAGCAGCGTGAAATCAGGGTCAGGCCATTTAACTTCATTTGTGTTCCCTAGTGCTTTAGTCTGGGCAGCCAAACAAACTAGTCTTCTTGCAGACACAGACTGGACTGGCTAGTTCAGGGGGCATTGTGGATATAAAAGCTATTACAATCCTTCTCTTTCATTTATTTTCTCTTTAGAGGCTGAGATATGGAAACAACTGAATTTACCCTTTTTAATCAAAAAGCATGTAGTGCCAAGTACAGCTGGGAAAGCTAAATTCTAGTGACTTCTTTCTCTGCACACACACATATAAATTTGTAACTGTAATTTGCAAGGAACAGATAAAACCAAAGATCAATGTCTATTCCAAAATGACAAAAATATCTAATAGAAGACATTCGAATTGGGGACTTGATGGCTCTTTTTAGTATGTTTTTTTTTTTTAGTATTAAAGCTGAAACATTTTTTAATTCCAAAATCATGTGCATGGAGCATATTAAATTATAATGATCAATTCCCTGTTTTATCCAATTCACATAAGATATATTCAGCATCTCTATATTGGTGAAAACACAGGCAATGTCCAGAAGTTTAAATTCATCCATTTCACATACCTTGTACTTAAATTCATAATACAGGAAATGGACAACTTTAAAACAAGTAGTTGAAATGGGTGACATTTCACAGGGAGCAATAGCACTAAGCAGGGAAATTCTTCCCAATTTTTGTTTCAATAAGGGGTGTTTAGGTTAAACCTTCATGATACAAGCAATGAGAAAACTGCTTACATTATGAGACTATACATTATTATACATTAGCCCCTACACCAGTGGAGCCTTCAGTTTAAAGTCCCTAGTGCATTTCACACACACTTTTATCAGGAAGAATTAATATTCTCCTAACCTTTAACCTTAACCTGTTTTTAGGGGGGTGCTTGGATTATGGAAGGAAACAAAGATACTTTAGAGAAAACATTTTTTTTTTTGGTTCTGTACTAGGTCCAATTTTGATCGGTTCAATTATGACTAGGGAAATGGCATAAATTAATAAAATATATATATCCCAATTATGATCAAAGAGTGCACTAATGATAAAACCCGACAGCCCGACTATAAAAGTTTGTAGGAACTCCTCCTGGTATTTAAGCAATAGCTACAAACAAGAAACCATATTAATGGAGGAATCCCCATATTGAGGGGTCACGCCGGTGGTCTGTTATCAAAAGGCTCTTTATTTATACATAGACTTAAAACATTATAACAAAAAGATCAGTGATATATTCATTCTAATATAAAGGGCACAGTACCCAGGTACTGAGGGAATCAAAGATTCACACTGTGACCACTGCCTAACATTAAGGGGTAAATGTATTACTGGTCAAAGTGAAAATTCAGATTTTCGATTTATTTTTTTTTGGTTAAAACTCTCAAATTTGAGTTGTGAACGATCCAAACTCGATCTGAGTTATAATTCGAATTTCAAGATTTATTATACTCTGGCCCTTTAAGAACTCAAAGTTTACTACTCAACACCTAAAACCTGCCGAATTAGAGTATAAATCAATGGGAGAGGTCCAGAGATCAATTTGGTGATGTTTATAGCCTTCCTGACATTCAATTTTCTTTCAGAGAAAAAAACTCAAATTAAGTTTTTTACATTTGAATTGAGTGTTTATAATGCTAATCCAATTCAATTCAAGCTTTCAGCTTTTTGAATGTTGAATTTTGAATTTATGGAGAATTTTAAAAACTCACGTAAATTCGAAATTTGACCCTTGACAAATGTGCCTCTTAAAGGAATTGTTCAGTATAAAAGTAAAAACTGGGTAAATAGATAGGCTGTGCAAAATAAAAAATGTTTTTAATATAGTAAGTTAGGCAAAAATGTAATGTATAAAGGCTGGAGTGACTGTATGTGTAACCTAACAGAACACAACACTACTTCTTGCTCTTGGTTTACACTGCCTGGTTACCCTGGTTACCAGGCAGTAACCAATCAGTGACTTGAGGGAGGGCCACATGGGTCATAACTGTTGCTTTTGAATCTGAGATGAATGCGGAGGATCAATTGCAATCTCACTGAACAGTTATGTCCCACATGGCCCCCCTTCAAGTCGCTGACTAACTCAGATTTAGGAAGCTGAAAAGCAGGACGTTGTGTTGTATTCTGTTATTTTAGACATCCAGTCACTCCAGCCTTTATACTTTTTTGGTTAACCAACTATATTAGAAACATTTTTTATTTTGCACAGCCTATTTACCCAGTTTTTATTTTCACCCTGAACTGTTCCTTTAATGTACCTTGCTTGATAAGGGACCCCCCATTTCTTTAGCTCATAAATCATCAATCCTGCTCATGATACACAAAAGGATGAAGCCCATTTGGCAAAATGGGGTTCTTCACTGGTAGATGAGAATCCTTGTTACACATTGTGTGTCTCCAGGTTCCTTGAGATCCCCTAATTATATTCTAGATTAAGAAGGGCATAAAATTCAACATATCTATGTTTGCCAATTACACAAAATTTTGCAGGACAACGGAGTCCATGAATGATGTGCCATCATTTTAGGGGGGATTTGTACAAGCTATGCACCTAAGAAGTAGATGAGATTCAGTGATATTGGAATTAAAACATTATGCAGGCTATTTGCATCCATAATCGAATTAAGTTAGGTAAATGCTTGATGTAGAAGAACCTGGGGGAACTTGTGCATAATACATTTTTCTAGCGTAAGCAATATCTGTCCGTAGCTGGAAGGGTCAGCAAGATATAGTCCTGCATTAAAAGGGTATAGATACACAGGAGAAAGGGTAATTCTTTATCTTTACAAAGCAGTAGTAAGGGCCTTTCTAGAATATGCAGCTCCATTACTGAAAAATAGAAAACCCAGAGAGTGATTAGGTTAATCAAAGGCTTCAGTAATGAAAAAAAGCTGACCAGTTTGGGATTTTTTCATTAGAGAAGAGCTGCTTAAGTGTCAGTATGATTACTATGTATAAATATATATATGGAATGTTACAATATGCATTATTCACCAGCTCATCGGAGGGCATCTCTTGAGATTAAAAGAAAGGAATTTCTATTGTGCAAAAGTTTTTACAGTGAGAGAATTCTCTCCCTGAAGTGGTTGTACTCACAAATACATTTGATAGATTTAAGAAAGGGTCGGGTGCATTTATAGCAAACATGAAAATACAAGGTTACTGAAATCAACTTATTTGAACCAGGTACTGGTCCATTGCCCTTTTGGGGTCAGAAAGGCATTCTCCACCACTGAGACAAATTGAATGGGATATTTCACCTTCTGGATTAGCAGGATGTCAAACAGGATTCACTTGGACAAAAGTTTGAATGTGTACCTTTTTTCATCTTTTTCTACTGTGTAACTCTGAATCTTTGTAACTGCAGTTCTGATATATAGTCATTTTCAATCCAGCTTCAGTTAGTTATAATGGGATCCATACAGAGGAAGCACTGCCATTAAAGAAGTAAAATGATTCCAATTTTGTATCACCAAGAAGAAATATAGGTATATATTATATACCTAGGTATCTATTATAATGAATGCTTACAAGCTGGGGTTTTCTGAATAAGGGGTTTTTCTTAAAGAAACAGTTCAGTATAAAAATAAAAACTGGTTAAATAGATAGGCTGTGAAAAATAAAACATGTTTTTCATATAGTTAATTAGCTAAAAATGTATTGTATAAATGCTGGAGTGACTGGATGTGTAACAGAACAGAACAGAACAGAACACTACTTCCTGTTTTCCAGCTCTCTAACTCTGAATTAGTCCTTGAAGGGGGGCCACATGGGACATAACTGTTCAGTGAGTTTGCACTTGATCCTCAGCATTCAGCTCAGATTCAAAAGCAACAGTTATGTCCCATGTGGCCTTCCCTCAAATCACTGATTGGTTACTACCTTGTAACCAATCAGTGTAAACCAAGCAGGGCCAGAACTAGGGGTAGGCAGAGGAGGCACCTGCTAGGGTGCAACGAAAGGGGGGCGCTGGTCAGGTACCTGTCTTTTGCCTACCCCTAATCCATGTTCACTGCTCTGCCCTGCCTCCCTCCCCTCTAGCAGTCTTCTCCTCTTTCCCTTCAGGCACTTCCCCTGCATCTCTTCCCTCCACATTCTCACCTCCGGCTCTCGCCTAACTCCTTCCCCTCCAGTGTTCTCTGCATGCATGCAAATAATGTGTTTGGGGACGCGTGCAGCGAGCATGGAGGGGAGCACAGTGACCGGGCTGGGTCACCAAGGGCGCCAGATAGGCTTGGCCTGGCACTGAAACCAAGAATATGTTAGATATCCAATCACTCCAGCCTTTATACATTACATTTTTGGCTAACAAACTATTTTTACACTGAACAATTCCTTTAAGTTGGATGACGATCCTTTACCTCAGGGGTGTCCAAACTTTTGGCTTTCAGGGCCACATTGGAAAAACAAAAACTGGGTGCCACAAAAAAAAAAGAACTACAATACCATTTGCATAACCAGATGGAGTTATACACTGGAATAAGGGACACCTGGATATTAAATAGACATATTATTATATTATTATTACTAACTGGGCAATGGGCAAAGTCCCCCCTCCTCCTACACCCATGACGTTTTCTCGGGAACTGAGCGTTTCAAGCTGGGTCACATTCATATCCATCCTGGGCCACATTTGGGCTTTGGACACCCCTGCTTTACCTTAACCAAACTAGAAAATCATATATTTAATGAATAAGTGGATGAATTGCTACAGTTATTTGATGAGTGGTTAAGATGCTGGTGACTCTTGCTACAGTATTCAGGACACACAGGGGGCAACAGTTCCCTAAACTTAACTGTCTGACTTGTGCCTATCAGCACTGCTCTTTGGACCTATGTGAAAGAGGCTAAAGCCACAGCTTGCCAAGGCACATGGGAACCCTGTACTTTTATATGATTTTTTTGTGCTCTGAAACTGTATTTTATTGACGCACATGTTAGAGAACCCCCATATCCTGCCAGTGAGTAGCCTATCATAATACTGGATGTTCCTGACACAGCAAAAAGTACAGTAATATAACTTGGCTTGCGTCTTGCTTAGCTCTGTGTGCAAAGAATATACTATAATCTGCGTACATTTGGGGACTATAAATTGTAATGCATTTGAATTTAGCTCTAGTTAGCAAATAAGGCCCAACAAAAATGTAAAAACCGATATATAAATGCAAGTGCAATACAAAAGGCATAAAACATTTTTATAAAGTGGTACATTACTTGCCAAGACTCCCAGTGTAATAAAGGACATCTTTATAATAATAAATAGCAGTTGTGTTCGTGAATTGTGTACTAGATGTTCACATAATATAATATCTGGTGTGGAGATTTGTGCAGCACCATAAACGATATTAGCATGCCCTTCATTAGGTGCAAGCTAGTTGCAAGTGTAGGTGCAACATGCAAAGTCCTGGAATTAGACCTTCCCACATTAGGGTTTCATTCCAGGTCTTCCATGTGTCCATATGATCTGAACTTCACACCTTATTCAGCAAAGTTCATTTAACCAGAGTTTTGACACAAGGCACAAGTACATAACAGTGTGTATTGAAGCAAGTATATGCGCTGATTTTTGGCCTTTGCACGTAGCACTTAAATGAGCCCTCTAGACAACTTTGTTCAGAAACTCTTCACTAATAACCACTGACTATTTGCAATATGTATAATTAGTAATGTTTTAAAGACATGTTTGTGGGAAAAAAATGGTCTCACCCTTCTATAGTTACCGTGAAGCTCAGCCAAATGAACTATGCTAACAGGCCTCCATTTACATAGACTTGCTTGTTATATATGAAGAAATGGTTGTTAATTTCTTATTTTGTGTTTTGTTTTGACTGGTGCCTTCACACACAGAGCAAGTTACAAAGCGATTGTGACTACAGGGTAATAGGAAATTTTAATTACATTCTTGTGACAGTTCCCATCCATTTCCTTTTTTCTGCTTCGCCTTTTACAAATTAATTTTTAAGATCACGGTTTGTAGAAGGGCATTCAAGTTACCTGCCGTCAACACATTCTGGTTGCAGTAATAGAAGCCTAAATTAGTCTATTTTACCTTTTGTGTGTGAGGAAGTGAGCCCATCTCTTCTGAATATAAAAAGTTTGTGACTGGCACCTCAGTCATTCTAAAAGCTCAGATCAAAGGCTGTTGTCTGCTTGGTTATGTTTAATTGCCTAGTGGGTACAGGAAAACACTGTAGCACAGCTCTGTTCAGTTTGGTGTGCATCTGTCTGACATCTAATAATTGTCATATGCGGTTAGAACATTTGAGCAATGTTGTCAGTTCGGATCTCCAAATGCAGATGCTTTATGGATGCAATGGAGAGCATATATTGATACACTTCTTTTAGGTACTGGCATGCAAACACTCCAGCACTTCCACATGGGTGGGAGTTTGCAAGTTGAATAGTCTCATCCCCTTTACGTGATCTGTGAAGTAGAAAGAGAAGAAATAACACCAAGATCACCAGTGTCTGCTTTAAACCCAGAAACACACTTAAGGCAGCAACTGGTTCACCCAAAAGACCCAACCCCAAAGCACAAGAAGAGTAACTTTGTGTATGCAGTGCAGTGAGGAGTGCTCTGATTTGTAGGTGGGAGAAACCAAACAACAGTTACACTAGCGTATGGCGCAGCACAGAAGAGCCAGTGCCTGTGGTCAGAACTCAGCAGTTTACCTACATATAAGAGAAAAAGGACACACATTTGAAGACTGCCAAGTCCAGATTTTAGACCGGGAGAGCGAATGGTTCAAAAGAGGTGTTAAAGAAGCCATATATGTTTTTATATGTAAAAACGGAGGCAGGGTGCAGCATCTATTGTCTGCCATATACAATGCTGTTTTGGCACCTCTTCCTGTAAGTTTTAATAATACCTCATAGGTCCATCCGTGCTAATACAATCAACACCTCACTTCATGATATCCTTTCTGATTATGAAAAACAGATTTTGCTGTTTGGATCAACATTCCAGGGTATTTATTCCAGAAAGATCTTTTTTTACAAGTCATTCTGAATTGAAAAAGCCAATCAGATCACTGCTGAAACATCTTCAAGAAACAACACAGCAAGTCCAGTTGATTTGATTTATTTCTACAATATACCATGACCTGAATGAATGAGAATCTTCACAAACATATCACTTATACAGTTGTAGGAATGCTGCAAACCTCCTAAAACACTTCCTAGGACAAGCCATAGAAGTGAGAGTTCTGCTTCTCCAAAACCTTAGTGACCTGCCATTCTGTGTAATATAAAGTCACAGTAGGATTTCTTGGAACCAAATGTTTGCTGAAAGTTGTTTAGCCGCAGCCAGTTACTTCAGTCATATGAACCATTACCATCATGTCAGCCAGGGGCATTCCTTCCCCACTTAGGTAGTCGTAATGCTGTAACCATATTTAATGGCTCATTTTGCCAGAAGGAAATATCCTGTAACAATTTATTAGAAAGTGCAAAAGGGCTATTTGCCTGGTCAACAGTCTAACCATTAAATCAAGTACAAATTTAAGGCAGATCATCACTTGTTACATAATGAAGTTGCTAATACACTCCGTGCTGACATTGCTGTCTAGGGTTTTTGAAATATTAGGTGCTAGAATCAGTTTTCTGCACCTCCCTTTCAGCTACAAGATTTCTCTAGCATAGCTCTATTGTGTCTTCCTGAATAATTACTTCTCTTCTCTGCTTTACAGTATATGTGACACTGAATACTGTGTTAGTTGAATAGAAAATGAAGTCATTCATTTGGGGTCACATCGTACACAAGACATTACTGAATTCCCTGTTTGTTCTCATTTGTTGGTGGGTATTGTGCATATACATATTTAAATTGTTTATTCACATATCGCTTTGTGTGCTAAAATGCCAGTGGAAGGGATAATTTGTTAGGAGACATAAGCATCACCTTTCATGCTTGTGCATAGCCTAGCAGTTATGTGCAAGCTTTTTATTTACATAATGTTTGCTGTGTGGACATTGCAAGATAAATTATATACTGTTTATTCACATAGTAATGATGCACCTTTGTTTAACTGGGCCTTTTATCTTTCATTCCTGCCTGCTTGCTATGTCCTATTCCGTTAAGGGAAACCTGTCCTTTACAAATATACTTCTGCCATCCACAACACAATCTTTGCACCTATGTATCAGAGGACATTAAGCTTAGAAATAATAACCGCTGCAAGAATGCATGTGTTTTAGTCAAGAATTCTATTTGTACAGTTGAGAGAAGTTAAATCTAGTTATATGAATAAAAAAAAAAAAAGAAAAAGGGTGATCTTTGTGGCACTGCTTATGTGTACTGGCCTTTCCAACCACGCTGCACAGTGATTAACCTAATGTTCAGGGATCCAAGCTGAAAAACAAAGATAAACCACGTTCAGGTGAGCTGAGATGTGAGGGAAATGGCAGCTGAGAAATCTTGGTTGACAAGATTTATGGGCTGTGTTTCTGGCTATGGCTGGAGGATGGTTGCTTGCTAAACAACAAATACATTTAGTATGGAATATATTCGAATTTGTGATCCTTAAGAAACAGAGCAGGAGCCATATGCAAGATGAGTACAATGCCTCATGAGATGAAGAAAATAGGAAAACAGGAGAAGCTAGTTTCTTTTACTGCTTGGTTAGATCTGAAATGACTGCTCTATAACAGGCTGTCTGTATCAAAAACTGCATGTTGCATACAGAGGTGCCCCTAAGAATTAAGATGTTCAAGACAGGTTTACAAAATAAGTGGTATCTGAGGGTTGAGGGTTGCAGTTGCCTTGACAGTTTTGTAGTAGAACATACTTTATCAAAGCATGCTTTTTATCTGTATTGCATTTTATAATCGACCCCTTGGCTACTACCTTTGCATCCATGTCACAGATGTAACACCTATATCAGTGCAGACATCATAATAGTGATCATGGGTAAAAAACAGATTGGGGGTGAATTTTCGGTGAAGAAAAGGAAAATGAAATGATGCCATTTGATTCCTCCTAATAAATGAGCTGTCAGTGATTTGTGAATTTTGATCACTGTACAATATATTATTACTTTATCAGTGCCCATATGGAAATAACTAGAATTACCTATTAATATTATAAACTGGATTGCATATTTTTAATCCAACAGGTGTACTATCTGGTATCAATTTTTTTAAATACCGTAGTAATTATTTTGTTAGCACCTGTATCCCCAATTAGTAACTTGGCTGTATCATGCATTTTTCTTTTTTTGCAGGAAAGGTATATCAGTACAATATCAGATGTATTCTCACAAGTTAAGTAAAAGCAAATGTACCCTACATCTGGGGGTTTTCAAAGAGTGCTGAGCCAAGAGCTACTTACACCCATGGCAAGAACCTCTTATCCAAACTCCCATTTGCTACCCACTGTGGCGGAAAACCACCTACCACAATCCCTGATCCCATGTTCCCAATTGCCCTCTCCAAAATGTAGCGAATGTCAGATTGGTTGGGAGCTAAGTCTACTATGCCATTGTGGAGTTTTTTGAACCCCCTAGCAGCTGCAACTTAGGCAGTTGTCTATACTGCCTGCCCCTACTTCCAGTCCTGTTTTCCACCAATACTAAAACAAACATAACAAATTTACCTTTTCCAATCCAATTTCCCATTTTAAATGTATGGTTGGAATTTGACATAGCTACACTGGTGGAACTATTGGCTGCAGCCTTATTTTCCTGCCACATGAAAATTCCCTGATACTAAAATCTGTACATTAAATCCCAAAAACAGCAAATCTGAAATCTTGGATGATAACCGTTGTTTTGGAAAATGCTTTTTTGATATCTGACATTCTTGACAATTGCTGTTTGCTGCTTGTAACTGCTCTATATCTGCTCTGCTTTTGCTGAATCAGGTAAATGATAACAGTCAAGGTAGTCCAGATAAATGTGCAGCACAGACTTTTAAGTCAATCTCGTCTCTCTTATGTAATAATACCCATGACAATTTGTCACATTCTATTAGGCAAAGGAAAAAAACATGTCAGGCTTAGTCAACGTCAAAGCTTACTTGAAAGATATTAATACTATTAGTAAAGTATGTATAAAGCAATTCTTTGCATCAAAATTGTTTGTAGAACAATAATAATTGATACAAGCCAATACAGTAAATCTTGGATAAGATTTCCTGGCAATTATTTACCTAAAGAAACAGGAGATGGTGAATTATGATGAGGATGGTCCACAGTAGCAACCCTAAACCTGGTGGTAAAATGTCTAAAAAGCGCTGCTTTCTTGGAAAAAAATGCTTGAGAGGGGACATGATTGAGCTTTACAAGTACATAAAAGGACATTATAGACAAATAGAAGGGGACTTTTTCCCACAAAAAGTATCACCACACCAGAGGCCACCCTTTTAAACTAGTCTTCATTTTTTATAGTTTTTGAATTATTTGTCGATTTCTTCAGACTCTTTCCAGCTTTCACATTGGCATTAATGACCTCATCTGAAAAACATATGCTCTGTAAGTCTAAAAATGTATTGTTATTTCTCCTTTTTATGGCTCATTGTTCATTGCTCATTGCATGGTTGCTAGGATAATTTGGACCCTAGCAACAAGATTGCTGAAAGTACAAACAGAAGAACTGATGTATAAAAAGCTACCACAAATAAAAAAAACTTAAACCCAAGTGCAAATATTGCTCTCTATATTATGCTAAAAGTTAATTTAAAAGTGAGTGAACAAACCCTTTAAAGGATTCCTCCTGGCTTATTGGCACCCTCATTTTGAATATTTGTAACTTTTGTGCAATGGCATTTTTCCTTTAATTAAAATGATGTTTATTGTTAGCATAATGTTTTGTTTTGTTATGGTGCTCTTGAGATTTTCCTCCCTTATCTGCTCCTCATTGTTCCTTTCTGCCTACACATAATTTCCCTTTTTAGTGTAATGATTTTGTGTTATCCACTGTTTGCCCACTCTTTCCATATTTAGATATGTATTTGCTCATCACAGCAAGGGATGCCGCCCCTTAACAGCCAATTAGTTTGTTTACTTATGGTTCCACTTGTGTATTCTCTCTTTTGTGACACGTAGTTCATTTTTCTTGAGTCAAAGGCTACTGCTATGGAATGATTTATCTTGCACTCACAAGTATAAAGGTGAAATGTCACCTCTGTATACAAATTCAAAACACACAAAGGGTCATTAGCAATCATACAGGTGCTGGTGCTCTAAAATAGACATATATTGATGCAAATCATCACGGTACTTATGTCCAAATACGCTCCTACACTTCCATATGGTTACCAATGCTTCCTGCCTCTCTTGGTGAATGGTATTCAACTGTATCTATTGATGTTGGGGAACCATGGAGCTGCCGCCATCCTGGAACAGTAGCTAAAATATTCAGGTAATGTAGTTTATGTCAATAAAACTTTGACCCAGATGCAAACGTCATTCTGAACAGGTGCTGTGGGAGTAAAGCAACCCCCACTTCGAAAATACTAGCTGCAAATTCCACTTTTAGCGGTTGTTCGCCTTTAAATTTACTTTTCGTATGATGTAGAGAGTGATGTTTTGAGATAATTTGCTCAGGGTCTAATTTACCCTAGCAACCATTCATTGATTTGAATAAGAGACTGTAATATGAATAGGAGAGATCCTGAATTGAAAAATGATTAATAACATTAGCAGTTAGCAAAAAATAAATTTCTAGCCTTGCACCCATTTGAAAGGTGGAAAGAATAAGAAAAAGGCCAATTTAAAAATTGCTTAGAATTAGCCATTCTAGAACATGCTAAAAGTTAAATTAAATGTTAACCACCCCTTTAATTTGTGTTAAACATTTTGCCGTATCAAGTGCAATTGCATAAACTATGAGGGCTCATAATTATGCTGGAATTAATTATTGCTTATGGAACTTCCAAAAGTTATGGAACATCAAAAGTGTCATTGTAAGGAGGTGAAATGCGAATTGTTCATTTATTGCCATAGTAATGGGTGAACCAGGGGTGTTTCACTTCACCAAATTTTTTGCAAATTTCTTGAGAAATTTGTTAAATTGTGAAAAATTAACAAAATGCCGCCCGGGTCTCGTCTTGGACGCAGGTATCTGTTTTTGGAAGCCGGCACACATTCGCCAGTGTCAACACCCATGTCCAAAACGAGACGCAGGCATTTCACAAACTCACTCACTCGCGGTGAATCGCGGGAATTCACCGCAAAGTTGTGCCAGGCGAATAAATTCGCCCATCACTATTTATTGGTTAATGTGTAATTGAGTTGGCCACCAGAGGGAGATAGAGTAGTTTCATAAGAATGAGGGAAGGACCCCAGAAGGTGGAGATTGGGAAATGATAAAACTTAGGCCCCCGGGAAAGAGCAGAGATGCGTATGAGAAGAAGGACAAGCAGGAAAGGACTGACCCAGTATAGTCATCTTCAGGGAGAGGTACTGAATTGAGCTAGAGTGAGGTCTAGCACAGGTTCATGTTGAACTCTTTTGCCTAGTCTCCCACCTGCAAACTTACACTGCTGGATTCCGGCTTGTATTTTTACAGGCATGCACCTGCCATGCCCCACCCCTTTTGTGATGTCATTGACAGGGGGCACGGACCTATAAATGGTGGAGAGGAGATGGGCTCAGTTTGGGTGCAGGTCAAAAAAAAACCTGACTCACACATCACTTAGTGTATAGGTAGAGTGGAAGGGAGAACCAATAAAAGGTGTGAGACTTTCCATGGAACCACCTACCAAGCAGGCCCGGACTGGCAACTTGTGGGTTCTGGCAAATGCCAGAGGGGCTGCTATAAGAAAGTCAGAATATATATATATATATATATATATCCATAGAGAATGCTGAAGCACACCAGGATTTTGAAAAAGAACTGTTTTATTGGATCGACGTTTCGTTCCTCACAAGGGACCTTTATCCTTAGGTCGATCCTAAGGACCTTTATCAAACGTCGATCCAATAAAACAGTTCTTTTTCAAAATCCTGGTGTGCTTCAGAATTCTCTATGGATATATAACTATTTCTGGAATGCACCCAGGTCATTGTTCCAGTGGGTGTGTGCCATCACCTTTATATATATATATATATATATATATATATATAGCTGTTTGGGCCTCTGTGTGGGCTTACTGAGCTTCTGTGTACCTGAAATGCCAGTGTCTATTTTAATTATCAGTCCGGACCTGCTACCATGGGTGGTGTCAGGGCAAGGCCAGAGAGAGAGATGACTGGACTACCTGGTGGGACACTGCAGGCTGATGTGTGAGTGGGAAGGGACACAGGAGAACTGAAAAGTGAACCTGAGGGGTGTATGAGGTGTATATCCCGCTGACCTTGTGTTATTAATATAGTACCTCAGTGAAGGGAAGTAATGGCAGATCTGAGCCCTGAAAGTGTTCCTGCTTGTGACTGGATTAAGTGGGAAAAAAATAATAAAGCCATTTTGTTCAACTGCAACTTTCCACATGCTCCTGACAAACAGCTTACACATCACATTTGCATTTGTAAATTACCCTGTATTGTGTTTCTCCCAGATCTCATTTATGTTTTTGTGCTGTGTTGTTTAATTTTGTCTGTACTGGTGCATTTGTGACAAATTGTGCTTGTATCAGACAGTTCTGCACTGTTACTTTTTGTTTTTAATAAGGTTTTAGGAATCTGCCCATGACACTAAAGTGGTAGTGGAAGTTGCTAGGTTCCCATGTGTGATGCCTGTTTGATCCCACTTCCTTTCTGTATAGTTGCCATGGTAACTTGCAGCTGGGCTGAATTCTGTCAACTTGCAAATGGTGTCAGCAAATGACGTATTCCTAGCTAAAAAGATGTGCTAGAGCTCCAAATCTTCAAAGAATTGTTTTCTTTCTGAGATTATTTTTGCTTTTGCTCTGCTTGAATATGATGTGTATTAGTCTGCAAATGAACAATTGCTGTCAGAACTACTGCATCCAAGGAATATGACACAGCTTTATGTATGTGTGTTTATCAGCAATTAGCACTCCTCTCTAAGGTAAACGCAGTATCGTAGGCATTTCTCAAAAAACCTTTACACGATGATCTCACTTTATAATTGCCTGCATTCTTAGAATGTTCCATCTGATGCTTTAAAAAGTTTTTCTAAAAGAGATCAGTCCTTTAAATTGATGTGAGATGCATCTTTTGCTTATGATTCCAATCCTATTAATATGCATCATCTGTAGTAATGGACTGAATGTGCGTACGCACTAGGGTGTTGATCAGCATATAGTATAGAGAAGCCTAATCTTCCTTGGAAAGATAAAAGGCAACTTAGGAATAGCTGTATGAAAAGAAAATTGAGCTTACAGACTTTAAAGTTTTCAATGGTGCCCAACCATTCTAAATGTTTATGATGTAGATTATTATTTCTGTCAAGAACTGAACATTTTCCTCATAAAAGAACATTTTAGCTATTCTAAAATGAATACCATAATCTACAATGTTGTAACAAAATCAGTCTGTGGTCTCTAATATTTATTGAGAAAAAAAGTAATCCAACTAATCAATTTATTTGGGATCTAGGATGGGGGTCCCAACCCCTTTTTCTTTTTTGAAAAACTTTTCATTGAGCATTTAGTTGAAATAAACAGAAAGAAAGGAAGGATACAGACAGAATCAAAGGATTGAAAGTGGAAATATATATATATATGAAAATTGTGTCCTGGGGGTGCCAAATTAGGTTTGTGATTGGCTATTTCGTAGCCACTATATGAGTTGGAAGTACACCTGTGTTATATGCAACCAAAACTTGCCTCCAAGTTAGTAATTCAAAAATAAGCACCTACCACTGAGAGCAACATCCAAGGTGCTGGTGTTTGTCAAGTCACAAAGCTTCATACCAATCATTGATGCAGTTAAATATCAACTTAGTTCAAGAGTGGTTAGGGTCAAAGCTTTCTTAGTTTACAGCTCCTCTTACCCCCCACCCCCAGAAGCATTCAGGTGCTAGTTTCCATATACACAGACTTGATTCCACTGATATAAATATGTATTGGTATTTTACCTAATTGAGTAATCTGTAACCTATGTTTTGACCAAGGACATTGTTTTTTCCTAGGGGTCTCTCCTGTCCTGCTCTAAAACTTGCCCTGTTGGAGACTGACTTAATTGTATTGGCTGAATAATGTTTCTTCCACACTGGTATTAAAAACAAACAAAAAAGAATCAAGGACATTTCAGCCTGTTTTACAGACATAGCCTTAAGATATGAATAGACTATTTCTCGGATAATGGAGGGCATTGATTTGCATAAAGCATAGCTGAAGATATACAACATTTATGTGTGTTTGCTTATCCAGTTTTCTGCATCAACCAACATCTATTTTGTTACACAAACATACTCACTAGAGCATACCTTGTGGTTTATATAGAACGTGAAGAGTTTGAGATGTATTGTAATGTATTACCAATGTGTATTATTGTATTATAATGATCAATTCTGAACCAAGAACATATGCAGGAGATGTGAATGGAGCTTGCTGCTTTTGTATTCAAATCTTTGAATTTCAGATATTGTTACAATAATCCAAAACACCTCTTTAATATCATAAGTGCTAATTTGTTTTCCCATATTTTCACATTTAATTCAGTTCAGAGTGTTGTGGAGAGAGCATAAACTATATCTGGATTCCATTTATATGTATGTATCTGTAGTATCTTCTGCAGAGGTCTTCTGCACTCAACTCATTATCAATATATTAAGGACATTACTACGTCAGTCATCCCATATCTGGCCAGTCCTATGATCAATTTGCATCTCATTCATTAAGAATTTTATTGTTTCATTATACATTTTACAAAGGGACTAAGTTTTACCTACAACTTGCTGCTTTCAAAGTAAAACTCCCAAACTTAGTTGCCCTTTTATTAGACACCAGTTGGATCACCTGGCCATTACTGGAAAGGGTGGGAGCTACAACAAGGAGCCGGCCACTGCATCTATTGCATTCTAACATATTCCTAGCAATCAGACATTATGGGGCAGATTCACTAAGCTCGGGTGGAGGATTCGAATGCAAAAAATAATTTTCTTTGGGCTAATTTGGCCATTGAATTTTCAAAATTCGATCGAATCGAATTATTCGAATGAATCATTCGATAGAATCAAATTATTCAAATGAATCATTCGATAGAATCGAATGATTCAAGCAAATCATATGATTTGAATAAGAAAATTGTTCGAACATTCGACCATTCAATGGTCGAAGTACTTGCCCTTTAAAAATGTTTTCAATTACCTAGTTCGCCAGATTAAACCTACCGACTTGCCAATCGGAAACTCCCATAGACTTTTTTTGAAGTTTTCTTGATCGAATAGAAATCATACGATTTCTCGATAAAATATCGAAAAATATTTTCAAGAAATTTAGTACGATTTTTGTGTGAAATCGGACGATTTCTATTCATTTGTTTGATTTCTCGAAAAAAAAATCGAATATCGGTAAAATCCTCCGAATTCGATTTCATCGGATTTTACCTCAACCTATATTAGAGGGTCGAATTTGAGGGTTTTTAACCCTCAAAATTCGACCTTTGATACATCTGCCCCTAAGTATGTAATGTATTATGTATATGTAAAACCCTTTTTCTGGACTGCAGTAATACAGTGGGCGCATAAATAATTATCAGTGTGCCCACCATGGCACATACATGTGTGTGTCTACATGTAAATTATGAAGAAATTGAGAAATAAAATAAAAGTTCACATAAAACTCTAGGGTTACTGACAGGTATGCTGATCCTGGTAGTACAAATAAATCAGGGTTCTAAACAAGTCCAAGATCAAAGAATAAAAAATATTGGAAACTGGAGGCCAGTGAACCTGACCTCATTAGCAGAATTTGAATGGAAGCACCGTTAAAAGAAACAATTACTACATATCTTGAATACTGCATTGCAAGAGATACAAGCCAGCATCTATTAACTTGACCGACAGAATGTCAGAATCCACCAACATTCTTTGAATACTAAAAGACTAAAATATGGTTGGGGTCAGAATATAGATCAGCTCAAGAAAACTTTAGGTTGCAAACAAGAAGCCCAACATTGAACTGGTTCTTTAAAATGTCAGATCAAAGTGTGAGCAAACTAGCCATTTTATTTGCACGTCTAATTGGATACTTTGTAGACATAAATTGGTCCTACAAAAAAGGGTCTTTGAACCAAAATCCACACATATTATGCAATGCCTTAAACTCGCATTTAAAAGTCTCATCGATTTGTCTTATCTAGCAGAATATCTTTAAATAAGGGAATATGAAATGGAAGTTGAAGGCAAAGTAATATGAATTTCTAACTGTCGTTGCGCATTAATGTGGCTGAATGCGGATTAAACTCTTTTAGGTCTTTATTAATAGAATTTCCTTTATATCTGTTTCGCTGTCATGGATACAGCTACGGCATGCGCCTTTATTTCTATTAATGAATAGATCACAGAGGCCTAGGGGGAGGAAATAGTCTACACCCCCATCCATTAGCTGTCATTCACTAAGATCTGTAAATTACACTGAGAGATTTCTTTGCGCTTCTGGCTAAATTGTTCCTGCTCCTGATCATTGCTCCTTCACAGATGTCCTGGAACCTCTATTGATCATTAGCCTTTTCCACTGTTACCCATGTCAGTTTCTTTCTTCACATTACTGCTCTATGCTAAGAAACCTAGGTTAATACATTTCTAGATGAGAAAAACCTGCTAACCATACAGTATTGTGTTTGTCCAGTCACAAAACCTTTGACCGAATATTTATGTATATATATATATATTTGATAAGTATCCACACTGCAAGGCCAATAATTATTTTAGGAATTGGGGTGCACAGTTGTACTTGTATACACATAAATCTTTGAACTGGTACTCCCTTATAAAATCTTTGGCTTTTTATTAATAATGCATAATGTAAAAGTCCAAAATTTGGACTGAATACTGTTATTTAAACTTTATTGAATGCACATCATTTGAATGAATACTGTTATTTAAACTTTATTGAATGCACATCATGTTTTCCTTGGGTCCTAACGAGGACCGAAATGTTGGACCATGGACCATTGCCACAGTATTTTTAGATCTGTGGCCTGCTGCAAAATTATCTCTACGTTTCTGAACCTATAAGAGTGTTGATATTCTGTATGTGACTTTTAAAGTGATGAATCTCTTCAAAATATTAGTGTACATTCAAATTTACCTATAGGCGACGTTGACCATTTTTTTAATGTAATTGTTACTTGAAGTTCCCAAACCTGATTGTTTTTGCCAACCTGACTGTCCCTTCAGTTAGAGTTGCTAATGCTAAAAGACTACTGCTACAAAATTATGTCAGCCTCCTCAGAGAAACATAGATGATCAGGTAGATAATGTAAAAGAATTGTGAAAACACTTTTATTGTACAATTTATGGTAGATGTAAAAAAGGTTTAATTTCTGGTGTCAGTATCTCTTTAAGGTAAACAAAAGATATGCATTTGCAAGTGTATTCAATTCTTGGGTATATATAGGGCAGTTGTGAATAATTGATCGGTAGCATAAGAAGGTAAAATTCGACTACATTCAAGGCACAATTATCTTTGCTAGGCAGCAAATACAGTCCACTTTCGCTAAATCTTGTATTAACCTTTGTCAACTCTATTTGCGTATATCTTGAACACCCAATAAATACCCATGACCAACATAAAGTAAACCTAAATAGTATCAAGTACCATGCTTTTGCAAGTATATTAAAAAGTTAATTATGGTAATTTAATATAATATTGATCTGTAATGACTACCTAAAGTGTTGAATTTAAGAGGATTGTACCAAACTAAATCCTTATGCAACATGCTTTGTAGCTGTGTGCTGGTGGACATAGGATGCTACTTAACACATGCTTAACCTGAGGCACCATGCCCTAGCTCTGCTACTGCATATCTAGGACATAGCAACTAACCTTCATTTAGAAATGTATTCTTATCTGCCATCCTTACTCTGGGATTAGCACTCATAATTAAAAGACAGTAGAGGAAAGTGATATAAAGCTAATTATCCATAGCAAGAAGATCTTTGCACTCAAACTGTACCTGAGTAAACCCTACCTGCTGGTTGGTTTTCAAGGGGTTAAAACGGCCCTCCTGTCATTTGATAATCCCCATCATGTGTGTTCTTTTGGAATACTTTGTTGCTTCCTACATACAGTTAATTTTGCTCTGCGCTAATCCCTGTAGACTATGTATTTAGCATTACCTACAGTACATGTACATGCACACGTGTCATTTATGCACGGTAAACTATGAATAAACATTTACAATGTGGACAAAAAACAGTAAGATTTGTCAATAGTAGGGTTATTCTTTTGTTTTATAAATATAGAACAAATGATCTGCTAATATATGTTTAGCATTCTTTGTATAAAATCAGACAGTTGATACTCTTGTACAAGTAAATGAAGTCAAGCAAGAAAGAATTGGTTTTGGATACAATGCAGCAATGCCAGTTAGTGCTAAATAAGCAAGCAAATCGGCTAGCCTGATTATGGATTTCTATTTTATTGTTTTTTTTTTTATTGGGAATGCATAATTTTGGAGGATTTTTTTTCTCTTCTGCCAGCTGTCATGCAGATCTGACAAACATCAGCATACTTAACATGGTATGCAACTAAACTGAATTGTATCAGCATATGGTTTGGTCAATCAAATTATGCTAAATAAGACTATATTATTTTTCTACTACTACTGTATGTCAAGTAAAATCGGCAGTTATGCTTGATCTTCAAATGTACAAACAATCTCTCATCGGATAGCTATCTATCTTGCATTTGACAAGTGATTAATTTAACTGAATTATCTCAGAACAATCTGCATATTATTTTCCTTTGTGATGGATTATTTTAGATTTTCAATGAGCAGGTGACATGTGTAGACATAAACAACAATATTTCCAAAGCCAAATCATATGGAAAAGCCAATGAAATTCCAAATGTAATTTGACGCTTATTGTTGTCTTTTTCCTAATAAGCGACAGCATATTCTACAACTGTGTTTCCAGAGGAGCAATAAATATGCCTAATATAATAAATAAAATGAAGATCAACAATTACTTTATGGGAAGGGATCTTCATCTCTGAATAGTTCCTAGCTGGATGTTATGCATCTGTTCCAAGTCATTCATAATTCATTTTCTGCTTACAGAGGTTGGGAGACTTAAAGGAAACCTTTGTAAGAAAACACTATACAGGCCCTTTTTACAAAAAAAAAGAATTACAGAACCTTAGCAACAAAATGATTTAGAACTGAGCAATGGGAATTGGCACACAGGAAATTTAAATTTCTGAACCAATGTGGGTGTGGTTGGCCAGCATGCCGCCCCCTAAAATCCTGCCGCCCTAGGCCCTGGCCTAGGTGACCTCTCCACAAATCCGGGCCTGCCTGTCTGCTGGTCTGTGCTAATTTTTTAATCCAACATATTGCAGCTATATATGCCCCTGACTGCTTGGTGAAAGCACACTATTAAGAGGCATAATTGTAAACAACTTACTGCTCTTGCACCTATATCTGAGACATTACAAAATAACCCTTCATTTCTTTTTTCATTCCTTCCTTTTTATGAAGCAATTATATTTTAAAGCAGGATCAGATCCAGACTTGTGTCCCTACAAGGTCTTGAAGTTCTTATTTAATTAAAAGGAAAATAAGAGTAATCAGTAAGAGAATACTCTGAAAGGGCAGTTGGGATATTATTGTTGTATCTTATATATTACAAGAACCCAGGACTCACTATCTAGAACCATTTTATCTTTACTGTGACATCTTGCTGACCCAGAGTGCAGACAGGTTGAGACATTACATTGCTGAATATATATATTGTTCTCTATGTTGAAAATAGCTCTGGGCATCCATTGACATCAAAGTAAAGTACTGTGCATCTGCCAGACTTATAATATATCAACTTTATTGTTGCAGAAACTTAAGGGGTCTTTGTAACGCTGCCCTACTAGGTCATCCATTAGGAAAATGGTCTACAACAGAATTCCAAATAACTATTGTAAATAGGAGTACATTATAGAAGCTGATAAATGGTGACTTAACAATATAAGGTTTTCAGTTTAGGGACACTTCAGTGTTAACTGAGTAACACATCTTTTTATTCTCATGGTTATATTACATTCATTAATAAAATAAAGAAAGTGCAACAGAGTTATTGTTAAGATTGCTGTGTTCACTATTGATTATTCTACTCATAAATATAACACTTAATTATTATAAACACATATTTAGAAAGCACCAACATATTCCACAGAGCTGCCTAATGAGTGTATACAATAAACATATCATTTGCATAGAAAAAAACAACAGACAGAGGAAAAACAGGCCCTGCCCAAAAGTACTTTAGTGATACATTTTTTTAGCCCTCATCCAAATGATATTATCATAAAAAGATAAAGACACAAAAACATGTTATAAAAACGTGTATATTTTAGGCTTTTATTAGCCCTGTAGTACAAGAAGTTTGCCAATATATAATGCCCCTATTTAGCAGAATTGTTTAATGGATGTTTAGCTGGGGAATGCGAAACAGCTTACTTCGCAATCTATAAGCCTTTTGTGAACCATTCTTAAATGTTAACATAAAGCTGCTTGCAATAATAATGAGTCTTCACTGGTTCACAGGATTCAAATTGGGCTTTTCACATAGACCTCTGACAGGGTTAAAGTTTTAATACTCTTAGTACTTCAAGTGGAAATGACAACTTACAAGGCTATGATCTTCCAATGGGAAATCCACAATGTAACAACTTGTCCTGACTCTACCTCTGCCAAGTTTTGGATAGATGGGAGCTATTTAAGTATTTTATCAAATGAGTCTGTGACGTTTTACCTTGCTACTTCCTGTGTCAAAGATCTTAATAATAGCCATTCATTCCACTAATTTTAAGATGGAAAGAGAGGCACCCAGCAAGGTTTGTTTGACTTGGCAGCAGAGCCAGAGAGCAATGTCAAATTGGGATATCTGCATATCTTTGGGCTACAAATGGACATTGAAATGTTGACAAGTATGAGAAATTTGTCACTGTGGGAACTGTGGGTTTAGTTTTTTGGTTTGCACTCAGTTTAATGCATGTTCCCCTTTGTTCCTCCATTTTTCTCCTCTTCCAACCAGGGCTACTCTTGCCATGAGAATCTTACCTCAGGCAGCATTGCATGTTAAGCTACCAGGAGCTGCAAAAACATCCCCTATGAATATTAAGAGCTGACTGTTTTTAAACACAAATGTGGTTCTTCTATTAGCTTTGCAGCTCCTCCTTACCCCTGCTAGAGCACAAAAAAGGTAAGCATGGGGGTTACCATCTCGAAGACTGCCTATGGTAGCACAGGGCTCAGGAGTGACCCTGCTTCCAACATTAGCCTTAAGTGTTGTTAAAGTTTATAATACAACAAACTCTTGTTTTATGTAGTTTGTGTTTTTAAAGGTGTGTGCCAATAGATTAAAATCATTACACTGAGATGTTCGAGAACATTTACTAATATAACTGCAGGGAGGGGTTTTGCTCCAAAAGGGTTTCCTTCTCCTTTAAATGTATTAATTTGCTTTGTGCTTTTTTTGTATATTCTGCATTTGTCCATTAACCCGAGTTTCTCCATTAAACATACACAAAACATTTCTGTTTGGCCCTTTTCTTATACTGAAAGTATAAAAGATCACACAACTGAAGGTTAAGCTTATGTGACACTGATATAGCTTGTTTTCCTGCAAAGACACTGGTACAAATAGAACGATGTAAGTTAGAGTTAATGAGGAGCAAAGCACACAAAGGTGAGGCTTGCTGAATGCCCCAGGCTCAATGTATTAATCTGTATACCCATTGTTTATTCCTCTGAGAGCGAGAGAGAGCTCCGGACTTTTGAAATATGGAATTAGCTGATGTGATAGTTAAGACAAGGGTAATGCACGCTTCAGGGAGAATCTGATTATTCCTTTTATGTGCGCGCAAGTACTTTTTTGTTGTTGTTAGAAGGACGCCTTACAAAATGTTCCCCATACAATAGATGAAGATAATTTTGGTGCCTCTCACATGTAATGGGCCGTAACTGTATTTTGTAGATATTAAATCTTTTCACTAGTAACATTTGAGCAGAAAATTACACTACAGGAGCCAAGTAAAGTGAATGACAATGAAAGGTAAACACTGTTGTTTTTTTTTAGATTCTGTGTTGTGTTATGTTTCTATTCCTGCAGGCCTCTTCATGATGACATGAGATTTTTCTTCTTTATACCATTAATACTATAAGTATAAAGGTATAGCCTCTCCCACGGTGATTCATCTATTCTCCCAAGCAGGGCCGGGCCAAGGTAGTTTGGCACCCTAGGCAAGGGGTACAATCAGCGCCCCACCCCCGTTCTGTATGACCATTTCCCACCTATTCACTTTTTCTTAAATAAAGAAACCTTATAACACATTAATGAATCAAACTGTACGTGTGCCAGCCAGCCCCTAATCTATATCTCTGTCAGCAGCACCCAAAATATTGCTCCCACTCTGTACCTGTGCCAGCAAATAGCACCCAAAATATTGTCCCCAATCTATATCTGCACCAGCAGCACTCAAAATATTGCCCCAAATCTGTACCTGTGCCACCAGCATTGCCCCCCAAGTCTGTACCTGTGCCATCATCCATGGCCCCCAAATCTGTACCTGTGCCACCAGCCATTGCCCCCCAAATATGTATCTGTGCCACCAGCTATTGCCCCCCCAAGTCTATACCTCTGCCACCAGCCATTGCCCCCAAATATGTATCTGTGCCACCAGCCATTAACCCCCAAGTCTGTACCTCTGCCACAAGCCATTACCTCCCAAGTCTGTACCTGTGGCACCAACCATTGCCCCCTTTAGTCTGTAACTGTGCCACCAGCATTGCCCCCTAAATCTGTACCTGTGCCACATGTCTGTACCAGCCATTGCCCCCCCAAGTCTGTACCTGGGCCACCAGCCTGTGCCAGAGCAGCAGCAAAAATATTGCCCTAGATCTGTGCCAGGCAAAGGGCAAGTAAGAGGGAGGTGGAGACTGAAGTAGAAAAGAACGCTGCTGCTGGAGACAGGGCCGAAGTTACTGTTACTGTACTGTTACCATGACTGCCCCTGCTCCCAAGACAAAAATGTTCCCCCCTTATTCCCGGCACTGATTTGAATATTTATAGGCTTCAGTTATACACATTATTTTTCTGATGCTCTATATGATGGACACCAGCAACTTTTTCTTAGTAATCCCTTTCTTCTGCTGTGTTTGGACCAGCTTCTTAGCTATCCATTGCTATGAGACCTCCATTATGTTTCTTTATCACTACACAGAGCATTTCTGGGCAATGGAGAACAATGAATTTTCCTGCTGATTGATTTAACAGCAAGCAGAGCTCTATACATTGCAAACATGTTAACATGAGATTTGCAGTTATATATAGTGATGTCTTCTTCTGCCTCACTGTTAACCTGTAATTATTTTCATTGCCAGGCTGCTGCACTTCTTCAACAGTGAGCAGAGCATTAGTAAGAATGTATGATAGGTGTTCTAGCAAACATTAGCAGGAGAGCATTAAAATATTGGCAACAACAACAAAACAGTTAAGCTTTGTTGGTTCTGCAGCTTCAGTCTCTTGCTGCATATTCTGTCATCTTTCATTTGTCAGCACGTCCTGTTAAACAAGAGAAGAAAATCAGAAATAAAGATGAAAATCTCAGTAAAATCACACTTGTGCGGTATGAGGAGCTTGATTAAATGGCTCTGCTCGTACATCTGCTTAGATGTGCATGGTTGGCTATATGAGAGAATACATAAACCGGCATACACATGATGTACCTGTTTGTGCATCACATGGCAATTTGTTTTTCCTAGAATGAAGCTTGGTTCATCTAATGAATCTTGCCTCAGGCCTGAGAGATTAAAGGGCCAAGGGTTGCAGAGCATATGTTTTGCCTGGAAACCTGACAGATCTTGTCTAAAATGAACGGCTTTGAAAATTTATATAGATATGGAGCAAAGCTAGTCATGATGTACGTTGTCATACAAAACGAATAAAGTTAAACCCAGATTACATTCCTGCACTGCACTGAACCACCAATCGGAGGTGAGATGCAATATGGAGCATTTCATCTGAATTCTGCTGTTTAGTATGGTGACATGGGTGCTGGAAGAGTAGAGAATGGGCTATTTTAATTAATGCATTCATCCCCATGTGGGGAACTTCATAAAAAATCCAACTGCATGTGAAGGCATGGGAAAGTGTGTTAAAGATTTCATACGCCTGTTTGCACCCAAAGTTCCAGAGAGAGTCTGCTCATTAGATTCTACTTTTTCCCATAGACTGGAGTTGAGTATTTAAATGATAAACCAAAAAAATAAAGTTTTCTTATGGAATTGACTCTGGCCCAAAGTCTGTAATACAGTGTATATGTTTAGAGGGTTTTCTGTGGGTTTCACTGTGATAGATTGGAAGTGCCAGCTTTATGACCTGTGTTTAAGGGGGTGTCACTGTGACTTGGTTGTGTTTGGTGATGAAACATAGTAAAGTATGTGTTCCAAGACTGTATGCTTAAATGTACTACATTTACAGGTTAAGGGAAAAAATTGGATATGCACACCCACTTTAACTCGCATACACTTGTTTGATCATTTCCACATCTTGTGCATAAATGCCATTCAAACATGTCTTCTGTAGACGAGCATGCAAATTATAACACTGACACTCAAAGTAAAGTAGGGATCACATGTTTACTGAAAGGAGAATTAAAATCTAAAAATGAATGTGGCAAAAAAATGCCATATTTTACAGACTGAACTTATTGCACCAGCCTAACATTTCAGTGTCTCAATAGCAGCAATGATCCAGGACTTCAAACTTGTCTCAGGGGGTCACCATCTTGGAAAGTGTCTGCAACACTCACATGCTCAGTGGACCCTGAGCAGCTGTTGAGAAGCTAAGCTTAGGGGTCTTCACAAATTATCAAGCAGAAAATTAGTTTTGCCTGTAATGCTACAGGGCTGATTATTAAATTCTGATTTGAATTGCACTGGTTTCTGTGCTGCCATGTAGTAATTATCTGTATTAATTACCAATTGTGACATTTATATTCTATATGTAGTAGCTCAGTAACTGATAGCAGCACAGAGCATGTGCAGTGAATCAGCAATAAGGAAGACAGAGAGCTACTGGGACATCTTTGAAGACACAGATCTTTACTGTTAAAGGGCTGTGGTTGCCTTGGGCCATTATTTTGTTGTTAGTCTGCTGGGGGGAAAAGGGGAGGGGGTTATATCACTCCAACTTGCAGTACAGCAGTAAAGAGTGATTGAAGTTTATCAGAGCACAAGTCACATGACTTGGGGCAGCTGGGAAATTTACAATATGTCTAGCCCCATGTCAGATTTCTACATGAAATATAAAAAAATCTGTTTGCTCTTTTGAGAAATGGATTTCAATGCAGAATTCTGCTGGAGCAGCGCTATCAACTGATGGATTTTGAAAAAAAATGTCCCTATTCCCCAAACATTTTTCCCATGACAGTATCCCTTTAAGAAGTTTTGCTGCAAGCCTTCCTGCATTAACTAGATTCCCCTGGGTTGTAACTGCAGCCCTGATGCCCATAAATATTTTTTCAATGTCCTAAAAAAATCAAAGAGCAAAATTAAATCCAAGCTTCCAAATTTCCAGAGCAAGCTTATGTCATGCCATGGGTTTTCTGTAAATGGAGTTAAGCTTCAAGCTTTTCGTTTATATAAATACACCATGCCTTAAAGAGATTTATTTTAAATCTCATCCAGAGAGAGTACAAATTGCCTGCATGGATTTATTTAGGTGACTACACTGCAGATGCAGTAATACAAATCTCACAATAGTAAACAGAATGGCTGCAAACAATAGAATCTCCAACAGTTTCCAATAATACAATGTAATCCTGTGCACTTAATGGCAGCATATTGAAAAAATGCATTTAGCTAAAGACTTCAGAAGACAAATATTGCAACTGCACTACAAATCAAAAAGTAACACATACCTAAAATTCCCCTTACCCTCATTACACAGATGTTGTTTATGCATTAGCTGGGCATCGATTGATGTGATTTTTAAAAAATTGCATTATTTGGATAAAATAGAGTCTCTGGGAGACAGCCTTTCCATAATTTGGATCTTTCTGGATAATGGGTTTCCGTATAAGAGATCCAATACCTGTAGTTCATGTATGAGACCCTTCAGATCACACTTTTTTCAAGTCACACCTATTTTTTTTCAAAACCCCAACCATAGCAATGTTCCCTATATTTATTCAGACCCTAGATAAATTAGCAAGGGTGTCCACCCCCCCTGTGCATACATGTATTTTGGTGGAATCCTAAGTTTATGGGGCCCATTTATTAAACCTCAATTTTTTCTGGTTGAGGTTTTAGGTGGAAAACTCAAAATGTTCACGTATAAATAAAAACTCTAATTGTTAGCAGACCTCAAAGCTGCTAAAAATCCAAAAAACCTCAAACCTGTTGAGGTCATGTGGAAGTCAATGACAGAAATCACTTAAATTGTTTCTTGACATCTTGGGGGTTTTCATCCAATAATCTGAATAAACTGAGTTTTCACTGCGAAAATGTAAGTTGCGTTTTTGGAGCATGAATTATGGAATCCAAATTGACACTTGATTTTTTTTTGAGAAAAGTTAGTGACAAATGAGTTAAGTTTTTAAAAAGGGAGTTTGGTCGACTTTGTTTTCATTAAAAAAAGTGATTAGTTTGAGTTTCAGTAAATGTGCCCCTTAATGTAGGCCTCCTCCACTTTTTTTAAGTTCTGTATAATTTTAACATTTTCAAAATGTATACTTTTTTTATTGTTCACAAATGCAAGTAGCCTTCCAATTGCCATTCAATGCCATTATATTTTCCAGTGTATACTAGTGAATATGCAAAAGTTTTGCCATTGAAAATCTCAGCACCCAATATAGTACTTTAATAATATTCAAAGTTTAAATTTAATATCCATCGGATACATGGTATATTTTGATTAGCACATTTATACGTAGCTCACACCACTTTACCCTTCATATTGTATACTCAGAACCAATTCTCTTGTTTTTAATCCTTTCCCCGTCCCTCTTTTTCCTTCTCTCACTTTTACCATATTCATAACTGATAACTGAGACTGTTAAAAATTCACTGGAGTGCAGTGGTTGTTAAATATTTTTTATTAACATTTGATCTTACACTTTTTATTTAACAATGCATTTGTAAATTCACCACCCTAATATTTTTCTTCTGTCTGCAATCAACATACTCATGCTGTAAGCATGAGCTGACTGATTCCAGCTTGAATTAGCAAAGGCTTCCATTTTGGTTGCTATGAGTTGGATAATAGATATTCTCATGTATTTTAGAAATAGTGTCAGAAAGACTAGTGAGGAAAATTACTGAAAAACTGATGCCAGTAAACCCATTGAAAAGTACATATGTAGATTTCTTGTATTGTATGGGGTGGCATGCCACTTCCCACAGTCAGCAGTCCTATAGAAAGCTGTCAGATAATAAACGTAATATTATGTCAAATGGTATTTTTTAAGGACCCCCGCAACCTCAGGGTTGGTGATCAATTTTGTGCATGTAATGTACAGTAAAGCTGCACCTCAGTCAAAGCCCTTCGTTCTACCACAGTATTAAAGGATCATTTCTTTGTGCACTGCCACAAGAAATGAGTGGGAACTTGGATATTAGATGCATATAAAACTATTTTCATTTGAATATTTTGAACTCTGAGGGTAGTGATCAGCAGATTGATCTGCAGGATCTAATTTGCAGCAATTCCCTTTGGAAGTATTAAGTATGCATCTGAGGAAGGCTAGCTCAGTTAAACTTGTAGTGCCAAATATTCTGCAATAAACACTGTAAAATGTTATTTTCTCTATGGGTTACTTCCTTGTTAGTTTTCTTTTAGAATTACCCTGGTTAATATCTAAGTTAGTGTTTAGCAATAGCAATAGCCCTTTGACTAACCCCAAACTCAAATCCCATGTGACTCATCATGTGCAAATCCATTTACCAGCTGGTTACACATGTCTTCTGAGCATTACATAATAATAACACAGTTCCTAATACAAAATTAATTTTTATTCCCACATGAGGCTAATTAAGATTGGGTTGGGAGATAAAAATAGCACATTCAAGTCACCTTTTTCTGGTCTATATTGAACCTTATTGAATATATCTGTTTGAATTAAAATGCGGAGGAGATTGCTACTTCTCAAGGTAGTGTCCTTCCCCCTTGGAGCCAGAGATATGACCTCACTAGTAATATTGACCAAATATTCCTTATTCTGCATATTTTTCTGATGGCATAGAAAAATTTAATGACACTGACTGGAGATCGTAAATGCAGTTTTAATGTAATTTTGCTTAAAATGAGTTATACAGGATTATGATAACATGAATAACCACAGCTCTGCCTTGTTAGGGAAACTCCTTTCCACTATGATACAATGCTTCCATGTTCCAGTGTCTTACAAACACAGCTCCTTAGATTGACAGTGAGAGGACTGGGGAGGGCTAACATGAAAATTATTGATGCGGAAAGCAAAGGGCAGATAATAATGACATCTGCATTTTTTGTTCATGGACGACAGAAACCTGGAGAAAGCCCAGGTTTCTGAAATTGTTTGTAGCTGCTGAGCTGCAAATTCTACCGTGAAACTGTACCAAGTAAAAATGTTTGCTCCATAAAATGGAAGAATGAGGATTCAATATTGTATTTTTACACCAATACCACCGCTCTTGAATAATGAAGCTTTATAATCCAAATAAAATGATGTGGCAAGAACTCATCATACACAGATAAATTACTGCAAAAGTTTAATATGTTTGGAGCCGAGATCTTTTTCAAGTGTTGAAACGTAGTGCGTTATTCACTGAAACTCAAATTAATCTCAGTTTTTTATGGAAACAAAGTCGACTTCCTTCCATGAACTGAACTCATTTATTAATAATTTTTCTTGAACAATATGTTCGACAAAATGAAGTGTCAGTTCATATCATACAGTTGATGCTCTGAAAATGTAACTTTTATTTTTAATAAAATCTAATTGTAAAATTAAGATTTTTTGTGAATTTTGGAATTTTAAATTTGGCCACTTCGATCATCGACTTTGCAAAATTCGATCGTATTGAATTATTCGAATAGATCGAATAAAAATCTATTTGATCATTGGACTATTCGATGATCGGAGTAATTGCTCTTTAAATTTTTATTCGATGGCCCAATTCGCCAGATTAAACCTACTGCATTGCTATATATGCCTATGGGAAGCTCCCATAGGCTTTTTTTTTTAAGTTTTCTTATCGAATAAAAATCGTATGATCAAACACTTCGATCGTTCAATTCATACAATTTTTTTCGAGAAATAGAAGGAAATTTTACGATTTTAAGATTCGATGTTCAATTTTGTTGGATTTTACTACAAAAATCATACTACGGTCGAATTAAAGGGCTAAAAGCCCTCGAGAATTCGACCCTTAGTAAATCTGCCCCTAAGTGTGTGCATCCAGATATATGCTGCTGCCAAAGTTACCATGCCTCTTGCTAGTCAATTTCATACAATACAAATAAAAATACAAATAAAAAAATACAGCTTAAAACATGGAGTTTTTATAGGCCAATACAGGCATGGGACATTTTATCTAAAATGCCTGGTACCTGGAATAATACAGATAATGGATCTTTCTGTAATCTGGATCACCATAATTTAAGATTGTTGAAAAACATTTAAGCATTAACTAAACCCAGTAGGATTGTTTTGCTCTACGAAGATTATTTATATATTTTATAACATACTAGAACCCCCCCAAAAAATAGTTCCAAAAAATAGTAGGGGGTAATGCTCCGAAAAGAGCTCTAAAAGATTCTACATGGAATGGTCAGGGTAGGGCTGGAGAATGGGCAGGGGGAAGGTGGGACATGGTTGGGGCAGAGTTGGGATGTGGGTAGGGCAGAGGTGAGGTGTGGGCGGGGCAGAGACAGAATGGGAATAGGCTCCTCCTAAGATTTTTTTCAAGGGGGCCCGGCTCACTGTAGTAATACCAGTGACTTTATCATAAACATAAGAGAACAAATAACACTTGATATACATGTATTATTCTCTACAATATTATGCATAAAAGGTACCAATTAGGTGAGTCGGTGTAACAAACACAAACAAGCTAAGGACCCTGTCTCAGAGCAACTATTGGATCTCTGCTGAGAATTAACAGTGCTTTCTTTTATTTCTTTCATTAACATTCAGGGAGCCATGAATAAGACTGGAGTGGCGGTTAGGTGACACGAGCCCCTTTAATATTGCATTTAGTGTGTAAAAATAGGCAGAATTTATTCAAGTAAAGGTTATATATCAATTATGACTTTTTATTACGAACTATACTGCCTTTATATGACTAGCAAAGTAAATGAAGCAATTTTGTATTATGCGCACCTGCATTCTTTCAATTATTTATTGCTGGTTAATGCTGAAAACTTTTTATATCAAATCATATTTGTGATATATTAGGTGGCTTGGGAAAAGCAGATGCCTTTGTTATAAAGAAAGAAAGCAATACGGCGCACAGAAGTAGAGATGGCCGAGGCAGTACAAGTGATATTTCAACCTTCCTTCATTGGCTATTTATGTAATGAAGCCGCGCAATCTTTACATGCTAGTAAATAACTCTATGTGGCAGTGGTCCATGATTTAACTTTAATTAGGAGACGCCATGATTCAGAATACAGTGAAAATATATACAGAGTTGTGATCATATATTTAAAGAGGAAGCAAAGCCTTTGTATGTGAAAGTGATAAGTAGTCGATCACTTAAGTGGTTGTTTGGTTAGAAATAATGGCACTCCAGCCAGATAGGTTTCTAGTAGCAACTGGAGCGAAACAAACATTTACATGAATGTATTGACAGTAAGCAGTAAATTTCCACCGAGAACCAGTAGAACTCACTTGAGCAATTTAAATAGCTCTTTTCGAGAGCAGTAACATTATGGATTAGTCTGTCAAGGGTGTCTAGAATGGTAAGTTCTTTTAAAGGGATACTATCACTTTTTTATTGTTGTTAGTTTTCTCCTTCAAATAATATACAGGTATGGGACCTGTTATCCAGATTCATCAGGACCTGGGGCTTTCTGGATAATGGATCTTTCCATAATTTGCATCTTCACACCTTAAGTCTACTTGAAAATCATGTAAACATTAAATTAACCCAATAGGTTGGTTTTGCTTCCAATATGGATTAATTGTATCTTAGTTTGGATCAAGTACAAGGTACTGTTTTATTATTACAGAGATAAAGGAAATCTTTTTTAAAATTTTGGATAATTTGATTATAAAGGATCCCATACCTGGACTAAGGGGGTTAGTTGTCAAAAGTTGAGTTTGTGAGTTTTTTTTCTACCTCAAATAAACTCACAGCTCGAATGTTTGTGGATGTGGAATTTTCTCCCTGAATCAGTGGGCTGATACATTAGATAGCTTTAAGAAGGGGTTGGATGGCTTTTTAGCAAGTGAGGGAATACAGGGTTATGGAAGATAGCTCATAGTACAAGTTGATCCAAAGCTCGATTGAATCCAATTGGCAGGAAAAACTTGAATGCTCAAATTGATTATCTGTGAAAAAAAACCTGAATTGATTGAGTTTTTCAATCGCAAACCATTGAAAAATATACAAAAAACATCTTCAAATGGTTAAAGGAACTTCTGCCACTGACTTCTGCATGACCTTGACAAGTTTTAACTGAAGTATTTTCAGATTCTGGCTTTTTGCTGCTTCAAGGCATAATAAACCTTGAAACATTTTATTTTTTTTATCCTGAAAAAAGTTTTTACTGAAACTACCCTCAAAAAACTTGGTGAAAAACAACTCGACCTTTAATAAATAAGCCAGCTAGCAAAATATGACTGCACAATATAAATAAATGAATGCAAGAATAAGAATATAAGTATATAGGGCAAGTTGTGTAAATAATTCCATTAAAGATTCAATGTTTTGGAGCAGTAGACCATTAGTCTGGGCCTGGCAATGTCTTTACTTTGTGTACTTTTTCCCCTTCAATTTGTACCTATACGCTACTATCTACTCACTTAGATTGTAAGCTCTACAGGTCAGGGTCCTCCTTCCTACTGTCTCTCTTACCACATAGCACTTGAGCTTTGCATACATATATATATATATATATATATATATATATATATACACAGTCCCAAAGGTGCACACCATTTACAGGATAGAGTACCTGGGTGCCCAAGCCAGTAGGGTAAATGTATAGGTGAAGAATGGCGGCACTCACAGGCTTTTCAGGCGAAATAAAGAAAAACTTTTTATTTAACGCGACGTTTCGATCCCTCACAGGGATCTTTCTCAAGAGTATACAAACATGCTGTAATGCCTGCCGTCAAACGTCGGCGCATAAATACTGGCACGCATCAAGTCGCACGTCCATGCCGTAATGGACGGCCTAAGGCCTGATCTTGGAAGCTAAGCAGGGCCAGGCCTGGTTAGTACCTGGATGGAAGACCGCCTGGGAATACCAGGTGTTGTAGGTTTTTTTTATATATACCAGTATAATTAGGTGTTATGACATCTAATTTGGGCGCCTAGCTTCCTATTGGTTCCTGATGTGTCTGTCTTCCTCAGCCTGCTCCTGATTGGTTCCTGTTCCCTTAAATACCTTCCTCCTCCTCCTCCTCACTTTGCCCAAGCTGGCTTCAGTTCCTACTGTTCCTGCTTAAGCCCTGTTTGTCCGAGTTTCCTGGTTTTGACCCTCTGCCTGTTTTCCTGACTTCTGAACCTTCGCTGCCTGAAACCGACCTCTGCCTGAAACCGACCTCTGCCTGAAACCGACCTCTGCCTGAAACCGACCTCTGCATGCAATTGACTACACCATATCCTGACCCCTTGGTACTTCGCTTCTCTGCAACCATCTTCTGGAACCGACCTTTGCCTGCACCTGACTACGCCTTGCCTGATTCCTTGATACCTCGCTCCTGGTAACTCGTCTGACTTCTCTACTACCTCCGCAGCAGAAAGCCCGGGGCCCCAAAAGGGCGTCGGTGAATACCGGAGCCGTAGAGGGGTTCCTGTTACCACCGGTTCTCCTGGATCAGCTACCCTCCTTCGGGATCCGAGGTAAACAGATTGTTACACATACCTTGTTTGTATACTCTTGAGAAAGATCCCTGTGAGGGATCGAAACATCGAGTTAAATAAAAAGTTTTTCTTTATTTCGCCTGAAAAGCCCGTGAGTGCCGCCATTCTTCACCTATATATATATATATATATATATCCAAGTAGTAAGGTCCACACTCTCAGGACTTAAAATAAATCAAAATGTATTTATTGTTGGGAAGACTAACGTTTCGGCCTCCTCCGAGGCCTTTCTCAAAGTACAAAATGACACCATGTGAATGCATTAAATACTTTCAGTGGCGGTCAAAGGTTAATTGGCTGACTTAACACATGCATCATCAGACTGCGTCAGACAAAGGCCTTCACACATAGAAAACATATAAATACAAAATACCCATTAAAACCATATGTAGAGTGTTAATATTCTTACAACCATCATTTCAAACAACACCCCTCCCAAAACTACTTAAAAACAACTTAAAAACAAATATTCTTTATGGGTATTTTTTATGAGTATTTTTGATTTTTATTCTTTATTCATTTTTTATTTAGTTTAAATTCTGGATTTAAGTGGTTCATATTTTGACACCAGAAGTACAATAATTATATGATATGCTTGAAGGATGGGGAATTATACTGCTATCACCCCCTATATTTAATTGCTTTTCACATGTGATTAGGTTCATTTTTGATTTGTACACGGTATGGGCTAATAGGTTATATGGTGTAAATTTATTTTAGGTTCACCATTACTTTACGGACACAGTGGTGATATTATATTTAGGATCATACACAATGGTGTGACAACAGACCCCAATATATCTCCTCATACGTAGCGCCCCTAAGTTAATTAACATACCAGCTGACCACTGAACAATATTAAAGATGACAGTTAATGCAGCACATAATAATTCATAGAGCAGTAGCCCCGTTAGGCACCATACAAGTTCCCACTGACCATACTCTCACCTGTTAGTCCACCTTGAATAGTGATTAGCCTCAGCACAGACCCGTAATCTTTACTCATTATTTAGTATATGTACTATTGTAACTCTTGGAGTTTAGCCAACAATGTTTCTTTTAAATATAAGACATATAAAGTAGCGATTGAGGCTCCTGTTACAAAATATTTGTTTTTAAGTTGTTTTTAAGTAGTTTTGGGAGGGGTGTTGTTTGAAATGATGG
>CM044437.1:81185599-81331641 GCA_024363595.1 Xenopus borealis
TGTATATATATATATATATATATATATATATATATACATACATATCCCACCAATCTATGTGCATATATATCCCACAAAGCAATCTAAATTGCCATCAATAATTTAGAGATTTAAAATTGCATAATTTAAGGTGATTAATATAAGTGTAACAATACATCATTACTTGTGAATCAAAATTACTCCGAAGCGTGCATGATACATTATACATTAAAAACAATCTATATAGAAAAGATTAGATTTTATTACAACTATATCCATTTTAACTAGCAATATATGCAAGGGAAATTACTGGGGTTATGTTACCGAGAGACTGTTACATAATTACTTATGCGAATAGTTTCTAATATAGTTTTTGGAACAAATTTTCACCTAAATTCTACAGCAGTCTAAATCTATATATTTCAGAGCTCATAACAGTCCCATCTGCAGATCTATAAATACATCAGCCTTACTACTCAACTTGTTAATGCATCACCTATCTTGCAAAAAACAATTCAATTGTAATGCCCCATTTAAACCTCTGGGAGCCACACAGTCCAACTCAAAAGTCCAAAATGCTTCCCTTTGGAGTAGCATACGATCAGTGTTCCCCCCTCTTGGGTTTTCCGGGATATGGTCTATGGGCATGCATTTAAAGGATGAAGCCGGATGTTTAGCTTGTAGCCAATGTTGTGCTACAAGTTGCTTCGATATATCCTGTTTGATGTTTTGTTTAGGCTTAGGGTCCAGTGCCGCCCGTATTGTGGATCGATGCATACTGATTCTCTCCCGTAATTGTCTGTTTGTCTTCCCAAAATACAGAAGTCCACACGGGCATTTAATTATATAGACCACATTTTGGGATGTGCACGTGAGTCTATGTTTTATGTAGTATGTTTTGCCAGTATACGGATGGAAATTTCTTTATATATTTTATAAGCAGGGCCGGCACTACTCGTATAGCTGTGTTGGATGCCTGGGTGCTAAACAGCAAAAAATATAGAAAATACAAATCTTCAAAAAGAGTCTCAGGACTTATCAAGGGATTGAGGCTGCAATTTATTTAAGCACTAACGTTTCGGCTACTCCAGTAGCCTTTATCACTTTGATACGTGAAACGTAGTGCTATATATATATATATATAGTATTTATTATGTCACTTGTCCTCCCTTTATGTTCGTTACAAACATACATACATTGAAATCTATGAGACATTGCCATTTCAAGACCACAGCAGGAGTGTAAAACCATGCCAATTTATATAGCTAAAGTATGTGATGGTTTTATGGATATGTACACTGTGTAAATTCTTTTATAAAAAGTGATATTCGTTTAATAAAAGTTACATAAAATCTGGCTAGACTAGACTTAAAAGTTGGTTAAACTATGTTTAACATGGTATAAAATAATGATGTAAGTTTGGTATTAGTGAAGCATAGAACACGCACATTTTTAATATGCTGATTAGCTGTTAATGTGACCACCACAGGCCGATAAATGCTGCCGACTCAGCCCCTGAAGACATGGTTGGTCAAATCGGACCTAGATCCACACATTTGTTGACCTTGCCAAGACCACAACTTGCACTGCCAATCTCACATACACAAATATTGTCCATAAGGAGCACAACTTTAAACTTCTTATGGTCCCAGCACTTAGCTTGTGTAATTGATCAGTGAGGCTTCTGATGAGCTTGTATATAGAAAGCAATGGCAATAGTTAATCAGTTTCAGGGCAGTAGTAATGGGCATTTGACTAGGAATGCCAGTACCCAGCCAGAAGTACACTGATCAAATATAGTAATGTTTCATACCAATGGTTAGTCACTTTCTTTATACAGTTCATGAATGCTTGCGGGCCTCCACACTTTACACTGATTTATATATTATGTCTGGCCTTAGATGGGGACCCAGATTTCCTGCATTTTCAGAGGACCCTCTTTTATATTTTTGTCCATTCAGTTAATGTTTAAATACACCAAGCTTCAGAGCAGAACTTATAGTGTACCAAGTTACTCTGCAGTAAATAGTTATCAAAACTGAAAAAAAAACTGTGACTACTTAGTGGCAAAAATGTGTTTGATAGTGAAACCCTGCACAAGAATGTGTTTATGTCTATGAATATATAAAAACGCCTTTATTTAAATCTCACTTGACTTACCGCACCCAGAAGAGTCGAGCATGATTAGCTCTTTCATGCAAAGCAAGATTTCCATTCAAACAGTAGGAAGATGAATTTATTTATCTTTTGTAATTCTTTGTTCAAAGAAGGATTAGTCATTGTAAGAAATAAAATAACACTATTTCTTTCTTTCACCAGGAAGCCCCCCGTTGATGTGTTAATCCATTTACCCCTCAGTTTTTACAGCATAGGCACCCTGGAGAGACTGAAGGGCTTTGATGCCATAACAGCCATTTTGGGTTTACACCAAAGGTCCATGAACCCAAGGTAGTAACTGAATTGTATTACTTCTCCACAGCTCCTTACTGCACGGGTTAAGGCTCAGAGAAGTCGTCAGTCAGTGCTTATTTAGCATCTGTGTATAGCGAAATGAGTAGGCGACACGAGCCATAAACAGTTGAGAAAACTGGCAGGTTTAATATAAATGGACACCCACTATGTTCAGACCAGCTCTCTTACAGATGACTACAGCCTGAAAGATACTGTGATGAAACGAAAAGGCTGATCAGTGTAGACTTGCCTTTAATTTATACTATAACTGGTACAGTAATCCCATCAGTGGCATAATAGCCTGCACAATGTAGACTTGACCAAAGGGCAAGGGCAGTCAGTAGACTACGGGCATATCTTTTGAAAAACGTAGAAAAGCTGAACAGAACAAGTCGTTTTCCGCAACACATACAAAAAAATGAAAATAATTTTGATACACCCACTGAGTCAAAAGAAAAACATTACAAATACTACAGAAATAACCTTTGCAGTTGATGCCAAAGGTCTTTCATGTTTTGCTGAATAGAGTTTCACAGGACAGAGTGAATTTAATTAATGTTTTTTCAGGTCTCCACTGCAACTCTATAAACGGGGCATGATCTAGTCCTTTGCCAACTGCTTTAGGCACCTATTCTTCTATAAACTAAGTAAAACTATATGTGTGTGCTGTAATGTATTAACGTACTTGTTTCAATTACAGTATGTATGTATTTATCTATATTTCAATCTAAACACGCTCGTATATATAAGGGTGAGAAATTCAAGAATTTGCAACACTCTTACTGAACATAAAAGTCCTAAGTGCTTTTGATAAAGGTCCATTTAAATCATGCAGTAGTTAAGTTTACTATACATTATAGACCCCATAAGATACGTCTGTTAGTTCCTTATCATCTCTCCTGTTATAACTGCCACTTTTGTTTTCAGATTTAACCACCTGTAAACAGGGTTTTTCTAGGCAAGTAGATTTGGCGAAAGTATGTTTAACTATTGTGAAAATAAAAATTTAATATAAGCTTCAGCATACCAAAATAAGAAACTTTCTAAATACACCCAATTAAATATTCTGTACTGTTTCTTAAATAATCAAGTTTATCTTCACTATTCATTTCTCAGCATCTGTTTCTCTTCATTCTGTCTTCATGTAGGGTTGGGTTTTAGATATTCATTTACAGTTAGATCCAATATATCTTATAGGGATGAGGTTTCCTTTCCTAGCAAACTTCTTATTTCAGTATGCTGAAGCTTATATTAAATTTTCATTTTTGTGATAGATCCCTTTTAAGGGGCACAGCCAAATGTAGCCTAAAGTCATAGAGTTAGTATCCCATGCAAGCGTGGCAAAGTTCCTGTATACTTAGCACTTGCGCACAAATATGCAGAGAGCGTGATAGGGCTTATCTGGGTGTTAAAGGACAAGGAAAGGCAAAAAAAAATCCCTTTTTTACTTTCTTTAATGAAAAAGAAATCTTTCTCCAGTATACTTTAATTAAAAAATGTTTACCGTTTTTGTAAGAAACCTAACTGTATGCAGTGAAATTCTGTTTTTTATAGGAATTTTCAGACGGTCACTAACTGCTGGACAGGGAACAGTCATACTTATGAACTGTAGGGGGAGCCCCTGCCTTACTTACCAGCCATGCAGAACTCCAGCAGCTTGCAGTCGACGACTGTGTAGAAATTTGTATTGGATTTTATTTTTGCCTTTACATCCCCTTTAATGTTTCCAACTCCAGCTGCAGGGACAAAGATCATGGAGCCAGATTTAAACAGATAAACTTGGATTCTATTTGGAGGATTATTTGCAGCAGCCACAGGTTCTGCAGAGTTGGAGAAAGTTTGTATTAAACAAAAAATCTACATTAGATTACATGACAACACAGGACCCAGTGCAGTCTGTATTTTCTGATTATTAATCAATCTTGCTGTATCGGCTTCTGGCAGATATTATTTGACTTGTGCTGTGGTGCAGTAAGTAGTGATGGGCGAAACGGCAGAGAAATTCGCGAATTTTTCGCCGACTCGCAAAACGAGTCGTGCGTCGCGTCGTTTTCGGCGCGCGACGCGTCATTTTCGGCGTGTCGCGTCAAAAACGACGCGCGACTCGTTTTTGGTGGTGAATTTTTTGCGGCGAATTTTTCCTGACGTTTCGCAAAGGGAATTCGCCGCGAATTCGCCCCTGGCGAATAAATTCGCCCATCACTAGCAGTAAGTTAATGTTTATGTCTAGTATACAAAATACAGCTTTTCTAGCCTTATTCTATTTTAAACTTTCCTTGTCCTTTAATGTGTTTTGACCATGAGACTACTGAGCACTGGCCTGAGTGTATAAGTGAACCAAGGTGGGGTTCCTTCTGATGTTATAGAAGACTAAACTGTGAGTTATCACTGAAGTCAAACAAATGGCTGAAAAAAAAATTAGAGTAGATACAGTGTTTATAGAAGATAATGTTTGAGGCAGATATTGTAAGACATCAAACCAGCATGTTGTGATACTGCTCACAAGCATATTCTGTCACACTTTGACCATTCAGTATTCTATCACCGAAATTATGGCTCCACTAACAGACTCCAGTTTAAGGGTTTAAGAGTTATTCAAATCTGAATGTTAAAATCTCCGAAAAAGCTAGAATCTGTAAAATCCCCCATCTCAGACCTGCCGAGGTCCTGTATAAATCTCAATTTGTAGTTTTCGTGATCTGCGCTGGGTTTAGCTCCAAATTGTGACTTTTTCTGGCTAAAAACTCAAATAATTTGAGCAATTCTAGATAAAGCCGAAAAGTTAGAGCAATTTGGGGGGAAAAAAATTCCACTTTTCGATTCAGGCAATTTTTTTTATTAATATATAAAATATGAGATAAATTCGGGTTTTTGTAAATAACCTCTTAAATGTGCAGTATCAATAAGGTGGATTTTTTTTTGGTTCTTGACTGTTTTTCATCTGAAAAAGGCTTTCACATTTGTTTCAGTGTAAAACTGCCTGGCATGCAATTTGTTAAAATAAAAACTAAATACAGTATGAGCAATAATCATAAAAAGATGTATTTAATTAAACAACCCATCAGTCCCAGCTCTTTAGAGGTTTTCCAAATGCCTTTTCATCAGACCATATCAAACAGTAAATCTGGCTATAGCTTAGGGCACTAGTCTTTTCATCAGTTCTAGCCCAATTTTAAACCATAACATGTTTCATTTCTAACTGTACTCGAGAATTGTCATTTTTTGGAAAGCTTTCTATCCCTTTTGTTTGGAGTCGTTTGGATTTTAATCTCATTGGTCAAATTAAGGTTCAGTTTTGCATTGGGCTTTGGGCTATTTCTGCTCTACTAACTGTGTTGTACAAGTAAGTCCTCTATACACATCATCCTCTAATTGTATTCTAGTTCTAGTAGGGGTACGTTATTAATATTGCTTTCTGAGTTTCCATCAACATTAATAGGTTGGATTTATGTTAATTGCAGATAAATAGATCAGCTATATACATTTCTTTACATCATGATACACATGTGGCATATTTAATGCAGGTGCAAATTAATACACACTATAAAACGCATATGTATTAAATATGTCAGGAACAGAAACAACAATATGTACTCAAATACAATGACAGTTGTCTGGAGAAAAGAGCAGCATTCATGAACCCTGTAGAATTCTTTGATTCCAGCCTTGGTTCAGTATGTTTATATCTAGGTTGTCAACATCAGAAAGAATTTTATGGCACAACATGAACTACATGATTTCTCTCCCAAAGCCTGTTGTATCTGTACGTGTTCTGTTTGTATGACAGAGGTTCTACAGAATGTTCCAGGTGCAGCCCATTGCCTGAGATGCTGTGGTGGCCAATGCCTCAACCAATTTCACTCTCTAGCTCTCCAATTGGATTCCCCTTTAAATTCGATGGTCTAATTTTGAATTTTTTTTAATTCGAAAATCTGCCCCTATGTGGTAACAATAATACAACATGGGTAATATTTAACAATTTACATATTCCAATGCAAATAATAATTGACCCAATCATTTTTCCCTTGCTTTCTTCAATGCTTGCATTGTGGAGTGAGGATTCAGATGAGTGATAGTGCTTACCCCACAACAGAATGGCATTTAACTGCTCAAAAAATGTTTAACACAGATATCTGCTTTGAGAAATGTGTCAATTCTTTAAAAACTGTCAAGTCGATCTATAATAATTCTCCCCCCTAGTACTGTATGTACCAGTTAATCATGTTTTGTTTATTTTTCCCCTTCTGTTATATTAAGGTATTGTTTGAATTTACAGTACAGCATATGCAATTAAACATACTTACTGTACACCCATGCCTACCAGCAGTCAAATGTCTGGTAGTGCAATTTTTAACACTGCTGCTATGTTATTGGGAGACAGCCATTCCATAATTCGGAGCTTTCTGGACAATGGGTTTCCAGATAACGGATCCCATACCTGTATCTTATATATTATTTTGATATTTCTACCTAATGTCTAAGTTGATTAACTTATGCATTGCCTTTTTGCCAAATGAAGGCATTGTTAATTGGTGAACACATATGTCATAAGATAGTGTGCTACATTTTAGGGACAATGCTGTTTATGCATATATTTTTTTTTTTATTGATGCAGATGTTAAACCTCATGGGAAAAAATAAAGCAACCATTAACTCCACAGAAAATAACATGATAACAAATAATAAATCAGCCCCTAAGTGAGAGTAGGAGCTTTTAAGTCATTATTTGCAGTTGATTTTCTGGTTGGTATGTCATGTATTATATATCATATATGTATTACTTCATCATTTAAACCACTTGTTGCTAAGACTCGTGATTTAAAATATAATTCTGGAAGATGTATAGACAAGACCCCTTAACTGAGAGTTATGTAATTAAACAATAATAACAATGAAACTGAGACCCTCAGCTAATCATGCTTCTGTTCTATGACAACAAGATTGCATTTTCTATTTGAGGTTTAAACACTAAAGGAAGATCTATGGAACAGAAAGGTAAAAAACAATGATAATTATGATTGTTTTGATTTGTCCACCTATAATAAGCCGAAAAACATTTTTGATCCTTGAGCAAGTTCTTTTAAGAGGGTGCCACAATGACTCAAATTGTAGATATTCATAGGAAGTACTAAAGAAAGAGGTTTCTGACTTTTTAAACCTGCCCAATAAATGAGTGGCCAGTTCTCATGGCAGATATTGATGAAACTAGGTGCTGTTTTGGTCCTGTGCATGGATCAATATGTTACCATATGGTTTATTGCTAGCTTTATTTATTCCCAAACCTCCAGATCAGGCATTGGTCACTTTACAGTCATACATTAAATTAACTACTTGCAGCCCTCTCCATTGTATATCAATGAAGTTATCATTCTTTACTGTTACTAGCTTGAAAAGCAGTTGTAGGGGGAGATCAAATGAACCTTACCACCATTCCATAAGGCTTTCCTGCATTGTTACTTAGAAAATAGAAAAAGTCAGGCTAAATGCTAAACAGAAAAAGAAGCGTTCAGACAGACTTAGCAAGCCATACTAGCTGTGAGAGTACTAAAAACCAGGGAACCATTTTTATATGCAAGCCTTCCAGGATTCTTTCTGGCTGTCTAGCTCATTTGTTACAGCTTGAACCATCTGTAATTGTAATTGGAGGGGAGCAGTCTTAGATGAGGGGGGGGCATGCCTGGAGAATGCTAGGAGCCCCAGAAAGGTGAGTGTGAAAGAAAAATGATTTAGAAGCTTGGTCTTTGAGAATGGACCAATAGAGGCTATAATGGACACCTTGCAACATGCAGCCTTTGCTAGGGAAAGAAACTGTCCAGGAGAGCAGTGATGGTAGTAAGAGATGCCTTGTTTTCCAACTTCACTGCATTATAGAAGTATACTGGTGACTTGACACAAAGCACTGAGAATTGAGAATTCTAACTAGAAATTGTGTTGTTGATGAAACAACAGGCACTTGTAGTTTTTTAGAACTGGCACATGAGTGTACATCAAGCACATGCCATCTTTTAACAAAAGATATTGATGGTTATATGAATTAAAATTTCTGTATTTTTAATTGCGGTTGACAAATCAATTAGTGCAACCACTTGAAAAGGGTTGGCTTTCTCCCAGTGGCATAACTAGATATTAATGGGCCCAACAGATTATTATCCTCAGTGGTTACAATATCTTGGGGAACGTTTTGTGAGTCAAGACAGGTAGGGTTAATTTTCATTTCTTTGTTCTCTGTTTAATCAAAGAGAAATTAGAGGCCCCATTGGCTCCTACCAATACAGAATGTGGAGTTCCCAGGTTTGCCTCATCACCAGCAGGAAGGTGTATATGCTGGTGTTTGCCAGTACACAGCTATGACTTTTCTGGTGCAGCTATACTACATTCTGCTAAATCTATTTGCTAAATTTTGTGTCAGCAATCTCTGCCATGGTTGTAGTGTATTTGCTACTCTGAAATCTGTTCCCCCTGCTATTTGTAGAAGATCAGCTCAACATTCGAGCACTACAAAGGGCACAACATTCGAGCACTACAAAGGGCACAACATTCGAGCACTACAAAGGGACATAAGGAAGCTTGAAGGTCACAGAGACGCAAAGACTTCTTTCATTAAAGCAGATATTTTTAGTTATTGGTTGGTGCTTTATAAATATGTCAGTAATAATTACTTTTTATTTATTTGAAATAAAGTTGGATTGAATAGTGGAGAAGAAGAAAACACAAATATCATTTTCATAAGAAAATTTGAGGATTTGTTCATTCAGCTAGAGAAAATCTACTGTCTTTTTAGCATCTGATGAACTGTAGTTAAGCAATGGCTGGAGGCATGAGGTTCACTAATTTCATTTTTTCCTGAAGGGAAATGGGTCTTAGTGACTCTTCTGTTTTTCTTTGGCAGTGTGCTGTTCTGGAAATGGTTTCTAAATGATAATTATTTGGGTAGTGAATGATCCATCGCTGTTGTACAAAAAGACAACCTTTAATATTTTAGGCTAAGGGTTGTTATTCTGCATATATCTGCTCTTTATGTGGAGAATGTAGACTTTCCTTAGTGCAATGAAATCAGTATTGCAGAAGTAGGGGGTCCTGGTCCAAAATCTAATTACTGGAGGAGATTGCTATCACATGTCCATATGATTTATTTAGATCCTGCAGATGTCTCTGTTGTTTTGGCAGCTGTTTACTTCAGGAGCAGGGAACCCACACAGAGATATAACCGTGTATCTGTTACATAATTTTGCAGTTGTTCTGCATGGATTCTCCCAAGAAAACAGAATCTGGAAAAGAGGGCCAGAAAACAATTAAATTAGGGGCTGTTGGAGGTATCTGCACTGAAATTGTCTGGTAAATGCATCAAAAGGAAATATGAATGTCATTGCCATTTAGAAGGGTTTGCAAGGGTAAAATTATATGAGAATGCATTCTAAATGTGATTACCCACATTAAAAAATGGGGCACACAATAAGGGATTATGGTAATGCAAAATAAAAATGTTATACATTATTATTTGTATCTGTACAGTAGGGTGAAGTAATGGTGCAAAATAAAAATGTTATACATTATTATTTGTATCTGTACAGTAGGGTGAAGTAATGGTGCAACTAACAATTTTTTCACATCCTAAAAACCAAAGGGTTTTAATGGCACTGTATAATTTTTCATCATTTTTATATTAGAATGTTTATTATAACAAACATGAATTCAGATTTCGTCTAAATGATAGTGCCCCCTATGTAAATTGTGAAATCACGGCTCTAGAAGAGGTATATGGAGGCCTGCACTGAATCAATACCACTGGTTTCATTTATATCTAAGTAAATAAATGATTTCACTGTTTTAAGTAATACAGAATGTATTTGTGTGCTCATGGAGGTAACTGTGTCTTAGTAACAGGCATGCACTTTGTCTGTGCAACATAAACCAGTTTTTACTCATATCCCCAGTTATTATCACTTCAATAAACTCTGAGAAATTAAGCTCTGCCTAAGATCCAAATATATTAGGTGTGTAGTTGTCTGTTTCATAGTCAATAAAGTAACTGATGCTGGAAAAAAAAAATTTCCGAGGTAGAAATATCAGGACATGCAATGACTGTACACAGGGCTAGGTGTAAGGAAAGCTTAATTGGATACTATTTTCATTGCAATACATACAGTTCACTTGGTGTTATTTTTGTCTGCTCATGTGGCATTATAGAGATGGGAGCTCATTTAAACAATACCAAGGAGCTGCAGAACAAAGCACCTGAGAGATGTCAATGCTGCGGCTGCACCAGAGACTTCAGCCTAATATGAAACCCAATAGGGACAGTGACAAGAATTGATTGTCTCTAAAGGGTAGAAGAATCCCTGCTGCTCTACATTATATGCATGTGAGCATGCATTCCATTGTAATAGTAATTTAAAATAACAACATTTAACAGAGATTATCCATGCACTTATATTGTCATCAGTATCTCTTGACAGAATTGCTTGCTAGCAAAATGAACACTATATGGTAGTTTGCCTTTAACTAGCCAAAAGAGTAGAACATGTAATAGAATATAATAGCAATGGCATCATAAGGATATATTTATCATGCTGTGTAAAAAGTGAAGTAAAACATTACTGGTGATGGTGCTCATAGCAACCAATCATATGTCTGTTTTTGTTTTCTAACTGTTGAAATCTAGTTCCTGATTGGTTGCTGTGGGCAGCATCAAGGGTAATACTTCACTCCACTTTTTACACAGCATTATAAATAGGCCCCATTGTATACATGGTATAGCCATAGCAATATGTGTGTGTGCCCTAATTTGGTTACAGTGCCTCCACCCAGGAAACACTGAGGAGCACACCTTAGGGGGTATTCCACTAGGAAAAGTTAAAACATATAGGGGCGCATTTACTAAGGGTCAAAGTGAATAGTCGAATGAAATACTCATTCAAAAAATTAAAATTTCAACGTAATTTTGGGCTACTTCGACTATTGAATAGCCCAAAATTCAGGTTGAATTGAAAAAATTTGAATATTCGACAAGTTGAATTTTCGAAGTACTGGCCCTTTGAAATCCTCACAGAACCTGTCCTGAAAATATTTCTAAGTCCTAGGAATTCGAAAGATTTCGCGCAAAATTCTTCTAATCGTTTGATTCGAATGATGCAATTGAATAATTTGAATGTTTTCTATTCGATCGAAATAGGCCCATTTTCAATCGAAAAAGCCCTTTAAAAAACTTTGATGGTTGAATTTCTAAGTTTTTTCACTTTGAAAATTCAGCCCTTAGTAAACCTGCCCCATACAGTTTGCAAATGAAACAAATATAAACTTTATATAAAACAGTAATAAAGAACTGGGGCAATCTAATACATATTGCACTCCTGCACTGGGGACACGTGGGCCCTACCTTATAAGGTACAGAACTGTTTCTCCAACGCAGTCCTTTTTATTATCAAAGTCCCAATCCTCTGGAAGGGGTTAATAACCACACAGTTTAGATGAAATGGGATGTCCTTTCCCCAGAGTTCTTGTACACCAGGTAGTGCTACCTTTCCCAAAAGTACCTCTCCCTTTGGAACCTATCAGTCGCTCCCACGTAGTAGGTAAATGCAAGGCCTGCCTTCAAATTGTGGCCCCGCATTTGTATCCTTTCTCCCTTGGGTGGCTCACTCACTGGGGTGCTATCAAAAGCAGTCACACTGGAGATTACAGGCAGCTCTGCAGCAGGATCTAGCAGCTTGGCAGGGAACAGGTTGGGCTCTCTCGGTACTTCCACAGATTCAACAGCATGGACAGTTTCACAAAACTTGCTTCTGGTTGTATCATTCACCACACAACCCCTGTTACAAAAGGCTCCAAAGGGCTCCAAAGTCAGACACCCTTCTTTCCCAAGGATGCACTGGGGTGCCCAGCAATCTAATGGCTCTCCAGTCTGTAACTGGGCTGGATGATGTCACAGGCAGAAAAACAAGGGAATGATTTATCTGGTCCCCTACATATATATATATATATATATACATATATATATAGTATAACTGCACTTTGTACAACTCTTACTAGCCTTAAGAAATTGGCTGTGATAACATTGGCTAAAATTCCAGTTCAGAAATATGGTGAATTTAGATGCAATATCCGCTTACAAATTAACAGGACTCATTTATAAACACTGGGCACATTTTCACCTGGCATTAACCCATGTTACCCAATCTGATGATTGCTTTCACTGTTTAACATGCTGCTGATTGTAAAAATGCTAATCACTGATTGGTTGCTAGGGGTTATTGCCCAGGTGCAAATTTGCCCCATGTTTATAATGTCAAGGAAAACTATAATTAATTGAATCAAAAATCCCCAATTGTTAAATAATGACATATCATTTATTACCCTATTAATAAATGATACACAACAAAGGAATTTCCCCTTGGCACCCAGTCCTACAAACCTGGTTCCATTTTGTGTTTTGACTGTTCTTCACATGTAAGAGTCATTTGTATTTGTTGTCTGTATTCCTACTGGCTTTTATGCTGGATTCATGGCTTGGAACTTTATAAATTATTGTATGTGAATACGATCTATCAATTAATACCATATATGTATTTATAGAATGTTTTAGTATATAATAAAAAAAAGTTCTAGGTTCTGCAGGTCCAGTTTAATGAATTGTAATGTTTTAATACAAAGGGGAAATATCTCTAAGTAAAATGTATAAATTATGTTTAACAACATAATAAATTGTCATTATCTAACATTTTGGAATACTGGATTATTTATTGATTATTTATTGGTTTGGACTGAGAAGAGCAGCATTTTCTAAAACTATATTTTTCAAATTCTGATTTCTTGCCTTACAGAAGTTTAAAAAACAGCTGTACAAACCAAAAAAAAAAAATCCAAGCAAATGAAAAATTTATACTGTTAGTTGTCAGGATCCACAGCAAACAGTGGGTAGTATCCAGACAACATTAAGGATGGAACTGAATGTGCTGACTCGAAGGCCCTTGTAAATGTGCTGCGGATGAATGCTTCTCTAACACAGGGAATGGGGCTTGATGAAACTGAAAATGAAAAGTCATATATTTTATAGAAAAAGAGTGTAAAACCTGGTGTAAAATAAATGCTGTATTTATAAAGCTTTGTTGTAGTTCTTGTGCAGGAATTAATACAGTGCTGTATTTATAAAGGTGAGTTTTTTAATGTCAGACTTATGGGGTTATGTAATAAAAGGCTCTAAGTTTACCCAGGAGCAGTAACTTATGGCAGCCAATCAGCAGGTAGAAATTACTGGTCACTTGGTCACCTTTTATTACATATGGGGGTAAAGCTGGCCATAGACGTAAAGATTTTTGAAAGATCCAATGGTTATCGTGAGACCATGATTGTCTCAAAACGATCGTTTAAATGCCTGATGTGTCCATCAACTAAAAAGACCATTTCAGGCGATATTGCCAGCAAAACTGAAGGATCACAACCTGCTTGGCCCTGCAAACGGTAGATTGCATGGGGACCGATAAAGATTTTCAAACCTGGCCGATGAATCATCAGACCAATGTCGGACGAAAAATCGTAAGATGAACGATCGTTTGTATCCCACTAACCGCACGATAATTTGACAGATTGGTCGGAATTCCCTAAGATCGGTCGTTTGGCAGGGAAAGATTGTTGCGTCTATGGGGAGCTTAACACTGTAACAACATTATGCTAGACCTTTGCTCAGTGGCGCAAACTGAAGTAGTAAAGTTTTTTGGGTGTACAGTACTATGGAGGCAGCACCAAAACCAGTTTGAATGCATTTATTTTTCAATCTAACACCTCTTGTTATGCTAGAATTTTACATTCGTCTTACAAGTCAGCTTTCTAAATATGCATCATTTTACATGGGGTACTGTAGGTTTAAGTGGCACACTGGTTTTTTTTATACAGCTTTATAAATATGCCCGTAAGTTTACAAGTTTTATTCTCTGTACCTGAGGGAAAAAAACATAAACTGCACAGTTCTGATGTTTTAGAGAACTGACAACCAGCTGGAGTATTTTTAAATAAACGTATAATCAGTATGGAGGAGCGGAGATTAAAGTATTTATTTCAAAAGAATAAAACCTGTGCAAGCTAATTATAAGTTTGAACTAAGCCTGAATCTACCTAGTGGATGGTATTTAACTTGATTACAGTATGAGAAATAACTACTTCAGTACCACAGCTCTTGCATAGCCATGGACCTCTGCTCTCCTATGGAGCAGTCTTTAGCAGAGAAAGATGTGTTTTTCTTCATTTCTGTGTTTCTAATGCCAGTGTATTCATTCTGCTTGGTAAAATGTCCATCTGCTAGACTGAGGAGTTAATAAACACAGCAAGAGAGTCCCTTCCAGCAGCCAGCTCCAGTTCTTTATTACTCAGCAAATCTGCTTGCAAAATGGTCAATGGCTTTGTATTTGTTTGGAAGGTGACAGCCCTGGAAGCTGTTATTTTTGCCACTAAAAGCTTGTGAAACACTGTGTGATGGAGTTCAGCTGTCTGGATTTTGTTGTAAACCTCTTAGATATGATATGCACAATCCTCTTATACACAAATTCCTTGTAGCAACTGAGGAAACATAATGAGAACATAAACGGATAAACAAATAACATGGAAATGGTATAAATCCCTACTGAAATGATCAGAAGTTTCTGGCATATTTATACATTACCATGGATATATACAGTAGAGAACTCCATTCAGTTATAGGGTGCAGAAGATTTATACAGCATAATTTGTGCCACGTTTGGCTTAAAGAATGAACAGAATGATTTTATCAGTTCTTAGTACAGACCGAATTCTGTAGTAGCTTCAACATGCAGGTAGCAGTCACGTTAATCTTTCCCAAGGGCTGTCTAATGTGTTTTAGCTTGATGATGGGTGAACTCGCCTCTGGCAGCTGCAGCAATGGGTAAATCATTTTCCTGTAGAAACCAGGAAGAGTAACAGCGAGTTTATGGGATTCTGAATTGTTACCAAGCTACACTTTCATAGAATTAGAATTTTCCAAATATTAACCTTAACAATACAACAACATCCCAAGCTTTGTAAAACTTAGTTTATATTGCAAGTATAGGATCTGTTTTTAAAATGCTTTGGACTTGGCGTTTTTTTGGATAAGGTTACTTGGATCTCCATATGTTAAAGAGGTTGTTCACTTTTAAACGAACTTTTAGTATGATGTAGAGAGTGATATTCCGATATGATTGGTTTTCATTTTTTATTTGTTTCTTTTTTTATCTTTTTAGTCAGCAGCAAATAACTCTAGCCACCATGTATTGATATAAATAAGAGACTGGAATATGAATAGGAGAGGCCTGAATAGAAAAATAAGTAATAAAAAGTAGCAGTGACAATAAATGTGTTGCCTTACTGAGCATTTGTTTTTAGATGGGGTCAGTGAAAGAGTCAAAAGTAGAAGGCAAACACTTAAAAGATTCTAACAGATAAATAATGATGACCAATTTGAAAGTTGCTTAGATTAAGCCATTCTATAACATAATTAAAGTTAAATGAAAAGTGACCCACCCCTTTAAGTCTACTAAAAAAATAATTTAAACATTAAACACCCAACAGGATTTTTCTGCCTACAATAAGGATTAATTATATTTAAGTTATGATCAACAGAGAAAAGGGGGTTATCTTTCAAAAATGTGAATTATTTGATTAAAATGGAGTCTAAGGGAGATGGCCTTCCTATAATTCAAAGTGTTCTGGATAACAAGATTCCGAATAACAGATTCCATACCTGTTCTATAATTTTGTCATAAACTCAATATATCTGGGACCAATTTGCTGCTATCCTCCTTTCCTCCCGGAGCACCTTTATCAGCTTTGAGCTAGTGAGTTCCTTGCCTGCTGTATCTATGATCAATACTGTGTTCACTTTGTAGTGAATCCTAACTGTCTGTTATATGGTTTATAAAAATGTGGCTTCTTATATGCTGTATGGTTTATGAGGCAAGCCAGCTCTGCAAAAATATTCCAGAATGCATCCGTTTATGTTCCTTATTTATTCGAACATCAATAAAATCTTTAGTAACTTTTAATTAATGTCATAAGTAACTGTGCATTAATCAACATTCTCATAGGCTATTAAATAACTTGAAAACAGTGAATTTGATGGAAGATCAAGACCAAGTGGCCCATCAAACACTTTATGTTCCATTAAAGTCTAAATACTGTAGCAGAACTGAATGTTCAGGTAGTTAAATCTATGCCTGTACTACAGGTACAGTATGGGATCTACTACTGGGAAACCTGCTATCCAGTAAAAATACAGTGAAACACAGCATTTAACTCTTTCCTTGTTAACATCTTTTGGTCTTGTCAAAGTGCTTGTTGCCAGTGAAAATGTTGCATGGCATAAATTTAAGAGAAGCACAAAACTGTAGAAGCTACTGTACATCACCATCAGCATGGTACTTTTGCTCTGCTCCATAGATTCTGTATTGGGCACCATTAAAAGTGTTTAAATTTTTTGAAGTGTTGCTGTTTTTTTCTCTGTAATAAAAGTCAGGACCTTGTACTTGATAATAACTAATGTAGCTATACTGATTGGAAAACACTTCTATCTGGTTTAGATTTGAATAGTTTTGGGTATCCTGACTTTACTGATGATGCTTATACTTTTAAAGAAGCTAACCATCAAGATCCACTTTATTTGGTTCTCAGATCAAATAAATATTATGAATTTATCGTGTAACCATTTTTTAGTTAGTACCTTAATTAATTTCTCACTTATTTAATTAATTGGATTTTTTCCAATTGATGAATTCATGAACTTTTGATTTAACTATTTATTGCACTGCACTTTAGAAGTAGAACTATAATATTTCTCTACATAAGGTTTTCCTTGGGGTTTTATTCTCTCAATATTTCTCCTTAACCTCACAATTGTCAGCTTGTAACCTATTTAAAGGATTTTTTTATATCTCTTTATAGTAGAGAATCACCTTTTCAATTTAACATCAAGATCCACCACCACAACTGCATAGTTAGGGTTATGGTTACAGTGTCACAGAGCATTCAACTATGAAAAAATACTACAAATCAAATCTCAAGTATTTTTTTTTTTTATCTGAAAAATAGTAATTGCTCAGAAGAATCTAATGGAACTATTTGTGTTCACTGAATTATGAAAAGTATGAAATCCACTGATATAAAATATGTATTTTCATTGCGCTCAGAAAGGCCTGGATTCATTTGTGGTCATGGTCACCTACATGTTTCTCTGTTAGGGGCAAATTTACTATTTTTCACCTAAAATCCTACGAATGCATTCGAAAATTCGATAAGCATTCGAATAGTTTTAGGCTATCTTTTTGCTCGATATTTGATTTCTCGATGAAATAGTACGATCGGATACCGATCGTTCGATTTCACGAAAAAATCGTACTTTTGCCTTTGAGCCTCCAAAAAATTTGTACGATTCGATTGATCAAGGCGTTTGATCGTATGAATGGTATTCGAGCAGGTCTTAGCGAAAGAAGTTTATGGGGGGGGGGTTCCCATAGGCTTCTATTGGTATTCGGTAGGTTCAATCTTGCGAAGTAGGCATTCGAAGGATTTTAAATTTTAAATCCTTCAATCATCGAATGATCGAATATCCGATTTATTCGATAATTCGGTATTCGATGATCGAAGAGGCATATTCGAATCCTTCACGTGAATTTTGTAAATTTGCCCCTTGATGTAGAGGGTATGTTATAACATTGGCCCTTGCTCAGTATTAGGCCAGTTTTTGTATTCCGCTTGTGTTTTTTACTAAACACATTTTCTATAGCAAATGTAGGGAAACGCTTTAAGCAGATGATCATACAGGGGCATGTGCATGATGTCCCAATCAAATCATATATATTGTCTTTACCACTTGATGTGGTTCATCAGTAACTGCCTCGAGGCAAAATCTGTGCTTGCTATTTTTGCTTGCTGTGTGTAGCCAGATTGGCTTGTAATCTTGCTTTTTCAGATGTCAAAGCAAGAATGTAGATCATAACTTATGTAGCCATCTTTAATTTTCAAATTCTTCAGGACAGGAACTAGGCATACACAAAAAAGCCATGAAGACCCAGCTGCCCCTAGGCCTGAGGGTCTCCGTGCCAGTGCCCCCCCACAAGCACACACACATGTGCAGGCTTCTGTTGGAGCTCTGATGATAAGGCACACTGGATTTTTATGGAACTGCACAGCCCCAGTGCTTCCAAAAAATAAAAAAAACGATTGATTGGCATTCCGTCTCTAAAACCTTGCCACCCTAGGCCCAGACCTTTGTGGCCTTCCCAAAACCCATTCCATGAGATAAACACACATAGTTAAATTGGGTTGAAAAAAGACAAAGTCCATCAAGTTCAACCGCCTCCAAATTAAAATCACATACACACACACATCTCCACTCTTTCACACAAACCATATATGCCCATAGCTTTTGATATTGTGTCTGTCCAAAAAAATCATCCAAGCCCCTTAAAAGCATCAACAGAATCAGCCATCACAACATCACCCGGTAGTGCATTCCACAACCTCACTGTCCTCACTGTGAAGAACCACCTACGCTGCTTCATGTTTAAATCAGATAAATGACAGCAAAAATACAGTTGGTGCAACAGTCTTTGATTGGGTATAAGACACTGAACGCCTTATTTTCATAAAAAACTAAAATCCATTTTTCTTGCTCATTCTAAATGTATTCCTTTGGAAATGGAAACTGAAAATAATAACAGAGCACTGAAGCAAAAACAGTTATATCCTTTGCCAAATCCCACTGGACTCAATGCTGTGTTTCCCTCTGCATTTTTTTTATAGGATTCAAGGTTTGCAGCTGTTTACGATAAAGAAGAGTCGTCATCTCTCCAGATGTGAGGTAGGTCCTTATTCTTAATCCTGCCGCTGTAGGTTGTTCCATAGATATGTGATAACGATGTCCAAAACTGAATATAACAAGCCTGTTAGGGAATACATTTCTCACTAAACACCTGGAAACCGTGTAACTATTATGACTCTATTGAGGGTTGCAATAGTTGCTTTTAGTTGCTGTAAAATTGATCCCTCTGCTATGACACTTTCTTTACTCTAAATCTACTATGAGAGCTTTGTTACTTTTATTCCCAGAAAATGAAAATAAAAAATATATATAGAGAGAGAGGGAGAGAGGAAAAGGCAAAACAATTCTAGGCTCTAGCACACAGACACTGCATTAAAGTTTGATTTAATGTTACTGACAGGACTATTTCAATTGTGCTCATACAGTTTGACAAGTAACATGCTGATGGTCTGGAGGAAGGGAATACAAGAATGTTTAGAGATTCTGTAGCATGCTCGCGTATAGATGGCTGACGTGGGATTCATAAAAGAGAGAATGTATGGTGATGGATGTGCGGAGCTTGTGCCAGTGTGGAAATGGGACTATTTAAAATGTCACCTACATATTTTCCAGTTTAAGGTACAGATGCCTTTTCTGAAATCTGATGCAAGCTTTGCTTTCTATTTCATTGTCTTATGTCTATGGCTTCCCAAGCTGCCAGTATAATTCATTTACATATATGGTGTCCAGAAATGCAAAACAGGAAGGGTAGGGGCCGGAACATAAATTAAGATGTTCAGTGATATCAATCCCATCATTCTTTAAAGGAAAACTATACCCCCCAAACAATGTAGGTCTCTATAAAAAGATTTTGCATAAAATTGTAATTTTAAAAAATAAGTACGGCCTTCTGGGATCTTATGATTCAACGGTGCACACAAACATACCAAACAAACTATAGAGTTAGGTCACATGAGCCAATTAACAGACAGAGTTGTGTCTTTTGCTTCCACACTTCTTCCTGTTACAGTTAGAGTTGAAATATTTCTGGTCAGGTGATCTCTGAGGCAACACACAGACCATCATGAAATGGTTCAAGGCAAGAGATGTAAAAGGGCAATATTTACTTGAATATATAGACCAGTTTGGTAAGTGTCTTTAATATGCCACTTAATTTGATATAAATCTGTTGCTGAAGTATTCATTTTGGGGGTATAGTTTTCCTTTAATAGCCTTCAGCCACTGGGGAGGAGGGTAAAATTTGTGTTTGTGGAGGCTACTCATAGATGGCTTTCCATAGGGCCGTTTTATTTAATGTTTTTATACACATATAAAGAAGTTGGTTTCTCTTGTAGTGCAAAGCCTTCGTTAGTCTAAAGGCACACGGTTTTTGAAAATCCAAAATCTGCTCTGTGTGTGCACTGGTGAGCTGGTCCCATGTCTGGAAGCTAATATTCTGGGAGCAGCAAAGAAAAAGACTAGTGTGCCATCAGCCTAAACTTTTACTACTCTCCACCAATAAATGGCGTGATGGGATAAGAGACCTGTTGGTTGGACATCCATGGAATAATCACACACTGTACTTTTTCCAAGGGAATTTTCTTTTCATGAGGTTATCCTTTAGGCTGGGGATCCTGACAAAATAGCATCTAGTAACCAGTGAGCTAAAACGTAAAGGAATAAAATAAGGAATATAAGGAATAGGTCTAGCTTTCTTCCCAGCATACTGAAATTTACAGTGTTTTACAGAACTAATGTTATTATAGCTGTTGTTTTGCTTGTATGGAGACAATATTGCAACTTCAACTCATATAACTGCTCACATACAGTATATATTTACAAAAAATCATTATGCTGTTGCAAGAGAAATGAGGTGAATTTTATATAAATAAATTCTCTTTAAAAATTCAAAAGTGTATTTATTCCCTAAAAAATTGAAATATACACCATAATCAAATGACAAATGTGGAAAATTAGCATGGAAGAGGTGATGTAGATATTGAGATATTGTTGTATGTTTATAATGGTTTGTTCACTAGCCTGAACCTTGTGCTCTTGGTAAATTGGTGAACATTTTACCTGCAGAAAAGATGTGAATGTTCACCAATGCAATGTTAATTCACCAAAATGTGTCACATTCTGTTTTTACTCGGTGATGATATGGCGTATTTTAATTTTTGGTAAAAAAATACTCCAAATGTGAACTTTCACACTTTAGTAAACATACTCCGTAAAGAGAAGAAGAATATATAAAAGACATTATCTAAGCACATAATAAGCACAACTTCATTGTCTAGTTATAGTAAGATAAAATAAGAGAAAATTATACAAGGTCTGATTATCAATTAAAATGTCAAACTGGGACAGCAGGACAGCAGAGCAAAAACATGTATTTCAATAAATTACTAAATAATGAATTTCACTTTCGGGGTTATTTTGTAGTCCGATTTCTGAAGCAAATTGCCATCTTGTTTAACAATAATACAGCACTTTCTCCATAATATCAGCTTACTAGCAACGATGCTCCAAATCATATCTACTGCAATTATCCTGATGGTTAAATGGTTGCTTGTATTTGATGCAAATCATATGCAAGTGAATCCAGCATTTTCAGAGTGAGGGATATGTTACTTGGGGGGTACATGGATCATAACAGTTTGCTTTTGAATCTGAACTGCATGCTAAGGATCAAAAGCAAACTCAATTAACATTTATGTCCAATGTGGCCCCCCTTAAAGTCTCTGACTAACTCAGTGTTAGAGAGCTGCAAAGCAGGAAGTTGTGTTCTGTTATGTTAGACATCTGCTCACTCCAGCCATTATGTAATTTTGACTAACTAACTTTATTAGAAACATTTTTTTATTTTGCACAGGCTATTTACCCAGTTTTTATTTTTACACTGAACTGTTCCTTTAATGAATTTAGAAAAATATTGCAATGTATTGTACAGTATTTGCGCATTACAATCTAACTTCCACAAAGTGAAAAATAAATTTTTAGTAGTTAATATAAATTCGTCTGTAGCCACAAATGAATTGTGACATCCTTCAGTATGAAATGTGCTCACAGATTTGTTAGTGAGGACTGGATGACATTTATATTATATGATAGCATAATACAGTATGGTAGCATAATACAGGAGCTTGGTTTAACTTTACAAATTGCAGAGAGTTTATTGCTTTGGCAACGGAGAAAAGATGCTTGGTACAGGGTTTCAGGAATGGGTTTATAAAGCTGCACAGCAGTACATTCCTGTTACAGATGACCACTCTCTCTTAGGAACAAGAAGCAATGCTTAGGCTACAACTGAAGGCAACAGAATGTCTAAATGCTTCATTTTGCCACATGTTTACATTTGGAGATAAAGAATGGCAAAGCTGGATTCATAAAATGACTTATTGTATACTTTAAGCTGATATAAATGATGTGTAATCTTTGTAAACCTTTGTGTTAATGTGTCAGAGAAATATAAAAACAAATAATGGTAAATACATGAGCATATGCTCCCAATAATGTAACCAAGGCCCTATAGTCAGTTGATGTGTATGTTTGCAAGGTATAAAGCTACGTGAGACTGTGATGGGTACCGTAGTGACTGTTTGAATGCTACGTTCATTGAATGGAATTTAGCCCAATCTACCCTTTGCCTTTTTCTTTAACAATTGACTATAAGACCTAAATAGGCCATCTGATACAAGACATTGGTTAAAAAGAGAGAATAAAAATTATGAAAACAAAAGCATAAAAAAACTCAAAACAATATATTTATCATCAGTAGTATTTAGTTTCCAAGACAGTAGTCCAGAGGAACATGCACTTGGTGATGTCTTTTAACAGTAGCGCCAATGTAAAGGGCCAGATTCAATTCAGTGAGGAAAGGGTTTATCACTTGAAAAGTCATGGACGAGATTCAATTTGGGCTACAACTCTATTGAAGTCAGTTGGCAAAAACTAGAACTGAATTAGGAGAAATGTTTTATTTCACATGATAAACCATGAGATAACTTTTTCTCACTCAAATTAATTGGGCCCAAAGTCCGTTCATAAAGAAAAGTAATAGCTGGTTCTGGGTAGCCACCTCAACTAGGTTACAATGAAAGGAAACAGTCTGTAAGAAGTGAATTAGGATGTCTATATTTAAGCCATGGTTGCCAAGCCTTTAAACATTTTCAATGGGTACTATGTAAAAGTTGTCAATTTCATCATGATCCAGTGAATTTTTTAGCTGAAAAGCTGGAAATGATCAATACCCGTACACATGCAAAGACTGATTACCAGTTAATTCAGCATGATCCTATTAAATGATGTCTTAGTAAAAATGATCTCTAGCCTTTGCATTCCTTAGGCTTCATATGCTACATCCAGCCTTTTGTGCATAAACAGTGAAGCTTGTCTTACAAGGAATGGGCTATAATATAATCAATGCAGTGAAGTAATATTGTGAGCTAAATATGATTTTCAAGCCTCCAGTATTTTAACACAGACAACCCCTCATTTATTCCTGCAGTTACTAGTCGCACCTTTTAAATGGCTCGTTCTTTTGTAATGAGGTTGTGCAAAGAATACGGTACAACATACAGTTGCTATCGCATGTTTTTTCTTTTCTTGCAGTTATGTAATGGTTTGGGAATCTTGAGAATGTCTACAACTTACCTTTTCTCTAGGGTGTTTAGCAAATCAAGACTTTCATGCAATATGCAGCTTCACAACACCTCTCTATAGATACAGATGCTGATGAATTCTGGCCCTGGACTCTGAGCCTTGTGGGTAATAGCAATTCAAGGTATGCATTTTACTGGAATTAATAAGTTATGTGAGACGAGATAGAAAGGAAATCCAAATATTTGATTCCGAGGAAGAAGCAGCTAAATTCACGCTAGTGTCCCTGAAGGTTTCAAGTGATCTGCAGCTTATATGGAATTGAGAAAATGTGTCCGCATAGATTTGTTTCGCTACATGTTACCTTTACACATGAATTTATGAATACAATAATATTAAGCTGTGGCCAACATTAGGGATTTGGTTAAATTCTGTGGTTCAGAGAGGTCAAAGACTTCTTGTTGCACATGTGTTTTATTAAAAGGTACATGTCGTTGTGTTTTGTGATTCCAGTGGGAAATCTGTTGTAAATTTGAAATGCTGTCACATAAAGTTTGTAATTGAACAAACTGTGACCTTGAAAACACGAGAGCATTATTCGGTCAACAACCAAGAGATGGCTAATTCGGTGTAATTAAGAAGTGACTTCTGCTCTGCGTACAGCAATATAAATAGCTATGCTGAGCCTTCCCAATAGCACAAGATTAATTTTGTACCGTGAAAAGTGGATTGCAAGTATTAGAGACAGGTTAATGAGAATCTTCCCCTGTAAACTGTTTTCTTGATCTGGGTGATGGGTTTAGCTTTTGCTTTCTAATTAGTTCAGATAAGAGTTTGATCTCTGCACGGAGTAGAATGATATGGTTTAATGTCAAGGTTTTCAGCACCAGTGCGGAATTAGCTCTATCTGCTTTTGCATTCAAGGGCATAGACTTGTATACCTGTAAGATCTACTTGATCGCCGTCTGAATACACAAATTCTTATTGCCTTCCTATTCCTTATCTGTACAAGCTGGATTAGAAATTCATATTCCTATTAAATCATATTAGCAACATTTCCTGTACTCTAACAGCTCTTGTAACCCCTTCTTAACAGCATAATATTTGCTAAATGCCTGTCTAATTTTTTATTGGGCAAAGAAAGGGTTGTTTCTTTTTTTTTTTAGCTTATTGAATACTTACTAATATGAATATGCACTGGGGCTCATGTAGGAGGTGGCAATAGCACCATTTTAGGTTTGTTTTTACTTTTCCTCCCACACCGCTGAATGGTAGTTAATTTAATAAATGAAGCACTTATGTTATATAAATGCAAATGCTGGGACTTTGCAAAGTTAATTCAGTTTCACTCCTTGTTTGCAACTGGAAGTTCATCACTGGCACCCATGCACTTAGCAGGTATATTGATAGATTTGGAGGAACAAAACATCTACAGTACATGCACTAGTGGTCTGTACACGCACAGTACACAGATTGATGGATTAGCAGACTTCTAAAAATGAAACATACTGCCAAAACGATGCCAAATGTCATGCCCCATATCTTTGTTAGATGATCTTAAAATCTATGGAATCATATATAAACTCTTAAACACTGCAGAGCTGGACATGATCCAAAGTTTACATGAACAACGCAATCTGTGTTTTGATATGATTAGTTTCTAAGTTATTCCTTGGGGAATGGTGTGAGGTGTGAAAGTGCTTGAGGTTACAGTATGTAACTAAACTAAATTATTGAATGTTCTCATTTTGTCTGACATGCAGTTTCTTCTGATCAGCTATTATTAAATTTGGGGTAAAGTAACAGGATTAATGCAGGGGTGGTTATAGCCAAATCACTTTATATGAAAGTAAGTAACATGACATATTGAGTTGGAGGTTAGTGGGGCTAATTTAAGGCTCAGCAATGCTACCATTTATTTACTGCATAAAGGCTTATCTCTTGGGGTGAAATTCCTTATGCCATTAAAGGGATTCCATTATGGGACAAAATGCATCAGTTAATACCACTCCCCTATGTTTTTCAAAAGCACTAACAAATTGGTTTATATTGAATTTTGAAATTAAAATGGGGCTAGACATGTTATTAGTTTCCTAGGTGCTCCCAGTCATGTGATTTGTTATGTGTTAAACTTCACTCACTCTTTGTTGCTGCACTGCAAATTGGAGTGATATCACTCCCTCCAGCAGCCCTTCAACAGAACAATAAGACTTTAACCAGGGGCAATCCAGACGATATTGACTCCTGAGGCAGCCTTCAATATGCCACCCCCCTCTCCATGGTGCTCACTTTTTCTGAAAGCAGATCAGTTGTGAAGTGCTGGATCTTTCAGAAAGTGCATGACAAGGCAAACTTACCTGATATGACTGCCCACTCACCAATAATACAGCTTTAAAAAATACATTTATTGGTCTAAGAATAACATTTTACTTGAATTACATGTAATTTTCTAATAAAAACTATACCATAAAAAATGACAGATCAGTAAGGCATGTTTATAAAAAGCAGGGTAGAAATGTTATATTTTGGGGTTCTGTACCTGCCCGAGGCTACCACAGCCCTTTAGCAGTGAATATTTGTGCATTAAAACATGCTCCCTGTAGCTCCCCATCTTCTTTCATGCTAATGCACTCTGCATGTTCTGTGCTGCTAACAGTTACCTGAGTTTAGGGACTAATGCATAATATACTATATATATAATAAATTAATATCACAATATAAGGCTGACTCGTAATTAATCCAGATCCATGTAGCAGCTCTAAAATCAGTGCTCAAGAGCTGCCCAGACCAGACTGAGCATTTGCGTGATACTCCTAACAAAAGTCAAGATGGTAAACTTCTGTGTCAGCTTTGATGGCATGGATCAGTACTGTTATAGTGATGCTGAACCTTAGTACAGAAAATTCATATACAAGATAAAGTATTTCTAGCCACTTTTGTTTACTCCTCCTTTAATGCAAGGGCACAAGTGCTTCTGCATTTGACTAGGCATAAATTAAAGGGTCATTGCATTAATATTTCAGATAATAATTTCTGACTATTCTCCAAACAAAACGTTACTGCTGGAGTTTCCTGCAATAACAAACGTGGCAGATTTTGGGAGAAAATATGGTAATTTGTGACTAAATTAAGGTTTTGTGTTCTTCCACATTAAATTTTGCAAAGCCAGCTAATGCTAAAGTAATAGTCATCTCATTGATGCATTACCTGCAAGCATTAAGTTTTTTACATATACAGTTGTTCTAATAAGTTTACTTACCCTGGCAGAATTTATGATTTTTTAACTGTTGTGTTTTGATAGCTGAGGATGAGTAGAATATAACAGTGCTTTATTAGCAGGCTCATGCAGCCATTACACAACAGAAACTTCCAACTCCATCACTTTCAGGCTGTACAGAAAGTACTGTGTATATGCATAGTATAAGTAATGTGCACAGTGACATCCACAGGCCATTTGTATAAACACCACATTCCCCCTATAGTATGAAAGCTTTTGGGCATGTATAATAAACAGTAACAATTAAACAGTATGTATCTTAAAGCAATATATACATTCTTCACATCACATAGTCCTTGGTCAATGCAGGCAGTTTTCTGATTCTCAGTATACCTTATACTAGGTTCACTTTATTAATGCCTATTGCAGTTGGCAGGAGTAGGAATGTCCTTCATCAAATGGAGCTTCTACAAAGTCATATCTAGCAGGAGCAAGATGACTTGCATTCCATATGTGTCCATCAGACAGTTCATATGTGTATGGTCTTCACTGGCATCTCAAAGTGGTGTAGTAAATTTAGATTGTCCTTGTTTCAGTATTCCTGGTTTCTTAATTCTGACTAAAGATCCAGCCTGAAAGTGTAATTCTCTTGCACCATGCTTTCTGTCAGTATAAGCCTTGCATTTGGCTTGCTGATGTTTGACAATGTCCGACATGTAGCATAATTTGCAATGTGTATACAGCGAAAGCAGTATTTTTTATTTGTATTTGCTGCATGGTTTTGCAGTGAATACCATTCCTTATCACTGTATTTTGCCTGTGACTGTGCATTATTAGGCCGCAGTGCTGGATTCACAGTCTGTACATTCCCAGCAGTTCCTTGACTGAGAGTTTTAGCCTCTGCCACAGCTGTTTCAATTTGGCTAGCAACTGTAATAGCCTTTGCAATGGTTAAATTTTGCTCTAGGAGCAGTCTCTCTCTAATGCGATGTGAATTTGTTTTTTCCACTGTTTGGTCTCTTAGCATTTCATCTGTTAGATTCCCAAACTCACAGGTAACAACCAGCTCTCTCAAAGCTGCTACAAAATGTTCTGTGGATTTGATATTATGCTGTCCTCGTTGGCGGAATTTATATCTTTCAGCAACCACATTTACTCTTGGCATGAAAAAGTTCTTTATAGCAGTAAGAGCAGTTTCATAAGTCTCATCAGGTAATGGTAATGTACAGAATATACACTGTCCCTCTGCTCCCAGGCAGTGAATAAGTAAAGCACGCTTTCTAGCAGCAGAAATCTCCCCTTGGTCAGTAGCAATAATGTAATTATCAAACATACGGATCCAAGCAGTAAAAGGTATGGTAGGCTCACCAGGGTTTGGCAGAAAAGCCGCAGGCTGCTGCAGAGGTAGAAGACACATCCTGTCACCAATCTGTTGTGTTTTGATAGCCAAGGACGAGTAGATTATAGCAGTGCTTTATTAGCAGGCTCATGCAGCCATTACACAACAGAAACGTCCAACTCTATCACTCTCAAGCTGTACAGAACGTATTATATATATGCATAGTACAAGTAATGTGCACAGTGACACCCGCAGGTCATTTGTATAAACACCACATTAACCATTTTTCAGAGAATATGAATGATAACACAAAAACTTTTCTTTCACTCATGGTTAGTGATTGGCTGAAGCCATTTATTGTCAAACAACTGTGTTTACTCTTTTAAAATAATAATCACTAGATACATCTATATCACATATCTCATAACTACATATCTTTACATACCCCAGTTCTTAATACCTTATATTGCCCCCTTAAACATAAAAGACAGATTGAAGTATTTTGTGGTAGTTGTGGATGAGGCTCTTTATCTTCTCAGACAGTAAAGTTGCCCATTCTTCCAGGCAAAAAGCCCATAAATTCTTGGGCTGTCTCACATGAACTGCACGTTTGAGGTCTCCCCAGAGTGGCTCAATGATATTGAGGTCAGGAGACTGAGATGGTCACTCCAGAACCTTCACTCTCATGTTGGAATGTCCAAGTACGTCCCATGCATAGCTTCCGAGCTGATGAGTGCAAATTTTCCTCCAGTATTTTTTTGTATTTCACCTGACGTTATTTGTGGGTTTTTCCTTGCATCCCAAACTATTTTTCTGGCAGTTTTGGCTGAAATTTTAGTTGGTCTGCCTGACTGTGGTTTGGTTTCAACAGAACCCCAAATTTTCCACTTCTTTATTAGAGTTTGAACACTGCTTACTGGCATGCTCAATTCCTTTGAAATTTTCTTATATCCCTTTCCTGTTTTATAGAGTTCAACTACCTTTGCCCTCAGATCAATTCTTTTGCTTTCCCCATGATGTAGAATCCAAAAAACATCAGTGCAGCACTGGATGAAAGATGTAAGGGTCTGTCAGGAGTCCAGAAAGTCATTAACAAGCAAACAGATCACAAGTGAAGATGCTTACCTTTAATAGCCATTCTAATCCTTTTGTGTGAAGTAATGTGTGTATGTTATCAGGCCAAATCACCAGGGTATGTAAATTTTTGATCAGGGTCATTTGGGTAGTTTTTGTAGTGATTATGATTTAAAAAGAGTTAACACAGTTGTTTTACAATAAATGGCTTCAGCCAACCAATAACTGTGAGTGAAAGAAAAGTTTTTGTGTTATAATTCAAATTCTCTGACAAATGGTTAAGAAATCATAAATTCTGCCAGTGTATGTAAACTTATGAGCACAACTGTACTTATTTGCAAAGGAAATACATCCAGGATTCATTATCTGCTCCCTAATGTGTGTCATGGCATGACTAAAACTTGATGTGACTGGTTACAATGTAGCTCCTGCAAGAGTTTTGCTAGATGTGTGGTCTCTGTCAGCAAATTTAGAGGAAGCCAGAATGCACACCTGCCAGCTGGATACAAATGAAAATCATTTAAAAGGCAGTGGTGTGGAACAATCGCAATAATAATCATCTATTAAGCAAAACAGATTAATAAAAAAGGCACAACAGATAAAAATATGCCACGTGCAGCATGTTTGGAGGCAGCTTAAGATAATATAGTTCCTCCTGACAAGGCTGAAGAAGCAGCTTTAGCTGCAGTGAAGAATCATGGGGTGGGCTATTTATAAATTAAGTGAAACCATATGTTACATTATTAACTGTCTGGAATAAAGTTCTGCTCTAATATCACTCTGTTGTTTTATAATCGATCACATACTTTCACTAAGGCCAACTGCTAAAATGAAGCTAGATCTTCCTTAGTCTGTCAGTTACATCATATCCTGTCTGCTGGAAATGCATTAAAGTTGCAAAAACGCTGACAACCTTTCTTTTTTTTTTTTAAGTGGGATTGCCTGCAAAAGTCCGAACTATTAAACTTTTTTGGGTTAAAATTTTTGCCCAGACATTTGAGGGGCATGGAACATTCATTTCAGGGTGTGCTCGTGTATAGGCCATTAGAGGATCTTTTTTGTCTTTATTCAGTTTCCTTGGACATTTGTAATAAAAAAAAGTGGCCACTTCAAGCATCTGAACCAACACCTCTAATAAAAGTTGTCCATCCAACTTTAAAGGACAAGGAAAGTTAAACTAAAGAAGTGGCTAGAAATCGTGTACACGATGCGTTGTGCTTCTGTACCAGCCCAAGGCAACCACAGCCTTTAGCAGTAAAGATCTTAGGGACCCACTCACAATATACAGTACACATACTGTAGAATAGAAATGTCACAATATAAAGCAGATTGGTCATTACTACAGATAATACTACATGGCAGCACAGAAACCAATGCAATTAGCATTAGAATTTAATCAGCCCTGTAGCATCAGCTTATATTACAGGGGAACATCATTTTCTGCTGCTGGGTAATTAGTGACGGCTCCTAAGCTCAGCTTCTTAACAGCTGCTCAAAGCCCACTGAGCATGTGAGTGTCACACATTCCAAGATGGTGACCCCCTGTGACAAGTTTGAAGTCCTGGATCATTGCTGTTATTGACAACTTTAGGCAGGTGCAATAAGTTCACTTTATAAAACATGACATTTTTAGCCACATTCATTTTTAGGGTTTAGTTCTTCTTTAATGTACCAGCCCCATTCAAATTGACCTAATCGTAAGAGGACTAATGAAGTTTTGCTAGGCAGAAGCGATTGCTAGCATAATTTCACTTAAAAATGCTTACACTGCTGTAATGGTAGCGAAAAGTCAGCAGCATTTGGCACCCAGAACACAACTTAGTATTTTAGTGAATTAGCATAGTGGTAACAAATTTTCTTCTGGCGAAGTGGCACGAAGTAGAGTCCTGCAGCGGGTCGGGTAACCGCGGGTTACCCGCAAAATCCAGCGGTACCCTGCGGGTTGCTCATAGAATTTCTGGGTGCTGGTATAGAAGCGGGCCGGTGGTTCTGCAGGTTGGCGGGTTGAGGGTCAGGTCGCGGATCCTCGCTATAGCGATTTTTACTCCTTTTTCTCAGCATTTCTACTTCTGATGATGTCACATCCGGTTTAAATTGACAGCACTTCCTGTTTTACTCCTTTTTTTTCTGATCACGGCTACTTCCGATGATGTCACTTCCGGTTTACAATGACAGCACTTCCTGATTCTTGATGGTCAGCGGGTCCAAGCGAGTAAGAATGCGGGTCCGGGTTGCGGGTTGCGGGTACGGGTCGGGTACGGGTCCCAAAAATTGGACCCACTCAGGACTCTAGCACAAAGTGTGTGAAGCGTTTGCTGGAGACCATTTGCCTTTTAGTGAATCTACCCCTAAATATAGAAGGTTAGGAACTCATCTTCACCAAAAAGAAAAGTACCATTAAGTATTTGTGTGTGGATACTCAAGATGGCATGTTTAAAGCAAATGGAACATATACTTCTCAACATTTTTTTGCAGATTTTTCCTCATCTCCGCCCTAGTAAAGAAACTTTTTTAAACTCAGAAGCAATGCTACATGTTATATATTCATATATACAAGTCAAAGATTCACATTTTCAACAAGAACACACTCTCTTTTGCATACGTATGCAGTCTCTGTGTAAGGCATAGCAACCTAATGTGAGTTGTCATACAGTAATCAAAATAAGGCCTCATACATATTTGTGATATTCAAGTCCTAACCAGCAGAGCTTGGTTTATATAGCTGCATCATTGCACATCAATGCATATCAATGGCTCTTGCACTGACCCTGTGCATACTATATCATGTCAAATGCATTGTAAGTTTCCAAATGAGCTGTAGCATATTACTAATTATGTTAGCCCCCACTAGTTTTACCAATAAGTCCTTTCATTTTAACACTGCAAATGGTTTCCCTTATGGTGGTAGTTTATCGTCATTTTAAAATGAACTTTTAGCATGATATAAATAGTAATATGGCCTTCATTTTGAGACATAAAACAATTGGTATAACAGCCCCTAGAAAGGGAACAGTGAATGTAGACAGGATGGCAGGTATAGGGTAAGATGACTACACTCTCTATTAGTATTATCCTGTCTGTGGCTCTAAAGTGGGAGCTGGGAGCTGTTCTTCTGCTATAGCTTAAGGGCTATAGCTTGGACGTTGCTATTTTAGTTCAAACGAATACAGCCTAGCAAAAAAACTGTTTTTCCCAGACCCTGTAACTAGTAAAGATCTTGCCCTTATTAGAAGAGATAGATTAATGTTCTGGGAATTTCATCTTCTGTTAACTTGTGACTGGTAATGAATTATGTTGTTCATTGTATCTTCTGTAGTCTGTAACAGACTTCTCTTGCCTGACAACCACAATCAATTCCTGTTTGTCTAGTAAACTGATGACAACTACCAGAGATACAAAAAAAAGAACCTTGGCAGCAATCAAGGTCAGCTTTTTCCATTGATCAAGAAGTTTTACAGGACCATCAATTAAAACTCTGAATTTACTAGCTGCTGGTAAATAAGAATCTGTCTCTACATTTGTTCCTCGTTTCTGCAGAATAATACTGTCCTAATTAAGTTTTTTTCTTTTATAATAACATTAAAATAGCAAAAAGTGTCCAGTTAGTAAATATACCCCACTCCATCTCTATTTTAGTTTACTACTATATTTTAATTACTGTTTTCTGTTTGACAGACTTTCTGCGGAGGTTAGTGTTGAGGGTTATTATACATCACAGTGTTGCCATACTGTTTTATTTACTGTTCTCTCTCTCCCTTTTAGACTTTTTGAAACAGCTTTTTTTCTTTTAGTAATTCAAGTTGCATATGTTATGAAACAGTCAAATCAACAGGAGATTTACTGTATGCACAGTGCATAGTACCTGCAGGGAAGCGAACAGTCAGATTCTCATATTTAAAATTGGGCTTTTGTGTGCAATAGTGTTTCAGCTGATTTGTCACCTTGAGAAAGCATTAGAAGCTCATGGCATACAGTGCCTTGTCTTTGTTGTATCCAAAATGATAGTTTACTTCATGTAGACGGAGGCAAGACCTCTGGCCTTATATTCTGGGCATTCCAAAAGGTATTTTTCATTGCTTGACAACACATCAGTTACATATCTATAAAGTTTGTTGTATAATCCTCATTTTGATTAATTATAAGTAGAATAAACAACTTAGGGCACATGTGCATCCACAAGTACATTTGCTTAATCACAAATTGGGTATAGTTGCGGCAAATATTATCTAAGTCTGCCTGGCATAATTTCTGGTGTCCAGCATGCAAATGACATGGCATAACTGAAGTGATTGATTCTGGGTGCTGAGGAAACCCTGGAGCTAGCAGCTGGTCTGGATTAGTGGAAGATCCAGGGTTCCCCTGCATCAATAGCCATAGTAGCACTCAGTTTGGAATGAAAGGCAGATAGGACTGAGAGGTGTTTCTCACAACTATATCAATGTGCAAGGGGCTAAAATACAGGTAAAATTCTTTAGCACTAAACTATCCCTCAAATCACAAAGGGTCATTAACAACCGCAAGAGCATGTGTGGATAGACTTGACAATCATTAAAGTTACTTCCTTCAAATGCACTTTTTGTATTTGAGTGCATTCTGCCTCTACTCATGACACAGTAAAATTGATTTAAAAAAGAACAAAGTCTATTAAGTTCAACCCCTCAATGTGAACCCCAGTGTCCATACATACAATATATACCAATATCTATACTAACTGTAGAGTTTAGTATCACAATAGCCTATGATATTATGCTTGTCCGAGAAACCATCCAAGTCCCTCTTAAAGGCATTCATAGAATCAGCCATCACAAAATCATCTGGCAGAGCATTCCACATTCTCATAGTCCTCACTGTGAAGAACCACCTAAATTGCTTCAAATGAAAGTTCTGTTCTAGTCTTAAGGGGTAGTCTCTGGTGCGGTGATCCTTTTTATGGGTCTCTGTTTATAACTTGTAAAGTGTAATCATGTCCCCTCGCAAGCATCCTTTTCTTCTTCCATCCCTCTAACCAGTTTAGTTGCACGTCTCTGCACTCTCTCCAGCTCATTTATATCCCTCTTAAGGGCTAGAGCCAAAAACTGCACTGCATACTTCAGATGACCTATAAAGAACCAAAATTATGTTTTCTTCTCTTGAGTTAATACTCTTTTTTCATACAAGACAATACTTTATTTACTTTAGTAGCCACTGAATGACACTGCCAGGAATTAGACAAGTTATCTACAAAAAAAAACAGTTGCTCAGTTAAGGAAACACCCAACACACCACCATTTAGTTTATAACTTGCATTTATAATATTTCTGCCAAAGTGCATAATCTTGAATTTATCAACACTGAACCTCATTTTCCAGTTTGCTGCCAGATTTTCTAATTTAGTCAAATCACTCTGCAAAGTGGCAGCATCCTGCATGGAACTTACATTATTCGTTTAATCAAGTAAAATTTTCTCTTTAATATGCCATAGTCATAGAGATAGCCACTAAAAATGTCTATTTCGTCTGACTTAAGTAGTTCTCTGTTATTCAGGTGCTGTCTGCTAATTACTAATGTGAGGACCTGTCTTTGGCAAATTGCCCCATTCTATTGCTCATCATACAGATTTACTTATCCTCCTATTTAATGTTTCTTTTCTGCTTGAAGTAATATTATCTCTGGATACAAAAATCTTAGGTCCACATATCTAGTTATTACTTTGTAATAAGTAATAGGAACTTCCAGCCATTATCAGTCTCTAAAGGGACAGTTTATCCACTAAAAAAAAAACATTTCAGGGAGGGGGAAACAACCGTTCTTCAAAAACATATACAGTATGTTGTATAGTAGAAAGCATTTATTTAATAATGACAATATAGCTATGGGACCAGTTATCCAGAATGCTTGGGACCTGAGGTTTTCTGGATAAGGATCTTTCCATAATTTGGATCTCTTTATCATTTAAGTATTAAATCCAATAGAATTGTTTTGGCTTCAGTAAGGATTTAATTATATCTTAGCTGGGATCAAATACAAGGTACTGTTGTAATAATACAGAGGAAAAATTAAATAATTAAAAAAAAAATAGAATTATTTGATTAAAATAGAGTCTATGGGAGATGGGCTTCCTATAATTTGTCATTTTCTGGATAATGGGTTTCTGGATCATGGATCCCATACCTGTAGTGCAAATATTGTAATTTTGTTTTGATGTGAATAGTTAGAATACGTTGAACAAAGTCAACTCACAGTAGGACTGAAAACCTAGATAATAAATGTTTCAACTATCCAATTTCCAGCTGTACTTTGCTAGTGTCTCTACTGATTCCCTTTTGCTTCCAGAATTTTATTTTTAGCAACTACATTTCATAAACTAATTCTACCATATATCTCCACTCTTGTTTCATAATTCTTACGAAACAATCCCCCCATTTCACCCTTGAACTTCCAATTCTGTCCTCTCTCTCTCTTGCTCTCCTTTCCATATACATTGAATTAGTAACACATCCAAGGAGTCACTTCCTTCTATTTCTATTAATTTCTATATATTCTATGTTGGCATCCCTTAGCAACAGGGCTCAGTGAGGTCAACAGTGAGTATTTCTGACTATAAAGCCTTTGTTTAACAAGGACCACATCATGCACATACACTGGGAGGGGTGTTTGTGCCTGATCCAATACATAAAGAGGCACATTTATCAAAGGTTTAAAAAAGACTCCCATGAACTCAAAATTCGGTCAAAAGAAATTTATTTAAAAAAAAAAATCAAATTTGTAAAACTTGGGTGAATACGATCGACTCAACAACTCAAATCAAATTCAATTCAGGTTTTAAAAACTCGATTTGATTTATTTCTCAGAAAAAACTTGATCGTCAAGAAGGGTGCAAACAACTCCAAATTGATCCCAGGACGTCTTCCATTGACTAAAACGGTAATTCAGCAGGTGTTAGGTGGTGAATAGTCGAATTTGAGTTCTTAAAGGGCTGGAGTATGATAAATCTCAAAAATCAAATTTGAATTTTCAATTTGACCCCTGATAAATCTGCCCCTGAACCTTACATTGATGAAGCCCACAGTCGGAAAACTGAAATTATGGCCAGATGCACTGGTAGTAGACAGCCAGATGCACTTGTAGTAGGCACCACTATAAAGACATTCAAAGAGTGTCTTTGGACACAAGTACCTTGGAGGAAGTGGCAATGCACAGAACAACAGTTCTCAGGTTTACACAACTGCTTAAATGAGCCTTTCTGTCTATTTATCAAGCTGTGTAATGGGACCTTAAAATAAACATCTGGTGTAAAAAACTATTTAAAATATACAATACACATCTTGATAAATTACACAGATTTTACACTAGGGGGTAAAAAGTCTAATTTAACCTATTTTTTTTTTAGTTAAAACAAAGTTTCCCATACACAAATTTCAAAAAATCAGCTTGAAAAAGTCAGTGTGGGAAAACTGTGCATCAACTTGAAGAATTTCTTTTTTTTTTTATATGACTTTTTCTAATTTGACAACCAAATCGTACCATTTTTTTGAGTTGTCAACTGAAACCCCCGACTTTTACAGATTATAGTAAGAAAATGAGAGCACATCACAATGCCATTTTCAAATTGTAAAAGGGACATCTGTCATTGACTTCTGCATGGTTTCAACAGGTTTTAGCTGGAGTATTTTCAGGTCATTTTTTTTTTATTCAAAAAATTTGGGGTTTTCCCTTGACCATAAAAAAACTGAGACTTCATAAATAGGCCACTAACTGTTTTTGAAGTTTTTGAAGGGACCGTATGCTGATAATATACTGTACCTCAAAAATATATACTTACCTCAAAAGTACCAAATATGGAGTAGTTTTAAAGACTTCAATGACATCTCAGAAAAAGACTGAGAAGCAGTTGAGCAGCAAGAGGTAGAGAAGCAGCAGCAGTGAGTATATTGTCTAACTAAAACATAATCTTAATAAGCATAATCCTTTCTGAGTAGTAGATTGAGATCTAACAGACAAACAAAGCATATAGTCAGTAGTAGAAAGCAGTGAAGTTGATAGCAAGAGCAGGTCAATGTATTAAATTCTGCTGCCAGAATTATCCTCCTCTCATCCAAAAGGGTACAGGCCCCTCCCCTGTTGAAGTCATTATCATGGCTTCCTATAATACAAAGAATAACTTATAAACTTCTCCTCATAGCCTTCAAAGTCCTTCATTCCTTTACACCTAACTACATCTCATCTCTTGTTTCTCTATGGGGGGAATTCACAAAAGTGTTGGGAAGGAAAAAATGTCTTTAAAATGTCTTTAAAATGTCGTAGCAACAGACGACAAATTCACAGAGCATTTCCCCACCAATTTTCCAACATATACGACACTTTTGAAAAAGTGTAGTGAAAAGTGGGCGTGTTTTTTCTGCCCCACTTTCCCCGACATTTTAATGAATTACTCGTAAACTCATTTTTTTTTGCCGACAATTTTTCCGACACATTAGGCTCTCCAAAATGAAAATGTCGGTCAAATTGTCTTTTAAAATGTCTTTAAAATGTCTTTTAAAATGTCTTTTAAAATGTCGTCTGTACGATGAAAAGATACGACATTTTAGAGAATTGTCGGACTTACGAGACATTCAGAGATGGTAACATCTGCCTTTGTGAATTTGCCGTTTGTACGACATTTTACAAATTTGTCGACCGCCACTTCTGGGTTATTTATTTTACCGACACTTTTGAGTGTCGGTAAAATAAATAAATTCCCCCTGGCCGAAACCTCCGCTCCTCTCAGACTAACCGCTTGGTTGTACCCCCCACTTCTACTGCTGTTTCCCGTGTCAAACCCTTCTCTCTTGCAGCTCCTTATATTTGGAATGCCATTCCTGCATCTCTCCGGAGAGAATCCTCCCTCAATGTTTTTAAAACAAAACTCAGAGACTACCTCTGGGAGCACCTGGATAACACCTGAACTGGCACTTGTAAGACAGTTTCACCCACTGTAAAAAGCACTTTATTACCCCTCCAAATTGTGTCCGTAAGTTACCCTCCCATTTAGCCTGTAAGCCCCAAGGGGTAGTGTCCTCCATCATCTTGTCTCCTCAACACTGTGTAATTATATTTTATATTTATGCAAACTGTATTTATAATAATGCACTTATTGTTACTTATTAATGCAGTGATCCCTTGTTTGTTACTACTAAATTATTGTTGCTGTACAGTGCTTTGCCCTCAAGGAGCGCTATACAAATAAAAATATACATACATACATACATACATACAATGCAGGTAAAATGTTCAGGAAGAGAGCCAAACCTGGACACAGGACAATGGGAAGAATAGGAAAACATGGCAGCAGGACCCCACAGATGTTCAGTGATCCCAACATGATGACACTATGGCACGCAGAAAGATGCAGTTGCACTGTAAGTACTAAAGCACCAAATCCAATCTGAAGTCAAGTGGCAGCAAAGCTGGGAATACATGCATAAAGTATAACTCCTCACACTTTGATGAAACAAAAACTAAAATATGAAGGAAACATTCTTTAAAAAACTTCACAGTATAAACATTTTCCTTTATTTCTAGTTATGTAATTCTAGAGTGATGTATCTGAATGGATCTTTTTATCACTGTATTGAGTGCATCTTTTTAAAACATAATTGCATTTTAATAAAAATATATATAGCTGAATAACACAGAGCCTTGCAATGTTATTAGTACATAAATACAAACAGGAGAGTTTTAAAACTGAGAATCAGTCACCGTTGTTGAGTACATTATTCTTTTAGTATACGCTTTCCATTTATACATGTGAACCTTTTCATGTTTCTTTTCAACCCTTTACAAATGCTAATTATATCTTATTTTGTAATTAGCTAATTTTACTATTCTATAACACCTTTTTTTCAAGCAAATTACTTTGTTGAGTTCCCCCTCTGCCTTAGATACTAATTTACTGTATTGGTTGCAAAGTACAGTACTTAATTGTTCAGCTACCTCAGGTGCTATGTGTACAGTTTCTCTATAACGCTATATGTATCTAAAGCCCTATCTGTATCTATAACCCTATCTCTATAACTACTGTATCTGTATCTATGTTGGGGTCAGTGCTAGTTTTCATATTCTGTAAGTGTTCTTTGTAACTTTTGGGGGTTTCAGCACTTGTTTCTACTGCCATCTTCCCAAACCAGTACTTGAGTACAAGATAAACCATGTCCTATTCATAAGTAGACTTTACTACCACCCTAGTTACCCACATATTAATATTAAAATATACCACGTTTATTAATGTTGGAACTTATTTGTGTAATATCCACTTTCGTTAGCTTTGTCTCATGTCTGTTTCTGATGTGGTTTCTGCCATAACATCTCTTGATTCAAGATCATATTAGTGAGTGGTGTCCATTAGTGATCGCCGAAAAAACTCGCGAATTTCCAGCGAAATTTGCAAATTGGCGAAATAATTTGCGAAACGAGTCGCAGCACGTTTTTGACACGTCACGTCGTTTTCAGCGAATTTTCGCTGGCACTTCACGAATTTATTCGCCAGCGGCGAATCGCGGGAATTCGCCCCTAGCAAATAAATTCACCCATCACTAGTGTCCATCATGTTATACCTTTAAGACCTTCTCCTGTAAGTCACTTAGGGTTTTTTTTTTTTTATTAAAACAAAGTCTATCAAACCCCCATCCGTACATTGAACTCATTCATCAATAATTCTTCTCACAAAATTCGGAGCGAAAAAAAACGGCACAACAAAGCCGAGCATCAATTGGAATTCACAGTTCGAAATATCTACTTTATTGAATTGACACTGCAAAAACTAGACTTTATTGGATTATTGTACATAAAGCCCATCTTTATCACATCTTCCAGTGCAGAACAGAATTTCTTGAAACAACTTCAGGGACATCTGCCAGTGATTTTTACATGACCTTGAGATGGAGTATTTTCGGATTTGGATCTTTAGCAGTTTTTGGGTATAAGAAATCTCTAAAAATTCTAGTTTATTTCTAGTTTATTTTCCTCTTAAAACCTCAAACAGATACATTCAATGTTTAATAAATGGGCCCATTAATGTAGCTGTGGCCAATGGAATTTTACATTATTATTAGTACACAGGGGGGAATATCACTTGACTATACAGCCCTACGAAATAAGTTGGCGCTATAGAAATACATGTTATTAATAATAGTCTGAGCTGATGTTTTCCACTAGCAGCTTTAGACATTACTTTGGATATTGATCATCCATATCAAGACATTACATAATATTATAGTGTAAATACTATCAGCATATTTCATGTTTGTTTGTTTTTTTCTATTTTTTCTATCATAACAGAATCATATCCCAAAGCCACATTACAAAAAAATTGAGTGTTTTGATATAAAATGCAATAATTGTAGGATTTCTTATTTAGTAATCGGACATGTCTGAATAATTCTACAAGGTACAATATTTACCATACGAGGGGTGCATAGGTTTAACCCATGATTATAACACAATAAGAAATTTTCCAGCACATTAAAACCTGAGGTTGCCCAATTCATAATGTTTTTTTTTCTAAACATGTTCCTGGAGTACGATGCTCTCCCTCAGTTTATACTTTAATAACTAGCCTTAATGATTTGCATTAAAAATAGGTTTGTGAAGAGCTTTCTTCAGCACAGAAAGAATTTTAAATGCAAACCTCTTCAAATGAGATAACAATGTAGAGATATTGGTTTGAGGATTATCTGCATTATTCTCCTTGCTAATCAGGAAAAATGGTATTTAACAGTGAGATGTAAGATTGCCCAAAAAAACTATAAAAGCTATTGTTTGACTTCAGTGTAGTCATTTTAAATATGGTTTTGAAAAGATCCTTGTTCAGTATCCCTTTGTCTTTGAAATACTCAATTATTGTCTGTTTTTGTACAGGATTCGATCAGAGGAGATCTTGATAACATGATATTTTATCAGACTGTTTTGGAGCACATACTGGGAAATGACATCTGCTTGGCAAATCAATTTCAATTTCTGAAAGAGTTGTAGACAGGATTGAAGAAAATGGTGTTTTTCACTACAGCAGCATACAAAGCAGAACCCAGGATCTCTGGGTGAGAATGAGGTTTTCTGTATGTTGATTGTGGTCAGAAGCATTTTTAACCGTAAAGTGGCATCCACTATCCTCTTAGAATAAGTATCAAGTAGATTATATGGTGTCCACTTATAGGAGAAGGAAATCTACCAAAGCAGTTTATTGCCAATAGATTAGCCACACTAGTGCAAGCTATAAGACTATATTTATTTTGAAGAATGCTTTACCATACCTGTGTAAACAACTTTAGAAGCGTTCTGTTTCTTTACGATAGCAGCTGCCATGTTAGCCTGAAATCACTTCCTACCTTAGACTCTCCCTACTCACTCCTAGGCCTGGCTCAGATTACAGTAGGGAGGGGAGAAGGGAGAGAGGAGCAAACTGAGCATGCTCAAGCCCTAGTCCTGGAGGTTTATGCTGAAAACAGGAAGTCTGATACAGAAACCCATGTATATGCAATACAAGGATAGAAATGTTGTGTTTTTTGTGAGCAGCATTAATTTGAGGGTTGAATGGTGTAAGGTCTCCAAGTTAAGAGTCTCAATGGTTTCATTTTATCATCATTGTTGGGGGTATATGGTAATTTATGAAGCCACTGTGAAAAAAAGATGTTACCTTTGATGACAAGCGCATAAAAGAAGTGTATAGGTGTACATATTTTGTTTAATTGTTGGCTTGTTGGGGGTGACACAGGCATTACCCAAATATACTGCCATATTTGGCTGAACTCAGGACAAGGAAAAAATATAAAATGTATATATATGTATTTTATGTAATATATATATATATATATATATATGTATTATATATAATGTATCCAGCCAAAGTCATATACCTCTGTTCCCTTATCCTTGTGATATGGTATGCTGCTAGGGCCAGGCTGGGTTCATATTAAAATTCTGAAATATGCATTGATGTGCACCAGAATGACATGTTATTTCACCCTGCAGTTGTTCGTATGATCAATAAACCATCAATATGCTTGTTGACTAATAAAGACTTTAAAATGTCAGTGTATATGCCACAGTATTACAAATTTAGAACAATTCTTATCTCAGGACTATTATATTCCTTCAAAATACAGATTTAAAAAAGACCTCAAGCCAAAAGTGAAAAATAAAGGACACAAGAGCCATTTGTTAAATGGATGTTTCTTTTACACCAAGGAATAGTCTAAGGAAGCAGCTCTCCACATAATAATGAATGACTTCTGGTGTTGTGTACATATTTTGTTAAAATGAACCTGTATTTCTATTCATTTCTTTTCTGTTTGTCATTTTTTAGAATGCAAACTGCAAGTTTTGTCACAAGTCCAATTATATTTTCAAGGTGTTGATTCTGCAAAAGCATATCTTACATGAAGTTACTTATGGCTAGAATAAACTTTACTTTAAAACTAGCAATGCAGCCTAGATTTGTTTATACAGGTATGAGACCTGTTGTGCAGAATGCCTGGGCTCATCCAGATAAAGGATCTTTCTGTAATTTTGATCTTCATACCTTAAGTCCTACCAGAAAATCCTTTAAACATTGAATAAACCAAATAGGCAGGTATTGGTTCCAATAAGGATTAATTATCTCTTAGTTAGATCAAGTACAAGGCATTGTTATTATAACAGAGAAAAACTCAGACGTCACCTCTTTGAAGAGTTACAATGTGCAATTGTGACTGAATTAGTGAAAGAGTTTATATGCTGAGACCTTCCCACACCAGTCAGTTGAACTGAAGAAGCTGCTCGGACGAGTAGTGAAACGTCTTCAATGATTACTCAGCAAGTCCAGTTGTTTTTTTAATTACATATATTATAACAGAGAAAAAGGAAATATTTTTTTTTTTAATTTGTATTGTATGGATAAAATTGAGTCTGTAGGAGATGGCCATTCCGTAATTTAGACCTTTCTGTAAAATTGGTTTCCTAATAACAGATTCCATACCTGTATTTGCAAATTTAGTAATTTCAGTTATACAGGTATGGGACCTGTTATCCAAAATGTTTGGGACCTGGGGTTTTACGGATAAGGGATCTTTCTGTAAGTTGGATCTTCTTACCTTAAGTCTACTAGAAAATCATGTAAACATTAAATAAACCCAATAGACTGGTTTTGCTTCCAATAATGAATAATTATATCTTAGGTTGGATCAAGTAGAAAAAGAAAAACATTTTTACAAATTTGTATTATTTGGATAAAATGGAGCCTATGGGAGATGGTCTTTCTGTAATACGGAACCGTCTGGATAATGGTTTCTGGATAACGGATCCCATGCCTGTACTGCGATCTGGGCATTTATGTCATCTTGGGGCTGTTTTGACAGATCATCCTGCAGTCCTATCAGATGGCAGTTGATTTGCCCGAAACTTTCACCTGCTGATGCACCCTGTCAGCTGTTGCATGATGAATTGGCAGATGAGAAAGTGGGAAGAGCAACAGCTAAAGGCCATAACAAAAGGAGCCATAACCACATAGTTACCTAGTTAGTTACAGAGTTAAATTGGGTTGAAAAAAGTCCATCAAGTTCAACCCCTCCAAATTAAAACCCAGCATACATACACACACACCCCACTCTTTCACACAAACTGTATATGTCCATAGCTATACTAACTGTGGAGTTTAGTATCTAAATAGCCTTTGATATTATGTCTGTCCAAAAAATCATCCAAGCCCATTTTAAAAGCATCAACATAATCATCTATAACATAAATACTGTATATAGTTACATAGTTAAATTGGGTTGAAAAAAGACAAAGTCCATCAAGTTCAACCCCTCCAAATTAAAACTCAGCATACACACACACACATCTCCACTCTTTCACACAAACCATATATGCCCATAGCTATACTAACTGTAGCGTTTAGTATCAAAATAGCCTTTGATATTATGTCTGTCCAAAAAATCATCCAGGCCCCTCTTAAAAGCATCAACAGAATGAGCCATCACAAAATCACCCGGCAGTGCATTCCACAACCTCACTGTCCCCCACGCTGCTTCAAATGAAGCAAATGAAATTAAAGTAAAAGTTCTTTTTTTCTAGTCTAAAGGGGTGGCCTCTGGTGCGATGATCCTCTTTATGAGTAAAAAGGACCCCTGATATTTGTCTATAATGTCCTCTAATATATTTGTAAAGTGTAATCATGTCCCCTTGCAAGCACCTTTTTTCCAGAGAAAACAAACCCAACCTGGACAGTCTACCCTCATAATTTGTCTTCCATTCATCTAGTTTAGTTGCACGTCTCTTCACTCTCTCCAGCTCATTTACATCCCTCCTAAGGACTGGAGTCCAAAACTAGGTCTTACTAGGGATCGATAAAGAGGCATAATTATGTTTTCATCCCTTGAGTGTATGCCCTTTTTTATGCAAGACAGAACTTTATTTGCTTTAGTAGCTACAGAATGACACTGCCCAGAATTAGACAACTTGTTATCTATAAAAACCCCAAGATACTTCTCATTTAAGGAAACTCCCAACACACTGTCATTTAGTGTATAACTTGCATTTATGTTAGTTTTGCCAAAGTGCATAACCTTGCATTTATCAACATTCAACCTCATTTTCCAGTTTGCTGCCCAGTTTCCCAACTTAGACAAATCACTCTACAGAGTGGCACCATCCTGCATGGAACCTATAGTTCTGCACAATTTAATATAATGTGCAAATACTTTCTATGCCCACATCCAGGTCATTCATAAACAAGTTGAAAAGCAAGGGACCCAGTACAGAGCCCTGCGGGAACACCACGAACAACACTGGTCCAATTAGAAAATGTTCCATTTGCCACCACTCTTTGTAGTCTATGCAAGTTCTCTATCCAGGTACTACAAATACTATGTTCCAGACCAACATTCCTTCATTTAACCAGTAACCTTCTGTGTGGCACTGTATTGAATGCTTTAGCAAAGTCTAAGTAAATCACATCCACTGCCACCCCAGAATCAAGGTCCCTGCTTTCCTTCTCATAAAAAGAAATTAAGTTAGTCTAGCAAGATCTATTACGCATAAAACCATGCTGGCACAACTCATAGTATTGTTATTTGCTATGAAGTCCAGTATTCTATCCTTTATTAATCCTTCGAAAAGCTTTCCTACCACCGACATCAGACTAACTGGCCTATAGTTTTGAGGCTGAGTTTTGAATAGCGGCACCACGTTAGCAATTTGTCAGTCTCTCAGCACCATGCCAGACCTCAATGAACCCTGAAAAATTAAGTAGAGAGGTTTGGCAATCACAGAGCTAAGCTCGCTAAGTATCATTGGATGAATCCCATCTGGCCCTGGATCTTAACATGTTCTAGTCTCTTTTGAATTCCATCATGTGTGAACCATGCATCATTAGCTGTATTAATAAAAAAAATTGCGACTATTAATAAGGAAACCTTCATTAGCTGGTTCCTCATTTGTGTAGACAGACTAAAAGTATGCGTTCAGAATTTGAGCTTTTTGCTCGTTCTCATCAACCAGCTCACCCCCCCCTCTGATAATAAAGGCCCTACCCCTTCCTTCTTAATTTTTTTTTACTATTAACATATTTAAAAAATAATTTTGGATTCTTTTTACTGCTTACTGCAATATCCTTTTCCATATCGATTTTAGCTTGCCTGATATCTTTTTTGCATGATTTATTTGCCTCCTTGTACCTTAAATAAATAATAAATTATTTGGCTGTCCCAGCTAATGTGAAAGCCTTAAAAGCACGTATTTTCTTACCCACCTCAACACCAACACTTCTATTGAACCTAACCTAACGTCACTCCTTGCTTACAAGCGGAATATACTGACGTATATTTATTAAGCAGCATTTTAAAAACTTTCCATTTTTGTTCAGTATTTAATCCTGTGAAAAGCATTTTCCACTTAATATGTTGCAGGGATGCCCTTATACTGTCAAAGTTTGCACGGCTCAAATTAAATGTTTTAGTTACTCCCTTATAGAATTGTCTCTGCAACAGAATCTCAAAGGAGACCATGTTATGATCACTATTCCCTAAATGCTCACCCACACAAATGCTTGAGATGAGTTCAGTATTATTAGTTATTACAAGATCTAGAAGAGAGTTATTCCTAAAAAGGGTGTAACCATTTAAATTCACAGTCCAGTCACGTTTTATCCCACCACGTCTCAGTGATTCCAATAATATCATAACTTTTAGAGCATGCAATAAATTCCAGGTCTCCCATTTTACCTGAAAAACTTTGTGCATAGAGCGGAAGGTTACTGTTTTTACTTTTTAGATGTGCATTACTTTGAGGAGAATATGTTGTTAGTATTAGTTTGTTTACCTCCTTAGCTGGTAAACTGTATGCCCCCTCACTCCTCCCCCATGATCCCTTACTAATCCCACTACCCCATCTACCCTAGCTTCCCCATAATTCTTTCTCTCACCCACCCCCCACTTGCCTAGTTTAAAGGAACAGTAACACCAAAAACTGAAAGCATTTTAAAGTAATGAAAATATCATGTATTGTTGCCCTGCGCTGTGAAAACTAATCTGTTTACTTCAGAAACACTACTATTGTTCATATAAACAGGCTGCTAAGTAGCATTGGCGAAAACTGAAAAATGTTTATATGGCACAGGATAAGTAATGGATAACAGATAACATTATGTTCTGTATAGCTTATCTGCTATCTGCTGTGTAACTTGAGCTTTTACTCCTTTGACTAGTTGCCCCCATGACTATGCAACAGCTAATTTATATAAACAATAGTAGTGCTTCTGAAGCAAACACTGCAGTTTTACCAGTGCAGGGCAACACTGCATTATATTTTTATTACTTTAAAACAATTACATTTTTTATGTTACTGGTCCTTTAAACACTCCTCCAACCTCTTGGCCATGTTTTCCCTAGCACAGTGGACCCCCTTCCATTGAGGTGCCCTGTGCTCTAGGAACCCAAATCCTTCCTTCCTACACCAAGACTTGAGCCACGCATTTACCTCCCGCAGTCTCCCTAAATTTGCACATGGCACAGGCAAAACTTCCGAAAAAATGACATTGGAAGACCTTCCCTTAATCTTAGAGCCTAGATCCCTGAACTCACTCTTTAAGGTCTTCCATCTACCTATCTTGTCATTAGTACCGATATGTACTAAGACTGTTGGATCATGGCCAGCCCCACCCAATAATTTGTCTACCTGATCAATCACATGCCGAACCCTGGCACCAGGTAGACATGAAACTGTTTGGTTGTAGCGATACGGACGACAGATTACCCTATCCACTTCCTAATAATTGAATCCCCTACAACCACAATCTGCTTAGGCCTGACTCTGCTCTCCTCCCCACCACTACTAGAGAAGCTGGTCTCCCGGCTGTTAGAGAGATCAGCCCCATATAGAATTGACAATCCAGAGTTCACACTCCCATCATCTTCACACAATCTGGCAAAGGTGTTGGGATGTATAAACCCAGGATAAGTCTCCCTTTTCCTTTTGCCCACCTTAGATTTTCTAACTGTCACCCTGCTAGCTGCCTCAACATCTACAATCTGTTCAGGTGCAACTAATCAAACCACCCCCACAAACTGAAGGAACACTAAGTGCAAAAGTAAAGCAGGTTATGACAAACTTGCTATAAGTACAATAGTACACCAAACTTTGATATTTAGCACCAAGTACAGAAAAAAATATAAAAAATGAAACCACAGTATTTAAATATACCACCTTATATACTATAAAATAACAGTTAATAACATAAAGTTAGATAATTTTGAAAATGTTACAGACCATATCCTGTGATGCGCTACCAACCAGGTTTCGTGGATGAACTATATTAGCCGCATGTCCATGCTGCAAAGAATATCCATGTTGCACTTTACCACAGTCTAAGAAAGGGATACTCCATATGTCCAAGTCAGCGATGCACCTCGACAGCCGTTTCGCCATAAACCGTGGCTTTCTCAGGACGCTGAAGTTCCAGAAGTACTCTGAATTTAGTTGGGTGCGCATCACAGGATGTGGTCGGTAACATTTTCAAAATTATCTTAATTTATGCTTGAGCAGCACATTGCTGTATTTGGAGAGCAGCCCTTTCACACGCTCTGATCCCAAAGCCTGTATTCAGGAGCACATCATTGCGTTCGCAATATTGCTAACTTTAACAACTCCTGCACTCTTTGTTCTAATTGATTTCCCTTGCGGACACTTAGGGGCAGATTTACTAAATTCCTAGAAATTCACATGAGGGATTTGAATATTCGATTGAATTTTCAAAAAGATTTGAATTCGAATTTCGAATATGCAAATTAGGCAAATTTGACCATTGAATAATCGAATTGGAATGATTCGAATATTCGAATTTAATTTTCTTCAAATATTCGAAAATTCGATGGTCGAATACTTCCCCTTTAAATTTAAATTCGATCACCTACTTCGCCAGCTTAAACCTACCGAAATGGGGATCATTCCCTAAGATCGAATAAGAAAAATTCGATTGATCGCCTAAAAATTTTTAAATATTTGATCGAATTTTCCCTATTCGAATTGCACTAAAAAAATTTGAATTCAAATTTTTTTAAATTCCTCACTATTCCCCACTATTCCCTGGTCGAATTTCAAATTTTTTTTTCATTCGAAATTCGACCAATAGTAAATCTGCCCCATAAAGTCTGGAATGCACAGTATTCATCTAATTATATCTTGGGATTACTCTTATCTGTTTTTAAATATTGGGACATACTGTAGGCGTTACAAATGAAATCTGCATAACAGCCTGGCCATATAATTTGCCCTAGGTGATTTTGAATATTAACACTAAATTTGGCCTTGTGAATAATATCTCACTTTTGTATTACAAAGGATACACATAATACAGTATATTTGGACTGCTCAGATATGGAAAGTAACTTTTATTTTTAACAACAAAATTTTGTCCACATATTCTTCACATCTGATTTAATTAATCGGCTGTTGAGGTTAAGTACTTATAGGTGAGGGATCCCTCGTCCTCATGCAGCGCTGCTTGTTTTTTAACTTGATTTTATTTACTTTATATGGCATGGTGGTGAATAAATATCGCCTTTTATTTATTTTGTAATATGAGTAGTCAATTTATCTTATTGTATTTGATTTGTTTACAATAACATTGCATCATATTGGGCGTGTGGCTTTTGGTGGTTTTAGTTCCAATTGAGAGTGTAGTTTCCAATTAAATTTGATATGTGGAAACTCCACTTCATAAAACCCAAGCCCAAAAAATGTAACTATTTACTTCCCACTAGAGCTAATTTTTAAATACTTACACCTAAGATTGTTGCACTTTTGAGTTCTCAGCAAGACAGTATTGGTATGTGGGAATCAAGACAAAATGGGCCACTCTGTTGCAGTTTCCACATCACAGCAAAACACATAATTAGTTTGGTTTAACCCATGCAAGCAGTAATTTGCCATTTTCATCTACTATCATATAGAGATGCCTTTCTCCCTTTACTTATATAATAGCCCATCTGAAACAGACAACCTGTAAATCCACAGGAAGCCTTTCCAGAACCTTTTGTTGAGGGGCTCAAGGCTTAGCAGATGCCCCTCTCCGATACTCCAGCATAAAAAGAAAATACTTCAAATGGTGCAGCTCCTCTCAGTCAGTCCTCCTTTACCCACTCTGCTTCTTGTACCTGTAAGCTACAGCAGGTTCTCGTACAGCTGAACATCAGATTGCCCCTTTTATGGTGGACACTCAAAGGTCTGTAGTAGTATGAATCAGTGTGTGCTTTTTAACATGCAGCTTGGAAATGTTTAATGATTTATTAATAAAAGCTATGTTTATTGTTTGGATGGGTTAAGATAAACTACTTAACTATGAGTTTTGCTGTGGAAACTGCAACAGAGTGGCCCATTTTGTCTTGATTCCAACATACCAATGCTGTCCTTAAAAGTGTAACAATCTTAGGTTTAACCATCTACTCTTACTGCCATTTGGTGAGAACTGAGTAGTTCTCAAATAATTTTCTACATTTTCACAATTTACACTCAGATGCACCCAATACTTGTTGCCTGCTCCCTGTTTTTATATATTGGATGGGTGTGCAGACTCATTTGTTTTTTTTCCTTTGATACAGACTGCAAGCTGAGTTAAGGCTTATTAGAGTAAGCCAGTTTAAGTTTGTACAGAGAAAGCTTATTATCTATTCCTGCATATCATTATTTTTTTGTTAAGTTTCATTATATACTATAGTTGGGCTTTGTTTTTCTCTCTGCCTGGCCAAACTGACCACTTCTCATTTTTGGTAAAATGTTACAGACCAAGAAAACAGATCTAATAAATTCATGAAATTGTAATTTATACATTGTGACAGGACATAAGTTTTACATTACATTTGAAGGATTCAGTGAATTTAAAGCTGACAATTGAATGGAATTCATTTACTCATCAATTATGTCTAACAAATGCCTCAGCCAGTGGCAGAACCACGGTAGCCATTTCGATATGCACATTAAATCTTCTCTTTCTGACACTTTAGTCTTTTACTTGCATAGCTCAATGAATAGAGCAAGCTCCTGCTTAGTATGTACAGCATGACACTGCCAAACTAATAGCATTTCAGCAGGATCTTCAGCATTAATAGAGCCAATTCCTCGTTATGTATTTTCTGCTCAACACTTTCACATGCAGCCATTTGCAGATGTACCAGCACTGCTTTTGTTGTTGTACATTTGTGCCAAACCAGCATTCATTATGGCATTTGTCAATGTACTTGGCTCTAACAATGAAATTCTTACATAAACACTACACAGCACTAAATAAATTCATGCCGTTCAAGGCAGCAGTTTGTTTCTAGATACCTTAATACACAAGATATACTATTATGGAAATTAAATTTAAGTATTTGTTGGTAAATGAAAACTTTTAAGTAAATTTGCAGAACAAGCTTTACTTTTAATATATATTTCAGGTCATCATTTTGTACAGAGAACACTATTTATTTGTATACCAACAGTGTGTTTAGCTGTTATTATGCTTAGTCGGTCAAAATAAAAAAATATTCAACAGGTTCCAGTGAAAAAGTGCTTCTGTGGCCAAAATATTGTAAAAATATAGAATGCAGCTATGTAAGATACCAAACAACATTTCACATTTTGTTTTGGTGGTATACATTTAAGGTGCAAACATCAGAAATAATGTGCAGGAGAAGAACATGTGTAGACCAACCCCAGTGCCATTGTACAAATTGTATTTGTATGTGTAATAACATGTCAAATTTTGTATTTGTATGTGTAATAACATGTCAATTTTGATGCTTATGTATCTCTATATTGTGGTGCAAATAAAGACATAGAAAACATAGAACTTGTTTATTTTTCCATTCTGACATTTATATGCATTCTTCTTAACTTTATTCTGCACAAATTCCTCCCCCCCCCCCCCGGCTGCAGAAAAACCTTGGAAAAACTATATAAACTCTGGTTATATCTTATTATTAGAAAAAGGACAAGCTAAAATCCATATGGAAAAGTGTATTGAAGCAAGCAGTAAAAATAATCCAAAATGATTTATATATGTAAATAGCAAAAAATAAATAAATAAAGCAGGAAGGGGTGGGACCTTAATATCAGAAGGGAGTCATCTGAACTGTAATTTTTTATCTGTCTACACAAATGAGTAACCAGATAATAAAGATTTCCTTCTTAATAGTTCCATTTCTAGTAATATAACTAATGATGCATGGTTCACACATGAGGAAATTCAAAAGAGACTACAACATGTTATGATAAACAAAGGTCCAGGACTGGATGGTATTCATCCTACGGTACTTAATTTACTTCATTTAGTTTACTTACTTTATCAGAATTCATTGAGGTGTGGCATGGTGCCGAGAGACTGGTGAAGTGGTTCTATAGGACGGTAAGTCTGACATAATGAATAAAGGGTTATTAAAGGATAAGATATTGAATTTCACTGCAAATCATAACACTATGAGTTTGTTCCGGCATGGTTTTATGCGTAATAAATCTTGTCAGAAAAATTTAATTTATTTTATGAGAAGGTGAGCAGGGACCTTGATTCTGGGATGGTGTGGATGTGGAGAATTTGATACAGTGCCACACAGGAAGTTACTGGTTAAATTAAGGAATGTTGGCCTGGAACATTGTATTTGTACCTGGATAGAGAACTGGCTAAAAGATAGATTACAAAGAGTGGTGGTAAACGGAACATTTTCGAATTGGACCAGAGTAGTGGAGTACCACAAGGCTCTGTACTTGGTTGTTTGCTTTTCAACTTCTTTATTAATGTCCTGGAGGTGGGCATTGAGAGTACAGTTTCTATTTTTGCAGATGATATTTAAATTGTGCAGAGCAATAGGTTCCATGCAGGATGCTGCCACTTTGCAGAGTGATTTGTCTAAGTTGGGAAACTGGGCAGCAAACTGGAAAATGAGGTTCGATGTTGATAAATACAAGGTTATGCGCTTTGGCAAAATAATGCACTATGGGGCTGTTTTACTAAGAGTCAAAGAGAATTTTCGAATAAAATTTGAATTTTTAAAATTCGAATTTTGCAGTAATTTTGGGCTTTTGGGATCAAGTATCCCAAAATTCGATCTGAATTGAAAAAAAAAATCTTTAAAATCCTTAGAATTAGACACTTTGCCACCTTAAAGCTGCCGAATTGACATTTTAGCCTATGGGGGACCTCCTAGAGCCAGTCTTGAAAATTCTTCTAAGTCCTGAGAATTCGAAGTATTTTGGTTGAAATTGTTCAAATCAAATTATACATTCGAACAATTTCAGTCTGCTCTAAAACAGACCAGTTTGGTCCATTTTAGAAGAAAATTGAAAAATGCCCCCCATAAAAAATCTGATGGTTGAATTTCAATTGTTTTTCTATTCGAAATTGGACCATTAGTAAATCTGCCCCTAAATAGCAGTGCGTTGGGAGTTTCCTTAACTGAGCAGGATCTAGTGGTTTTTGTAGATAACAACTTGTCTAATTCCTGGTAGTGTCATTCTGTGGCCACTAAAGCAAATAAAGTATTGTCTTGCATAAAAAAGGGCAATGCAGTTTTTGGCTCCAATCCTTAAGCGGGAAATAAATGAGCTGGAGAGAATGCAACTGGTTAGAGGGATGATAGACTTAAATGTAGGTATGGAAAGATGTTGTCTTTCATTTGAAGGGGTTGAACTTGAAAGACTTTGGTCTTTTTTTCAACCTGATTTAAAGAGATACTGACACCAGAGAATAAACCTTTTTTTACATCTATCAAAATATTGTCTTTGCATGCTATCTATAATTTTGTAATAAATGCATTTGCAGATTACCCATCTGATCCCCCATGTTCATCTATGAACTGCCATATTTGAGCTTCAGCAGTCTGTTAGTATTAGAAACTCTAAATGACATGTTGAGAAGGGACAGTCAGGATAACAAAACAGTCAGGCTTAAGAACTTCAAGTAAGAATTACTTACAATAGCAGAACTATCGGTGAAAAAAGATAAACATGAGCTATAGGTAACTTTTGATGTACATTAATATTTTGAATATTTTTTTGTGTTAGTATAACTTTAACTATGCAACTATGTAATTATGTATCTTCTCACTTATAGTTCACTTCAGGATGGTTTATAGCAAGGGGTACCTCTGGATATACTATAAGTAGTATATTGTTACAGCTATCACAAATTTGCTTTTTGTTACTGTAGTTTACTGAGACATTTTTATTTACAAATATAAAAATTAAAGCCAGGATTGCCGAAAGGAGGGATATTACACGCCAGGTCTGGTTACATATTTCCAATAATTATTAAGGTTCTCTTGAAATGAAAGGCCTAAATAAAGGTGGTTGTTTTCGTTAATGATGTCTCTTGCATGCCCTTGATGGCCTCCAAGAGGGTAATCTATTTCCTGAAGGCCTTGTAATTCAAGCTGTAAATTCAGGTTCAAAAAGGTTTATTGGGAAATATATTGATTTTGCTGGAATAGCTTCAAAGACTGACGCATAAAAATATAGTTTTATATCTATTTTATAAACATTTTCTTGTTCAGGCTTTTGGTATTAAAGTCTGTATAGGCTCAGAAATACACTGAACAAAAATATCTGTCTGCTCTTTATACCATGTTAGATATCACGCCACCACAAAACTACTGTACATTAAATCATACCGTAGGCGAACCTTTAGCCAGAAAATGTCCTTGGTTAAAAAAAAACATATTCATCTGTTAAAAAAAGCCTCAGTATTTTCTTATTTGTATCAGATACAACGACATCAGGTCCTTCAACAGAGTTTAGACTATAAATCCCCAGCATCCAACTAACAGGGGAAACTTATAGGCAAATGTCATGAGTTTTTAGCTGAGAGCAGTGTTATAGTTGATCTCTATCCATAGAAAACTCCACCTGCTTTATTTTTACTGTAACATGGTCTTTGCTTTAGCTACTAGTTACAGTCATCCCATTTAATAACATATGGATCCAGTTTTTTTTTTTTTAAAATGTAAGTTTTTTTTTTTACTAGACAATCTGAATTTTTAGGGAAAATTTTGATTTTTTTTTTTTTAGATTTATTATACTCCAATGCTGCCAAAAGTAAAAATCTGAAACCCTCAAACTTCCTGAGGTTGTATATAAGTCAATGGGAGAGGTCCTTATCTTATTTGGATGTTTCTGTGATCTTTGCTGGAATTAGCCCAAAAATCCAAATATTTCAGTCTTTTCCAGCAAAAATCTGAAAAATTCAGGCTTTTTGAGTAAAAGCCTGAAAGAAAATTTAGATTTTTCAAAATCCGAAAAAAATGTACAATTTAGGTTTTCACTAGATTTTAGTTTTTCCATGAGTTTTTCCCCGATCCGATTAAATTGTGCTTTTTTAATAATAAAAGTCAAATTGTGGATTCCAGTTTGGTCTGTCTATTTTATTTAAAAAAATTATATAAATTTGGATTTTGATAAATAACCCCCTAAATGTGTAGTCTTATAGAGCTGGGAAGAGTCAGAAGAAAAAGAAGAAGGCAAATCATTCAAAAAATATTCAGAAGAAAAAAATTATGCTAATTCTATTTGCTTAGAATGAGCCATTCTATCACCTTTAATGTGATACATTTAAGTGCTGCAAGGGCAATTCTGATTAAAGATTTCAAATGGACTTATTAAGAGGCACTGTTTGTGTTTCTATCCTGTAATCTTGTGTAAAAAATGGATTTCTGTGGGTTCCACTGCAGAGGAGTCTCGTTGGGTTTGCACACATGAAAGTGGACATAAATGTTGAATGCAATAAAAATGAGATGCAAAAATCTAAAATACTCTAAATTACTATTGAATTAATATAGACCTTAATATCTGTTAACCATTCCTTTAACAACTATATATCACTGATCCACCCAAGGGTTGTCTACATCCAGGAGAAACTGCAGAATTGCTTTTGCTAAAGCATTCCCCCATAAGCAAGGTGAAGTGTCTCTGACACTCACAAAAACAATCCCCTTTAACTACCCTTTAACACTGGAATACCATTTTGCAGTTGTGATGAAAATACTTTGCCCTGGTGGTCCACTGGTGCGACTGGGACGCCGGCCGCGTCGCCATCGGCGGGGACGCCCGCAGTGGGTTCCTTCTTCTGCACAGTCTTAGGGTGCCGACATCTTGTTTGTTTTATTGTTGCAAGCGCACTGGCGTGATGCCATCAGCGCGCAAGTTGACACTCAATGGCATGAAATTCAAAAGTTTAAAAGGCCATTTCACTCTGTAGCAAGCTGCCCGTGATAGGAATTATTCCTGGTGGTTTCCTGTTCTTGTGATCTATTTGATTGATCTATTTGATTATCTGTGTTTGACCTCGGCCTGTACCTGACTATTATTCTATATTCTGTATCCTGACCCTTGCCTGCATACCGACTACCTCTTTTGCCTCACCCCATCTGCTTGATCACCCGATTTGACCCTTTGCCTGCCTCTACCCAGCCTGCCTGACTACGTATTCGCTTACTCTTGTTGTACCGTGACCTTTTGCCTTATAGACTCTAACTACAGTCGTGCCCCTCTGCCTATCCAGAACTCTAATCTTGCACCACTCGTTAAAGTCCAGGTGGCATCCAAGTAAGCCGAGGGCTCCTCACGAGGCCCAAAGGCAGTCACACTACTGGTGAAGCACGAGCCGAGACCAAGGTGCTTGGTGTTTGTTCTGGTGTTGGGTGCCGACCGTTACAGCAGTGCAGGAGAATGAAATGATGATAAAGTTTGTAAGAACTAAGAAACCACTGCTCAACACATCCCCAAGTATAGTGTATGATGACATTCCACACTTTGAAGAGGTTAAAGCTGTCAGCTAATTTTGACCACTTTTTGAGACTCTAACAATGCAAAATATAACAAAATATAATAAGTGGGCATTTATTAGGTTTCCATCTCTCTAATCCTTATGTCCCACATACAATAGAATTTTATATATATATATATATATATATATATACAGAGAGAGAGAGAGAGATTCAAAAAGGATCAGTACTCTCTTGAAGTGAGTGAAGTGTTTCTTTATTCATTAACACAGCATATATCCAACGTTTCGGTCCCACCTGGGGACCTGTTGATACCGGCTGAAATAAAAGCCATTTTTCTTTCAGAGACTTTTGCTGTCCTGAAGCTTACTTTGTTTGAATGAACATATGAAACAACAGAAAGGGGATGAAAGCCCTGTTTGATGCATATATGGAAGTGCAATGATAACATGCAAAAATAAAGATACGCAGTTTGGTGATAACCTGCACAATGTGCTGAGTTCACTTTCCATATATGTAATTTTTGTGCCAATAAAGTAATTTGTATCAGTTAGCTGTCTTACAAAAAAAAGTCCTCTTTAAACTATCTGGCTAGCATGTCAAAACCACAGAAATTAAAAATGTTTGCGTTTATTTTATTGCTATTAAAATATCCTTTACTATGTCAGATATTGTAATATGCTGGCCAAAATGATTCTGAAGCTATACAGTGAGAACAAATAGCATGCCTTGCCTTTATAGCGTGAATAACACAATTAATTTCAGCTTCTCAGAATTAATGGATGTTTTATTGCTTAGATATGCTGAAGGTTAATGTCATTGGGAGTTGAAATCCTTCTTGTAATCCAAAGAAACAATGCTGCATATCCAAGCTCCGCTAACCTCTATTTGGCACAATTCCTCTGTCTTCACAAGCTAAAATTGCTTGCCCATCCAGTCCTACCTGTGATAAGTTACTTGTTAGCAATTTTCTGACATAATACTTGGTCAGCATTTATTAGTAATGTCGATCAAAGGTTCAGATAGAATATATTTTCTAATGTCTTGCCAGCACCTTTGGCAACACAAACTAAGCCTTTTGTCTTATCTGGAAAGAAAACAATTTTAATTGATTTCCTACAGGCTACTGCTGAATATCTTGCCCAGATGAGGGGTTATAAGCTTTATATATTAATAATGCAGGTTCAGAAACCAAAACTCTTATGTTTCTGATCCATAAAACGATGGTTATTAATAGTTTACATTGTAAGTGCCAAGAAACTGCAGAGAGTCATAGATCTGCCTAGATGAAACGTTTCCCATACTTTGCTAACATACTTTAGTGTGTTAGCGCAGAACAGTTACAGAGATTTCTCACATAAATCCTTGCAGTCGTGTAGTTGTAGGGTCTACAGATTAACCAGTAACAGACAAACTACCGAAACAGCAGTAAATTGCCACTCACATTAAACGATAAGATATATGTTTTATGAAACAGAGTTATAATGTTCTATATTAGATCTAAAGAAATACATTCATTCTAGGCTTTTACTAGTTAGTGAAAAGGGGCCTAGAATGTATGACATTTTGATTGCAGAGATGCTATTTCTGATGACAGCTACTCATCCAGGCTGTATAATCCTGCTCTATTAATATATATAGCCATCATGTTAGATACAGGAACTAGTGGTGGTTATGTGGCATTTTGAGGCCTTCAAACCGATTTCCTACATGTGGGTCAGGAAGTAGCCTAGAGGATAATTTTACTCTGTTTGACATTGAGCTCAAAGCTTGGAGGCTTTCTCTGACTTTCTCTGATATTTTAGCCATTGTTATTTATGTCTCGTTTCTACAATCACCAGATGTAATTCAGATATTGGTCCAGTAAACATTTAAGGCTGAGCTACACATTTAACATATTCCCCGAGCAAGGTTTTCTGTAATATTAGCACCAATGTTTGTTACAAGGCTCTCATTCTCATATTCTATTGTAGGCCTAGCATTAAACCACAAAATTATAAATTTTATATATTCATTTCCAACCAAATACTACTGGGTATCTCCTTATCAAGTAAAGTAGAACCCCCATTTTATGTTTTTTTAAGGGACCAGGAATGCAATAATTATGTAAAATCCAGGAAAATGTTAAATCAAGTAAATATGTTAAATTAACTTTTTCTTCAAGTACTGAAAGGATATAAGCACAGGAGTCAAACTTTGAGACATAATATTTACTGTGTTAAAGGAAAGCAATCCCCGAAAATGAATACTTGAGCAACAGACGAAATTGGTATTTAAGTAAATATTGCCCTTTTACATCTCTTGCCTTGAACCACCATTTGGTGATGGTCTGTGTGCTGCCTCAGAGATCACCTGACCAGAAATACTACAGCTCTAACTGTAACAGGAAGAAGTGTGGAAGCAAAAGACACAACTTTGTCTGTTAATTGGCTCATGTGACCTAACTTTATAGTTTGTTTGGTATGTTTGTGTGCACTGTTGAATCATACGATCCCAGGAGGCTGTCCTTATTTTTTAAAATGGCTATTTTCTATTTAGAATGGCACGTGCTACTAAAAAGTATATTTTTATGTAAATGGTTTATTTACATGAAGCAGGGTTTTACATATGAGTTGGTTTATGCAATATCTTTTTATACAGACCTTCATTGTCCAGGGGTTTTAATAACAAGGGTTTTAAAAGATCTTTTCATTATCATAAGACCAAGCTTATCTTGAAACGATCATTAAAATGTACGATTTGTCCATCAACTAAAAAGACCATTTCAAGCTATATTGTCTAGTTGAAGCCAGGGAAACTGGGAGGAGCTGCCTGCTTGGCCCTGTAAACAATTGGACAATAGATAGATTTCACTGTGATCCACAAACATTTTCTAACCTGGCAGATCAATTTCGGATAAAAAAAATCATTACATGAACGATTGTTCGATGTAACCTCATGATAATTTGACGGATTGGTTGGACTGCACTGATATTTTTAATATTACACTATGGGGGCACATGCAAGATCTCTCTGTCAGTCACATACAAAACCTAAAGCAATAAGATATTGGTGCAGGACTGTAGAAGGGGCAGACTCATTGGAATTGACCATTTACAGGCAGAATCATGGCAAAATATATTGTACATCTGGTTAGTATTTAAATCTCTTTATTTCACAAATAATAACATTCATAAAGGAAAAGAGCTAAATTTTGTGGTAAAATGTGGGAAAACGTTACGTAAAATCAGGGAAATGCATTATAAATTGGTGGGACCACAAATAACAACACGTAAAATGTGGAAAAACTTAAAATCAAGGGATTTAAAATAGATGCTTCACTGTAGTAGAAAATGCAATACAGATATGGGATCCATTATCCCTGTTATCCAGAAAGCTCTGAATTACAAAAATGCAATCTCCAATAGACTCAATTTTTTTATCCAAATAATTCAGATTTATAAAAAATATTTCTTGTATTTATACTTCATCCAAACTAAAATACAATGAATCCTTAATGGAAGCAAAACCAGCATATTGGGTTTATTTAATGTTTACACAATTTTCTAGTAGACTTGACATATGAAGATCAAAAACCCCACGTGCCAAGCATTCTGGATACCAGGTTCCATACCTGTACTAATTACTCAAAAACAATGTAAAATCCGTAGCCGTAGCTTCTGGGTACTCAGCAGGGCACCCAACTTAAATAACCATTTGGAAATCAGTCGACTCTAGATATTAGTTTGCCAACAGCAACATTAACACATTATGTGGTTTGCTCCATTTCTGAATCAGAATGACAGTATAGGATAGGTTATTTCTGGCCACATTATAGTGCAGAATACTTGAACTGTTATTGTATACACAGATAACATTCCCAGACTACTTATGTAATACATCTGGGTGGTGCAGTGGGATCCGGCATGTTAGTTGAAAAGCAAGGGAATGTAAACCGTTTGAAACATTTTGCTTTAATCATCATCAGGTCAAGGCTTAAACTGCTGGTATCTAATTATTACCATACAAAGCTTATGTGTACTCATCACTTATTCTCTGACAGTACCTTAATGGTGGCAGAGCCATGGATCCCTTACAGGAGCAAGCATATGAATGTACATTTGGGGATTGTTGTTTATAGAGGCACAGACACTTTTGTAATTGCAGAATGTAACATGTTGCTCATTTTAATATATGTCACTAATACAAGGGATTCATACGTTATCCTGGGGGACGGAGACTGGGATTCAGTTATTTGTTTTATTTAGGGAACTACTAAGATGTGTCCATTATACATTCTGTACTCTGTATTGCGCTTCCTTTTTTTTTGTCCTAGTATTATAATTGTATTGAAAAAAATCATACTTTTTCTCACTGCCAGAACTAGGGGTCCTAAGTGCAGTAATAGGGGGAGCATTCTCCAAAAGTAGGATTGTACTGAATACATCTCTCAAAGACTCCATTATAATCTAATAATTCACATTTTTAAAAATGATTTCATTTTCTCTATAATAATAAAACAGTACCTTGTACTTGATCCAAATTAAATAGAATTAATCCGTATTGGAAGCAAAACAAGGCTATTGAGTTTAATGTTTAAATGCTATTTTAGTAGAGTTAAATTATGGTGACCCAAATTACAGAAAGACCCCTTTTTTGGAAAACCCCATGGTCCTTAACATTCTGAATAACAGATCCCATACCTATAATTGTTTCTGTTAATGATTAAGTCTTGCACAGTGAACCCATCAAAAGCATGCAATTAAACTGTTACAGGTTTTATTGCTTCTTTTTGAAATATAAATGGATTATGAATGCGCTTCCTCAACCTAACATTTTTTTTTTGCAGACAACTCAGCCATGCCGTTTATCAGAGCCATATAGCATGAGTGTATTGTTTCTTATCTGGAAAAAAATGTAAGACTGAGGAACAACCTTAAGAAAAAATTATCTAGGCTGTTTGTGAAACAGATTCACTACAGTTTAGTAGATAAAATAATCACATATTTCCTACTAAAATCTAGATTTTTTACCATGATATCAGTTATGAATATTTCATATTTAAGCTCCTGATAGAGGAGCCTCGCCATATTCCATACTACAGATATTTCCTCCCGGCTTTTATATCTGCTTCATTATATCTTGGTGTATTCCTTCTTCATTCAGTTAACAACCTCTTTAGCTTTCATTTTCATGGTATAGTCTCAGTGTGCAGGGTACTGTGTCTCAGGGGAACTGGTTAACCTGGATGTTCAATATGTTTTTCATTTAGTGAGAAGATGAATTTTCATTTATAAGCGCCGTATAAGAATACGGATAATAATATGCTGATAATATACTGAATATCTGGGGAGTCAGGTTTTTTTTCCTATTATTGTGATATGACAGTCAACAGTGAAACTATAGTACAGTATTAAATAGTTTCTCTTAGAGCTGTTTAAATAGTTTTATTGAGAATTGATAATTCAGTGAAAGCTTTATTTTATGTTGGCAAAATTAAGAGCAGTTTTGAGGCTCATATCTGCTAAAGATTCATATTTTTCCTAGTTTGTATTTTTATACTGGGATGAAACCTGTTATCCAAAATGCTCATGTTCGTGAGGTTTTCTACCTCAAATAAACTCATAGTCCTCAGCACCTCGTGATGATGTAATCACACCTTCATGACTTCCTGGGTGTTCTAAAATTATTGACTATTGCATTTTTGACCCCTGCCTTGTTTTTGACCATGCTTATTGAATGTAAAAAAGTTAATTGAATGCAATTTGGGTGGAAAACTGGAATACTTGATTTTATTGAGTTATCTGTGAAGAAAAACTCCAATATCTTGAATTGATTGAGTTTTCAAGCACAAACCACAGTAAAGAAAAAAACAAAAATCATGAAGGCCAAAAACATTTTCAAACAGTTAAAGGGGCCTCTGCCATTGACTACCTTGACTGGTTTTAGCTGGAATATTTTCAGATTCTGGCTTTTTGCAGCTTCAGAGCATAAAGAATCTACTAAAAAAATCAAGTTTTAGAGAAAAACTACAATTTTTCAGGAAAAGCATAACTTGACTTTTAAGAAATAACAACCTAAATGGACCCAATAGTCTGGTTTGTTTCCGGTAAGGATTCATTATATTTTAGTTTTGATCAAGTACAAGGTACTGTTTTATTATTACAGAGAAAAAGAAATCATTATTTGGATTATATGGATAAAATGAAGCTTGTGGGAGATGGCCTTTCCCTAATTCAGAGCTTTTTGGATAATGGGTTTCTGGATAATGGATCCCATTCCTGTAGTAACATTTCTGCAAAAGATTACTCTGTATGCAATTATACACAACAAAACCTTTAAAACTATGATGCACAGGTGTAGGGAGTTTAATTAAATATATAAGAAATACATCAGAACCATCAAAATCCATCAAACACAAACTATACTAGGGCAAAATAAATTGTTCATCATATAGCTTGATAAGGAATGGATTTAATCAGTGTTTTCTTATATATGTAGTATATTTTTTCTAATTGGGGAGGTCATGATAGTAAAGTATAGACAAAGAATGCAAAAAGTGAAAATGAAGAACACAAGTGGCTTTTATAAATAAGCAGACAACTGAAATCCAAGTAGAGAGAATGGATTAATTTAATCACATATATGGAAAAATGCCGAACAAAAAAATATCATTGACCGTGACAGATTGTATTCTAATACATATGTCTGATGCTACTGAAGCTTCTTTATCCCATGTATCAGTTATGCTGATGATTATCACAGGCTTAAGAAGACAATACCTTTTAAGACAGATTTTATGGAGTGAATAGTGACAAGAAAAAAACTTGCACATGTCATATATAAGATCTAACTGACAATCCCTGTGTGCATAGCGATTTGCAAAAGTGTGCACAAAACTACACAAATAAATATCTTGTCTCTAATCTTGCTTATCTACAATACCACTATGTATCAGTTTGCCAGTTGGCCTAATCTAGTGTATGTGGGGAAAGGAGCAGTCCATTAATCATCTATAGTGATGGGCGAAACGGCCGCGTTTCGTTTCGCCGAAAAATTCGCGAATTTCCAGAGAAATTCGCGAATTTTTCGCCGATTCGCGAAACGAGTCGCGCGTCGTTTTCGGGTCGCGTCGCGTCGTTTTCGGCGCGTCGCGTCAAAAACGACGCGCGACTCGTTTTTGCGCGGCGAATTGTTTTTGCCAAATTTTTTTGGCAGCTTCGCGAATTTATTCGCCAGCGGTGAATCGCGGGAATTCGCCGCGAATTCGCCCCTGGCAAATAAATTCGCCCATCACTAATCATCTATGTCAGGAGTTATAGCAGCATACAAATGAGTATAGTTTAAGCCAAAGTTCAAGGCAGATGGAAAGCCAATTTTTTTTTGATAGCTCTAATTGGCACTGAAATAGCGCTAATAAATTGTTTCAGATCAAAGTTCGATTATTTTAATCTAATAGAGCTATGAACAGTGTAATGCTTGAACTAGCCATGGGCTTGTATGTCACCTACAGTTTAGTAAAGATTTTGGGATGAACTGGGCATTCAGGTACATCTTGTTAATTAACAAGCTTTAAAATTTGCAGTTCAAAATAGGGATAGCTCAAAACATTCAGTCTGCCGACCTCTATGCAGTCTCTAACTTGTATCAAAAGCAGATTGTCCAATATTGATCTAACTCCTAAGGCTGGTGAAGAAGTACAACAATAAAAAGGTGAAATAATAAAAAATATATATATATAGTTAATACATGATTATGTTAATACACATTGTTTATAAGTAAGATTTGTTTTCAATTAATGCTTTATAGATATTCTGTAAAACATATGCGGTTTGGCTATTATATATTGAAATGTTTATCTGCATATTGATATTTTTTTCAAAATCTAGATAGCAGTAGGTAATATGGCCAGCAGAAACATTTCAACTCAACAATAGTTAGAATGTGCTGAAACATTGTCAGATTACTGGAAATCACAAATGAAAATTGTGCTGATATGGCACCAGTATGCTCTAGCAGAAGAAGAAGAAGGTAATTAGGGATGGCGCGAACCGCGGAAAAAAAGTTCGCGAACATGTTCGCGAACTTGCGACAAAATATGCGAACGGTTCGCGAACGTCGCGAACCCCATAGACTTCAATGGGAAGGCGAACTTTAAAAGCTAAAAAAGACATTTCTGGCCAGAAAAATTATTTTAAAGTTGTTTAAAGGGTGCAACGACCTGGACAGTGGCATGCCAGAGGGGGATCAAGGGCAAAAATGTATCAGAAAAATCCATTGTTGACACAGCGCTGCGTTTTGTGCTGTAAAGGGAAAAAAGTCACTCAGGTGGTGGTTGTGGACACTGTAATATTATTGATATTTAGACAGAATGTGAACAAGCTCACACAGCTAGATGGCAGTTGTTTGAAGAACACACTGGGCAAAAAATGCCTACAGGGCAAATAATGGCTACAAGGTCAACGTATACACTACTACAGCGGTGGATACGGATTACGTAAAATATATTATTGCTGCCTGAAAAACGTCACTCAGGTGCTTTTTCTGGAGAGGGTAATATTATGGATATTTAGACAGAATGTGAACAAGCTCACACAGCTAGATGGCAGTTGTTTGAAGTACAGCAGATTACTAGCCAGCAATCTTACTATCCACTGTCCCTGAAATCACTAACAGCTCTCTCCCTACACTATCTCTTCCAAGCACACACAGGCAGAATGAAAAAACGCTGCAGGGCATCGGTTTTTATAGGGAAGGGGAGTGGTCCAGGGGGTGTGGGGGTGGTCCAGGAGGGAGAGCTTACTGATTGGCTGCCATGTATCTGCTGGTCTGGGGGAGAAATGGCAAAAAAAAAGTGCCAACTAAGGCGAACCCAAATTGGCGAACGTCGCGCGACGTTCGCGAACTTCCGGCGAGCCCGAACAGCCGATGTTCGCCGGCGAACAGTTCGCGCCATCCCTAAAGGTAATAGTGTTCAATTAATAGAAGAATCCACAACTGGTAAAATGCAGAACAAAAGGACTTTGTGGATTAATACACTAAAGTATCAACCATTGTACTGGTAATATAGAATACTAAAGGTAGAATTGTATATTTAATTTACTGTACCTACTGTTTCACACTAAATGGTCTTACACTGCATACGGCACAATAGCAACTATTCAACACATAGGTAATCACATTGCATTAATAGTATACATTCTTACTAAATTATAAATGAAAATTGCAGTTCTCAAATAACTTGCAAAACTGACCATGAATATTTTCTGGTCATTCGGTTGTGATTTACCTATATTATTTTTTACTGCAACTGTTTAATTCTTTAGCAATGAGCTATTTTATTCACATGATCACCGGTTTTCTATATGTTTCTCCAACAACCTTATCCTCCACCTGCATCAGTTAAGAAAGTTAGACATTTGAGTATTACCATTAATCAGACTATTTACAATTGCATTTCCAATTTCCATTTTACAATTCCATTTCTAACCCCTCCATACCAACAAATCAGACTCCACTTGTGGTTATATTACACCCATAAATGATTACATATCTCAAACTGTAAACCATGGCACCTATACATATTTTGCTATGCGTTTCTCCAATCAGTTAGTTTCATACAGTGTATATACACTTTTTATCCATTCTCTAATCAAAGGGGAAACAATTGACCTACAATGTAATAAAATGTATGTTTTTGCAGCAACTATGGTTCAACTAAGGCCATAAAAGTGGAGTAGAGGATCCATGTAAAAATAAATATATATTCTAAGGAGTTGGGAATATCAAAATTTTAAATCAAGATTATTCACCTCCATTTGATTTCAAAATGCTTGTGTTAATTAGAAGTCCAAATGCTGGCAAACATATCACAGAACTATCACTTGCAGATTGGTCTATGAAAGTAATCCCTAAACAGTGGCTCATGAGCAAAATGTTACTCACTAATCCCTTGGATGTTGCTACAAGTGGCCTCAAAGCAGGTGCTTATTTTTGAATTCCTGTCTTGGATGCAGTTTTGGTTGCATAAAAAACATGCATACTGTCATAGTGCCTCCAGTAGGCTGCAATCCACATAGGGGCAACCAATATCCATTGTTTGGCACCATCAGAATATTTTTCATGCTTATGTTGTTACCTAACTCTTTTTACATTTGAATGTGGCTCACGGGTTAAAAAAATTGGGGAACACTGGTTTATAAGCAATGCGGTACCAATATTCAGAAGTGATGCCATAGACCATGGCAGTAAGGTTTATTTTAAGAATAAATTTAAAGCCATACTACAATTACCCAAGACAAAATGGGCGTTTGCCCCATGTCAGTATCTACAAACTATGTAGAGAGTGTACATATTTGGGTGTAGCTTTAGTGCTAACAGCCTTGCAAGTACATACTTCAATCACTAGAATTTTTAGTCAAATGAAGCTCTAGTGCAATTTACTCAATGCATAGGGAAACCTGTGCCACTTCAGAAGTGATCTCCACATACAGTATTTGGAGCACAAAGCAGTGTGACCACACTGGGTGGTGGAGCTCAGTACACAACACTTAGGGGCTGATTTACTAAATTCACATGAATAGATTGAAGTTCGATTGAATAAGATCGAATTCCGATCGTAGGATTAATTTGATTGGTCGAATATGCAAATTTGGCTTATTCGATCATCGAATAGCGAATGATCGAATAGATTCAAATGATCGAATATTCGAAGTCGAAGTCTTCGATCGTTCGAATCGTAGGAATCATTCGAATGATCAAATAATTCATTCGAATGATCGTTATTCGATCGTTATTCGATCGTTATTCGATTGTTGAATGATCGAAGATCGAATAAAAGGGTAGCCTAAAACTATTCACTTAGCATTCGAAAATCGAATTTTCAAATGTTTTTGAAGACAATTTCGACCAGTGAATTTTGAAAATTCGATCGAATGATTTGAATAAAAATCTATTTGAATATTCAACTATTTGAAAGTACTTGAAGTACTTCCCCTTTAAATTATTATTCGACTGCCTAGTTCGCCAGATCAATGCTACCGAATTGGGATTCAAAAATTTTGATTGACTAAAAAAATTTCATCGAATGGTTAAAATCTTTCGAATCGATCAATTCGAACAATTTTATCGATCGATCAAATTTTTCTATTCAATCGTTCGTTCGACCAATCGAATTGCGATAAAAATCCTTCAAATTTGGAGAATTTTTATTCCCTAATTATTCCCATGGTCGAATTCGAGGATTTTTTAACCCTCGAATTCGACCCTGAGTAAATCTGCCCCATAAGGTGCAGACATTGTCATCTGGATCCTTGACCTTTCTGTGGCAGCATCCCTATATCTGTGTACCCTTCGCTATGGCGGTATTAATGCCATTTTTTTTCTGTTATCAAACACAGGGTTAACTGTTATTACTGAAGGTTGTAATAAAAAAACGAACCTTGTTTTCACCTGCAATTTTGTAGAATATCTGACTCCTGAAGAAATCAAAGCTTAAATTGATTTACTTGCTCAATTGAGCTTCAGAGGAGAAAAGAATAACTCCAGGATGAATTTCTCTTGTTTCTGTCAGTGCCAGGGGCTTTTATTACCAGCATATCCCTGACAGAGGACATGAGGAAAAGTATGCTGTAGTTAGAACACAAGGCAGTCTGAAAAGGGCACTCTCTTTCCTGACTGGACCCTGCCACAATGACGAGCAGATCTTGATTGTCCATTGATCTGATGTCTCAGTAGTAGAATCATGCTGCTAATATCATTAAGGGGCATAAAAGCGCAGTATGCACTACAGTGTACTCTCTAGAAGGACAATTGTCAATCAATGTCATGTTTGTAAGACCAAGAAGAAAACCTCTGCATCTTTTCCACCAGCTATTAAATTAATCAGGCCAACCTCATTTTAGTTTTATTTTTCTGAATTTCCAAGTTTGATATCAGCATTCAGTAGTGCTACTCATTATATAATGACTTCAGAGCACATCTACACTTACAATACCATTATGCTAGGCAATAGTGCCTACCTAGCCCACTCTCATTACCCATTAGTGATATTGCCTTTTCTTATGCCTTGAACCATTCACTCTTTAAATCTAAAATTAGGGTGTTGGCATTAGAAGGTATTAAAGGTAATATTGCTGCAAGAACAAAACAGTTTTTCAATTTTGTCATGGTCTTAATGACAAATCAGACAATTGTTTGCATACAAATTAAACAATACTATGTATTGTTGTAAAAGGTCCCAGATAGTTAAGTCTCATCAGCCTTATCTCAGCAGAATGACTTTCAGGGGCAGATTTACTATTATTCCCCCCCAAAAAAATTTGAATTTCCTCGATATTCGATTAGCATTCAATTTTCGAATGCTAATCGGATAGTTTTAGGCTACCATTTTATTCATTCGACGATCGAATAACGATAGAATAACGATCATTCGAATGAATTATTCAATCATTCGAATAATTCGTGCGCTTCAAACTATCGAAGACTTCGATCGGACGAATCCTATTTGATCAGGACTTAGCCTCAGAAGCTCAGAGGGCTCCCATAGGCTTCTATTACAATTCGGTAGGTCCAATCTGGCGAAGTAGGCAATTGAATAACTTTAAAAAATTAAATCCTTCACTGATGGAATGATTGACTATTCGATCATTCGAATCTATTCGATCATTCGTCCGTTCATTATTCGATGATCGAATAAGCCAAATTTGCATATTCGACCAATCGAATTAATCCTACGATCGGAATTCGATCGAACTTCGATCTATTCACGTGAATTTAGTAAATCGGCCCCTCAGTATTATTATAGGGCCCACTTGTAGGGAATGTGTGGGTGTCATACCTTTATATTATATCTGTGTTTTATATATATATATTTATATATAATATGGATGCTAGCTACTCCACAGGGAGTGCATTACATAACTGTGCAAACAGTTGTGTCATTATATTGTAAATAGCTAACTTGCCAGGTGGTTGCATGCTATTTTTTTATGGGTAAACAATAGGGATATAAAACAGTTGGGGTAATTAAACATGAGAGCAAGGAACATCTCTGTTCCTATTATTTAGTAGTTGCAAGATACTGCTGAAATCGGTAATCGTAAACGTAGCCTATTTCTGACACCACTACCCACTGCCTTCAGAAAAAAAAATATACCCACCTCGCTATGTAACTACTATCTATTTCACTATGTAACTATCATTGTGGTCCCTTTGCATATACAGGCCCAGATGTGTGGTGAGGCCCATGGGGTGGCAAAATATTAGAGGTGACTACTTTCTTGGGAGCACGGGGGTCGGGTGCTAGAACCGTAAGGCCTAGGTGCGCCTGCCCAGGAAATCTGGCACTGTGCTTATCCCTTCTATTCACACAACCCAGTTCAGCTGAAGATTCAATCTATAAATTATGTTGCCAGAAAAAAGAGAACCCCCTTTCTCTACTACCATCAACAGAGGCTTTTTCCTAAGTAAGACTTAGTAAGATAAATCTGCACCAGTGAACAATTAGGAATGTACAGAATCCAGGAGTTAGAATTCAGCTGAATCCAAATACTTTTTTTCAGGATTCAGATTAACCTAAATCTGAACAACTAAATACGTACATTTTATGTTGGAAATTGTAAAAAATTTTTTATTTATTTCTAATTTGAATTTTCAAATTAGGGTTTGGATTTTGATGATTATCTGAATAGTTTGTAGAATGTTTGGTATTGGGCTGAATAATTTCACATGAAAGATCAAGGAGCAATAGTGCTAAGCTCGTAGAAACCCCTTAAATGTGCACGTAATACTGAATTGACATTCATATTTCAGGCTCAGTCAGGTATGCAGTATTCAGAGCACAATTAGCATTTTGGCTGAAGGAGAGTGAAAAAGTGTACAATTGACACTGTGGAAACCCTGGGGCTACTAACCAATACGGTATAGGGCGCCATTTGTCCCAAATACATTCTGTATACAAAACTATCCCTAATAAACAGAATGAATGCCTCTCATGGTACTCAAGTACTTGTGACCATATACACATAAAAAATATACAAAATACTTGTTTCTTTTAAAGCATGAGAACAAAATCTGGTTAGTGCACAAAAGGATGTCAGTATATTACAAACTTTATTCTGTACATTTTAACAATCAATCTGTGTCACAAAATTTATAACCTCCATTTAGCAGAATGAATTATGTAAAAAAAACTTGAACAGAATATATAATAGTGTAACAAACTGTGCATGCTAAGCTAGATTTGAATGACAAAGTAGATATTTGACAGAAAGCAAGATTTTTATAGTACATGATTAATTTTTTCAACAAAATGCAAGTTCTGTTTCACAAAACATATCCATTCTGTGAAGCAATACTGCCAGTCCCATTACTGAACAAATAAGAACAAAGCTTATTGCCAAATAAAAAACAAGATTAAAAGTTGCCAGCTCGGCTCAAAATGGCTGCATCTGATAATGATTCTAAAGAAAGAAAAGTATGTAAAATATAAATGATACTTTTAGGTGATATGGCTATGCTATATGGCACAGAGCTATGTGAAAGCGCAAGAAACACATTCACACAGGTACCTTTAATAGATGGAATTTTTGAGAACTGACTGCAGCCAAGTGTAACTGCACTGTACAGTCATAGAATGACTTGTATGACATTAACATGTAGAAAACACAAATGAGTGCACCCCACTTGTTGTCACAGCATGGTAATATTTTCCATTCATCTCAGTCTAAACACAGTATATAAGGCCACGCTACTTTAAAAGAGTGGAAAACAAATGTGTTTAAATAAATCATTTTATGATGCAGTATGGATCATTTCCCTCCAGCATTTATGGAACAGCAACTCCCATCATCCTCATTTAGCCTGCTTTATCACATAAGGCCCATTACCTCACATTAGTGACAAAAATAGTAATGCCAGGATCATTAAAATGATGTGATTTCAGTGTAATGAGACTTTGTGATGACTCTGTGTTCGTTTTCCGAACAGCTTGTAGCGTTCTGGATGGTTATTTTTCACATACCGATTTTGGATTATAAACTGCATTGTATTATTACTTTATTTATGCTTACAATACAACGGTGTCATCCATGTGTTAATTCCTTCCTCCATAAATTAAGCACTTAGCTAATTGGTAAGCTGCACAGTGTTTAGGATTTGGATTTTTTTAAAACATAACATGTGATCAAAACTGTTAGAAGCAAAATGTAATGTATTGTGAAAACTCCGAATTAATTTCTTCCCAAAACCCTTAAAGCACATAAAAGGGAAAGTTTGTATGTATTTTGCTTGTCTATACGCTCAAGTCATAATATGATTTGGTATTGTCACAAGGCACATATGTTATAGAAAAAGTCACAGTACGATATACAGTAGGGGGGTCACTGTAAAGAGAGGCACATCGGCTCAAAAATTGCATTCTGGCATTACAAATCTTGTCATTTTTTTTATCAGATACTTCATATAGGTGACAGGCAACTTCATTCATTCCAAGGACATTGCATGACTATGGATCTGGTTTGCTGCTTATGCAAAGTTATGCAGATATAAAATAATTTGTTTCTCGCAATTACCAAATGTTATTTATTCAAAATAGAATAATGGCATGCTCCCAATTTAGGGGAAAGGGAATTTGGAGATCATGAGAGATCATCATAAATATTCCTGTCCATTATGGAAACATAGATGGACAATCCAAAATTAAATACATACAGTACAAGTAAATGGGGACAATTTGTTGCTACTAATCTCAGCAGGGATGAAATGTAAATAATCATGCCCACGGGCCATTGCTCTTGCTACTGTTTCTAAACAGTTTGCTTTATCTGCATCAGTATTAATTTACAAACTATGCTACCCTTACTTTATACAAATAAGGGTAATAGAATAGAAGTGTCTGTTTAGTCCTACTTTGAAGCCAGCCTCAGTTTCAGCATCAGTACCAATCTGGCAGAATTCTGAGGAATACATCTGTATGAATCATATCCTAAACGGTTTGCAACGGTTCCTGCATTTAGGATTGAAGATTTTACTCATCCTGAGCTAGATCAGCTGTCATAACATTGCTGTGATTTAGATGTTTTTATACAGTCATTCCCCCAGTCTTTGGGGAATCCAGGTTAATTCGATGGAAAGAGGGAGAATAATTTTGGCTATTAGAGTTCCTTTGCTATGGCTGCCTTACCTGATCATGATCTCCTGTTGACACCTGTGTGGTTACTGAGATGTATTAGACACTGGCCTCAACGTAAAAGAGCTCCAAGCATTCATTGCTTTTTGCTTGAGTTGCTGTACACACCAATGTCGACATGTCACATTTCATTTATGCTGTTTGAGTGAACATTAGCCCTGTAGCAATGAATGAAAGTTTCTCTTTTTTCCTGTTTTATTTTAAATTAATCTATACAGATTCAGTAAATGAAGTAAAGTCTTCAAAGCAGGTAATCTGCTTTGTTATTCGTGACACAAGTGTTGGTGGCTAGCAGAGGGGAGAAAGCTCTTGGGATGACACATGAGCTTAGAAGAACCTGCCCTTTCACTTACAATTATCAGTTTATTCTTGCATGGGTATGTACCATTAGCTAAAATGGACCCCTGTTATGAAAGCACTAAATGTGCATCCACGCATAATCTAATCCCCATGTCTGTGCTGCTTGGATTTTTATGAAGACCAGAAGAGCAGAATCATTTCTGAACATTTTCCCTAGGGTAATATATATAATAATATCAATTTATGAAAAGCAAGCCATTATTATTAGATTTGCAGGGACAGAGCTGTCTCTACATAAGTTATTAATGAAAAGGGGGGACGCATTTCTCCATTTTGTGGATTATTACCAAAAAAAAACTACTGTCCCCAAGGACCTGTTTGTCTTATATGGGACCTGTTGTTGTTCTTGTCACTAATAAAAATAAATAAATAAATAAGAGGACTTTTGCACCAGACTTTGGTTTCTGTTCTCATCCTTGTTGCAAAAACAATGAATATTTTGTAGAGCTTAAATTCCCTGAGGAAAATGTTATGACAGCCATGTCTGATGCTAATTGGAGGTCTGCTTCAATAGCAGGTTTTATGAATCTCTCAGTACTGTGAACAATTTTTATTCCTCATACAACGCTCTGCACATTATTTAAGCAGCGTGTGTAGTGGGCTTATCTGCGTTTTTTTTCTCTTATATCAGTATATTTTTTCTCTTGTATCAGTCTTGATGAAATGTAGAGCCATGGAAAATACCAGGGGCAAAGGCCCAGAATCTCATCCTGTTGCTTAAGTATTTGATTGGATTTGGTTTTCTTTGAGTATTGTAACCATCAGGTATTTGTCAAAAATCCCTTTCAAGCTGACAACGGACACATTCCTGTAACCACTCACCTGTCTCCCACATAGAAAATAACTGGCTAACAATGCAGTGCTGCCTGCACAGGCAATTCTAGATGTGCCTTTTATTAAAGAGGACCTGTCACCTCTAATGAAAAGGTGATGCAAATGAAGGGGGTTGTGTTTCTGGAAGATGCTCCTTTCAAAAATTGTCTCCTTTCAAACCTTTGGGGTGACATTCAGTTCAATGAGAAAAGGTTATCTCATGGTTTATCATGTGAAAACACATGAACAAGATTCAATTCAAGGAGAAAAACTTTTCTCTAAATTCAGTTCCAGTGTTTACCCATAGGCTTCAATAAAGTTTTCACATGATAAATAGTGAGATAAGTTTTCCTGAATTGAATTGCATCTCAAATAGAATCTTGTCCGTGACCTTTCATGTGATGAAGCTTTTTTTCACTGAATTGAATCTTGCCCATTAAGTGGAATCTGCAGCATAAATCAAATTTTGTTCCAATTTTGTTTTGTTGCAGCAGAAAAATACTGACCATCACTCATCTGATTCCTTAGATCATGTTCTGGGTGAAAACTATTTTGTTGGAATTTGTGATAAGCATGGATTCAATGCAAAACTTCACATTTGGCCATTGTTGGACTTTTTTCATGAAACTACAGAAAAAATATGTTGTGAAAAAAAATACCAGAAAAACACAAGAAAAACACCCATTCACTTGAAACAACTTGATAAAAATGTCTACTGCCTTTCATGCAATTGGAGTGTAAAAAAAAGTTGTCTATAAATCTAACATACTTTGCTACAAAAAAAGGTCACCTGTAGACTTTATTATATTTGTAAATTTTTTGTCTTTTCTGAGTTTTTCCAGTTTTTTCAGCTCAAAAAAAAATAATTTTTAAACCTTAATGCATTATCAATACCATTATTTTATAATTGCCTAGTGATAATAATGATAACCCCATCATTAGTCCCTTACAAAATTGGCCCCTATGCCCCAGTATCTTCAGTGCACCAATGCGAGTTGTTCTGCAGTGAAAGTCATTATGTGGTTGGTTGAGTAATATTATTCCTGAGCCCCTATGTGCTGATCTCCATACTAACCTTTTACACAAGTGTGTTGTATTTTTTAAATAAAAACTCTTTATTTTGTTTTTTTCTTTTTAGGAATATTCTAAATTATAAACAGGTTTCTGGTTCTATTCTAAACAGGCTCTAGCACCAGGGTGCAAGGCCCTCCCAGTGTTGCCCTTTAGGGAAAGCTCTCTATCCCAGAGGTGATTTGCTTAAAGGAAAACTATACCCCGAAAATGAATTTTTGAGCAACAGATAGTTTATATCAAATCAAGTGACATATTAAAGAATCTTACCTACCTGGTATATATATTTAAGTAAATATTGCCCTTTTACATCTCTTGCCTTGAACCACCATTTCGTGATGGTCTGTGTGCTGCCTCAGAGATCACCTGACCAGAAATATTTCAACTCTAACTGTAAAGGGAAGACGTGTTGAAGCAAAAGACAGAACTCTGTCTGTTAATTGGCTTGTGTGACCTAACTTTATAGTTTGTTTGGTATGTTTGTGTGCACTGTTGGATCCTAAGATCCCAGGAGGCTGTCCTTATTTTTTAAAATGGCAATTTTCTATTTCTGATTACCCAATGGCACATACTACTAAAAAAGTATATTATTATGAAAATGGTTTATTTACATTAAGCAGGGTTTTACATATGAGTTGTTTTATGGAATATCTGTTTATAGAGACCTACATTGTTCGGGGGGTATAGTTTTCCTTTAAGTATGTAGGCTGGCTGGTTGGCAACACTTTCTAACAATATTCTAAATTGTGTGCACCCAAAACATCAGTAATTGATGTTGTTGTAGTGGTGGACCCCCAGTGAGTATGTTCTTGAATCATCTAATCATGCAAATTGTATTAAAATCAATGTAGTTTTTGAACTGTAATATATTCTTATTAGCGATGCTGATGATCATCACCCGCTGTCCTCACTGATGGAGCAGAATTAAGCAAACTGGAAATCATTTTCTTTAATTTCCTGATTGTTAAATATTATGACTCCTATATTGTCATTCTGTGATTTGTGCAGAAGTAAGCCAAGTGACTGCTACAGGAATACAGGAAAACTTGTTTAAGCTCTTAAGCTGTTCTGCAGCAGATAATGTATTTCTGCTCTGCATGTCACCTTCAATTTTCCTTTTGTCCTGTTCGAACAAACTATTGAGTTTCCTGATGTATATGGTGGAAGTGTGAAAGCTACTGATTGCTTGATATCTGTGACAGCAAAAATAACTAACCCCACGTCAAAAAGCTGTCAACGAGGCTCATGCCTTTTTCTTTTCTGCTGTGCAAGCCATTTTGGGCTTCTGTTTCAATGGTCATGAAGTAAAAGGGGAAAATATAATTTTACGTTTAAAAAAAAGTCCATGGCATCTAATGCATTTTGAGCTTACCTTTAAAACTCACATAACATAGCATACATTCACATATGTAACAGTATTCAGACCCCTCAGGTTGGCTCTCCCTGTAGTACTGGGGGAAGGTTTTCCTCGTTGATTACCCATAGTATTTGCTTATTTACTAATGATTCTCATGGGGTGGTTGATATAGAATTATAAGACAGTTTGCAATTGTTCTTTCATTTTTTATTCATTGTGGTTTAGAATTGATTCACTGTTTTACTCTGCATCACCTGTGCATTGAATTTAAATCATCTTATTGCTAAGGGTTAATTAGATAATGTAGAGTAACTGACAGAAGTGGGGTAGTAGTTAGAATCAGGGGTAATGCTCATACAACAGGTCTCCAGCACAAAGGCCCTAACAGTGGTTCCCTCTGGGGAAAGCTCTCAATCCCTGAGGCTACCTACCTATGTCTGTAGGTTGACTGGCAAAACCTAGGGCACAAAGCCTATCCTCTGCCTAAGTCTCATTCCCAGAGTAAGCTACTGTATTACATGAGCACTCACCCAAGCTGGTTGTCATTTAAAGGGTCACTTTACCTCACATCACTCAGGTGATCTCCTTACTTCAAAGCACTTGTTCTTTACTGATGCATTCTTTGCCTCTGGTTTTCTGGAAATATAGGACCCTCTCTTTTTTATAGACTAGGGGACCCAACTGATGCCTTTGGGTCAAGAAGGGATCTAATAGTCGTGGAGTGCTCAAACCCTTGGTTAAACACCCAAATATAGGATGTCAGGTGCTCAAACTGGATGACCTTTGCCTGCCCTTCAGGTCCAATATTCCATGTAAAGTAAAAACCAGTGGTACACTGATAAAAGTGAAAGAAAAAACAATTCTATGGTTTATTTAGCCCATGTACATTTTCTGGGTCAAGAAGGAGATTCCCCCTCAACAAGGGTGTTGCCCATGTGGATAAGGACCACTCTCTTCTCCCAGTACCTTCATTAATCCAATCTGATGTCTAACCCTAAGTAAAGATTTCTCAAGTAAGAGAAGCACATCTCTGCATTTTTCTACAAAGGACTAATGTCAGGCAGCTGATTTGTGTTTTTCTCATTTTTCTCTGTTTTCTCACAATGTTGTAGTTGTCAGCCTTTCTCAGCTATTCAGTCAAATGACAGAGCAAAGCATGCAATTATATTTCTAATGCAATCTTTCTTGCGTTTCCCCATCTGTACTGCCCATGTCCTTGCTACATTCCCTGCCTATTTCCAGCTTTGTGAGTGGACATTATTGTTCCACCTTCTTACTCCCCCCTTGCTTTATTCTTTTCTCTTCTGTTAGTTTTTTCTTGACAGCAAAGATGTATTTTGTAATCTTATCCACTGAACTTATCCAAGCTGAGAATGTGACAAATTTGTGAGACCTCTTGAAATAGCTGCTGTTAGCAGCCAGCCAATGATAGCCTCCATTTTTCTCCCTCTGGATACTATGTGACTTTTGCAGATCTACAGGTTAATGCACAAATGGTGTTAACATGGCTCTGCCACAGAAATATGGATGGTTGCTATAACATGCCTTATCCCAAAATGGAATGTGCTGCGGAGAAATCACTGGCAGATAATGAAAGTTGCTGTATAATGGAAGCTGTGGACAGCTCACAGTAAAGTGAATGATATATTTTGTGTCCAGGTTTTACACCCACTGAACGGTAAATAAGAACTGCACAAGGTAGCATAGTGCCTGTATTGCTTAAAGGGGTTGTCAACCAAATTTTTTTTTGTGAATAACTGAAAAAATGTTGTTCCAAAATGCATAGTTTCAAGAATTTTTATTTAATTTGACAACTGGTCAGACTCTCCTGCAGCCGAGACTATGCCTTTTCACAGGCTTCCTAATAAGATGGCTTCCAATCCATTGTTTAAATAGTATAAATCATTCCAGTTACTTTTACAAAAAATAAATATATTTACATAAATACTCAAATGCTGGTGGCAACAGACACTTAGGCTTAGTCCAGACGGGGAGATTCGGGGGAGATCCGTCGCCTGGCGACTTCTCGCCGCGACGGATCGCCCCCGAATCTCCCCGAATAGCTAGGCACCGGCATAGCTTAAAAATGCCTGCGCTTATTCACACGGAGCGGCGAGATTTTTAAAATTGCTCCAAATTGCCTCGCCAGGCAATTTGGAGCGATTTTAAAAATCGCGCCGCTCCGTGTGAACACGCGCCGGCGTTTTCAAGCTATGCCGGTGCCTAGCTATTCGGGGAGAAGTCGCCAGGCGACGGATCGCCCCCGAATCTCCCCGTCTGGACTAAGCCGTATGAGACATGTCCACAGCATCTTTCAGACTGACTTTTCATGAGGCGCACCACTTCCTATACCACTTTACCCTCAACCGCTGCATAAGCACCCAACAAACCTGCTTAGTCCAAGCAGGGGAACATGTTATTCCACTTAAAAAATAAGTGTTGGCTTATTTTGTGCCACCAAATCCACCGGCTCAAACATATTTGGTCATGCTGACTTCATCAGGAAAGGAACCCGCAGAACTAAGCATGTTGAAGTCTGGTGAAATATACTGGAGCTTGAAGCATTGGGAGAAATACTGTTGACTTTGTGAACTTAATATGCCTGTGATTTTCATCTAACTATAAGTGTAACATGTTTACATTGAATAAATTATTAAATTGTATTCCTCTATGGGAGCACACACCTATTGTTCCTATTTTTTTAATTATGGATTATCCTATCCATAAGGAGGCTGCACCTCTGTCTGAACTATCTATCTCTATCGCCCATAAAGAAAGAAGAGGACTCTCTTAGAGAATCAGTTAGAGAGAGAGAGTTTGGCTGACATACAGTAGGTAACAGAAATGTGGCAAATGTTATCTGTGTTTTTGCACACAGTCCCATTAGACACAGATACAGCTTAGCTCAGTGTGATTTATTTATAACCCAAGTACTGGGAGGCCCATTTACTAAAGGTCCAATTTTTGTGGTTTTGGAGCTTTTTGAATCTGAATATAAAAAGTACAGATGGAAAACAAATGCTGAATAATCTGAAAAAAATGCTGAATAATCTGAAAGAAAAAACAGTGCAGCTCCCATTGACTTTTATACATTAATTTGTAGAGAAAAAATAAGATTTGTCTAAAAAAATATATCCAAAAGATAATAAAAGTATAACAAAGAATATTACATTGTGACATGAAAATTTTTAATTTAAAAATTTATTACATTTCCCCCAAGTGTCTTGTTCATGTAAAACAGTGCTAATGCCAATAGTTTGTGTATTATTCTAAGGTGTTTGACCAGACCTATAGCCTACAGTTTTACAGAACTCTGTTATTATAGTTTGTCATAGGGCAACTGGTAACTTAAATTCTGGGTACTTGTACCCTCTCGTTATGATATCTACAACAAAATAAAATTACATTTTCCTAGGGACCAAACTTAATAAAAGCATAAAATTTGGTTTAAAATTAAAATTCTGGAATAAAAAATGGAGCATATAAGCATGGGACCACAAATGGTCTGAATATAATCTGTGAAAATGTAAATTTGGTGGAATGTAAAATTGGGGTTCTACTGTATATCCATCAGGAGAGAGATTGGGCATAGCATAGTTTTGCAGAATAATTAGTATTGTGTGTGCAAAGCAGTCCGGAAGCCCTTGCCAGGGGTTTCCATAGACATACAGGAAAAAATACACATCTTTGTTGCAAAAAGTGAAAACGTAATCCTCGATTCATATGATATTCGAATCGTGTGTAGAGTGTCCCGACATTTATCTTGCCACGCAAGATTGATCGGTCGTTCAGTCAATCTGACAGGTTAAAAGATTTTGGTTGGCTGCCGATCATATCTCTGCAGGTATTGCCAATCGGACGATTTTCAGTGGGAGACTGTCAACAGCTGACATAAATTTTCATACAATTGTTGTGGGGCAGAACATCGGCAGATCTGTTCTTTTACTACTCTGAATGATTAGTGGCAGGTCGGGAGATGAGGACGTACGATCATTCGTACGATATTGAAGGTAGATATTTGCGTCTATGGCCAGCTTTAAATGTATTCAGTCAAACAACCAGGCAATTTTCATATTAAGGGGTGTTTACTGACCATAGAACAACGGGTACGTACCTTAGATTAAATCTTTGTTAAGACATTTTAGCCAAAGAGTATCTAATTTTTTAATCCAAAACATTTCTTTCTAAGGGCCTTCAGTTGATCACCTCCCCTTCTCAGCCTGGGGATCCCATCAATAACTGAAATCTAAGTTGGCTAGGTGTGTGTCTGGTTGTATGAAAGTGTGCCGGTATGGAACGTTTCAAGTCATAACATCTTATGATATTCTGTCTTTAACCATTTGTGTTGTCTCCCCAACATATGCTAATCCACAGGGATATTTTATCAAATAAACCACAAATGTGGGCTCACAGGTGAAAAACAGTTTGATGGTAAAACTTTTACCTAGCATAGGCTTGCACACTGCACTCCCTAAAATACTTGTCTGTTTTACATTTGTTTCTGAATGTTTATATTTGTTCCGGAATACTGTATTTTTGAGTATTGGATGTCCTTCACTGCAAGCCTTGAACATTCTTAGTTATTTAGGATTGTTGTGTTAGGCTGTTCTGGCGTAGGAAGCAATATATTGTAGAAACCAACTACAGTACCCCCATTCTGCAGTGGTAGTTATCAGCTGTGATGCACTAATTTATCTGCAGTGTCTACTCATTTCCGTGTCTGCGGCATGAGGATTTTATATACTGTATGTTTAGTTATGACGGTACTCTTGCCAAGTTGTTGAACTTTTTGCAGAATGTAAATGTTTTGGGATTACTTGAGATCATTATAGCCTTGAATCCACTTATGGAAATGCTTCATTCAAAGGTTATTGCAGATGAAAGGCCAGATGGTGGCCAAATCCTGGTGGTTTAGAGAAAAATGCCTAGCAACATTAGGGCTGATAGCTGTCGGCCATGGAGTGTGTGTTAAGAGAGGTTTCCAAAGTTTGAGCTACGATACAGTTTGGATTAGTAAAGGAGCAAATATAGAAACAAGGCATTTGATCCTTTTAATTTTTTTACTTCAATTTAGGTATAACTCTGGTTTACCTTGCTACTAAGCCTGTAATAAAATGTATTAACTCTGAGTCACTGAGCATGTGACAGAGGTCTGGGCACAAGGACCTGTACATTGATGGTAGACAAGGAATCTACTAATTTAAAAAACAAGGGCTACAGAAAAAAATGGGATCATAGGCCCATGCTGAAAAAAGCTGACGATCTTACCTCTGTTTTGTTACAGTTAAGCTTGTGCATACATATTCAAGTACCAGCCTTATTGTTATAGTTGTTCAATTAAAATTGTCTCTTTGGTATTTTGTGTCTTTTTTTCTCTATACAGTTAATTATGCATAGCAAAGGCAATAATTTCTTGTCGGAATCCTGCTGTTGCACAAAATATAGTTGTCAACTAGAAGCTTTGCATCCTCGGAGTTTGCACTTGAACACAGAAGAGCCAAGAAAGGGTGGGCTACTAACATAGTCTGTAAGAAGAAAACTGTTTTTGGGTAGGAATAAAATAGGTGTGTTTGAGTTTGACTGTTATTGGATCACAGAGGACATTTATGAATTAGTCAGATTGAATTAGTTCATAATAATCTGCAGTGTTCCTTGTATGTGTATTCCTTAGTAGAATGTTGCTACTGCTGCATAAAATAGACATCAAGTACCCAAATCCTATGACTCAGGTCTTACAAGCCTACTTTGAGAGGTACCCATACAACACTTGGCTAAATAACAGACCATTACCCATACTCATAATTAAGGTTTTTTTTTCAAAACTAATTACAAATTGCAGCTTTATAAAGGTTGAATAGAAGTTACTATCATAATGTGGAACCACTACAGCCATTAGAGCATTTTAACTCCTAGATCCCTCAAGAAAGAAACCTTAAGCATTAAATGTTTATTGCCTTTGATAAAGACTAATGTGTTTTGAACTGTGTAATTGAAGTCTCATTTTACACTTTCTCTGAGAGGATTTCTTCCTTTTCTTTCAGTTGTGCTATTAATGTTAGTTGAAATGCTATTTTATATGTGTGTAAAGATATTATGGCCTTATCCATCACTATTTCAAAGAGATAATCTACTTTCAGTTTCCCATTGGGATGGATGTGGGTCAGAAAACCAAGTCTAGCTTTGCTAGGCATATATATTGTGCATGTTTGAGCAGCCACCTAAATAGATAGGATATATATTAAACTGCGTTTCCATTGATATACTCTAAGGAGCCTTTGCAAAAAGCTCTTTTAAATTCCATCTCTGCACAGTGACAAGTGCTTTAAAAGTTATGTGCAGTAGATTGATGAAACACAATTTGGGTCATTTGAAAGTGCAGAATTTGGTCATTCTGTGTCATTACAGGCTTCAGAGGGAAAAAAGGAGTTTCTTATAAAGAAGCTTTTCCTGGCAGAGTGGGGATGCTGTTTAACAGGCAATCAGCAGTTTTTCAGAAAGGGAACATTGCAGAGTGAGCTATTTTATTACATAGGGGTGTCTTCAGTTTGGCACCTAGGCACATGGAAACATTTTCTTTCAAAGTAATGGAAACTGCAAGTGGATCCACTGATATAATACATATTCCCTATTATGCTGAGAAATGCCTCAAAAGGCAGCTAAACCATTTGTGTAACAGGACTGCCCTTATACTATGCTATTTATCAGTAAGTGTTCCTATTTCAAATTAAATTAGATTTGCAGGTAAACAGTAGAGCCAAGGAGCCAAACATAGCAATGTGCAATCAGTCCTGCAGTATACTCATTTTTAAAGGACAGGTGTATGATGATTATAGGGAAGTATTCCATCTACTGTGGTAGGGGGTTCTCCTTTTATAGTATGATGTAGACTGGTATTTTAAGACAGTTGGTAGTGGGATTAGAATACAGGCAGAATAGGAAGCAAAATAATTCCAAAACACAGAAAATGAAAATAAAGACAAACTGAAGTTAAAAATTATATACTTTGAGCCTCTGCCAACTGTGCTGATTTGAAGAGCTTCATCTGTCACATGTGGAAAGGGAATGAAAGCTTATATTAAACGTAAACCACTTAAATAAAATAAGCATATATATTGCAAAGTACTGTCTTCTAAGGAAATCTGTAAGAATTTCTGTACTTTATGGAAATCTTTATATCCTTTTTAAGGGCTGTTAGGACTTCCCAAGGTTTACCCTACCTAATAACAGACAGGCTGGTCTTTATCTTGAGCTTTGGTCTTGAGCCTAATTTATATCATTTAAATGAAAATACACCCCCTCCCATTATTCCAGAGGAAGCCATAATAGCTTATCTGCTTTCACTGGTAAAAGCTATCTACTCCCTTAGGCTTATAGTGTAATGCAATACCTCTCTCACAGGAAGGTAACTTGAAGTCCCTCTGTGCTCTGAAATGGGTGGTTTGCTGATTTTCTGGAAAGCAGAGGGACTTTATGGAGCCGACTGGGAGCTTATGTCCAACAGATGTGATTGTTATTATTTTAAAGTATTATTAATACAGACAATAGACAACAATATAATAAATAATAAAAGTTACTCAGAAAAGTCAATAACTGCAATGAATAGCCCAAGCAAAGTTGGCACAAGTAGTACAGTACAAAAAAGAGACTTCAGTGGAGATTGGGCTAATCTCCTTAAAGAAGTCTTCAAATAGTGCAAATCATTTCAGACTGAGTCAGCGAGAACTGAGTTCAATTAATGGCTTGATGCTGTACAAAGTAACAAAACATTAAACGAAGAACACAAAACAGCAATAAGGGAAGCTATCATCTCAGAAGCCTCAAGTATTACAGTTAAACTAGATCAATATCTGCTAAACCTTAAAAAACACACTGGACTCAGAGAAGCAGGTACATCTGAGTTATCCAACTGTTAAAAAGTGAAACAAATGTACAAATAATGCCACTAAGGAGCTATAAAGAAATCAGACAGATTGCAGAGAACAAAGAAATATCATACTAAAACAAACAGATTACTTACATGGATAAACCCCGAACAGTAAAGAGATTAGCGAACCATTCAATGTACAAAATTTGTTTTCACCATGAAATTCTGGCTACGATGAAGTAGCAGCCAACAACATGCCCATTATGTTTATATCAGCAGTGCTGCAGCAGAGTTGCCGTTTCAGTGGTCCGCTCAACGCCCCCAGGATTTTACATTGCGAGCAGTGCCAAACATTCATAAAAATGCCATTTTAAATAATGCTTGCAACTTTTAATTAGTTTCCCGTTTATGTTGTAGAATGACTAATTTAAGCAACGTTTCAGCTGGTGTTCATTTTTTCTTTTTTTATCATTTTAAAATTTTTTGACTCTATCCTACTTTCAAATGGGAGTCACATTGCGAGGGGACATAAATGATTACTCTTTAAACAATAGAGGGCATTATAGATAGTACATAGAAAAACAAACACACAACCAAATATCCTTATATTTCTTAGAAAATATATTATAAAATATCCAAGCAAGATTTTAGTACATAATTTGAAGTAACTGCTACATGGTTTATTTATGTGTATATTAGAGCCATTTAAATGTTTTTGCTATTTTTAACAATGACCTTTGCTAACATAGAAGAATGATGTGTGAGAAGAACATTTATTCTAGGTAACTTTTAGATTGAGTTGAACAGTATCAATTGTTGAATATTACCATCAAGCCTTGACTCTTTCTATAATATAACCTTAAAATACTTGAGAGAGAACTTAATTTACTTTTAGCTAAGCCATGATTGTTTTATATTATCAGACTCCCTTTCAGCCAGTATGGTTCAACTAAAAAGCGGTTATAATTCCAATTAAATTAACTACTATTGTACTCTAAATTACTTGACTTTTAAGATGGGGAGGCACATTTATCAAGGGTCGAATTTCGAATTCATGGGAGTTTTTTGAAATGACCATAAACTCCCATGAACTTGAAATTCAACCAATCGAAATTAATTATAAAAAGTTTTAAAGACTCGATTCGAGTTTTTTTATCCTCTTGAATGTCAGGAAGGCTGCAGACATCATCGAATTGATCCCTGGACCTCTCCCATTGATTTATACAGTCATTCGGCAGGGTTTAGGTGGCGAATAGTCGAATTTGAGTTCTTATGATAAATGTCGAAAATGTAATTAGAATTTTTTTTACAACTCAAATCGAATTTGGATAACTCCCTAGTCGAATCTGACAGTTTTGGCCATAAAAAACTCAAAAATTCAAAATATGACCCTTGATAATTCTGTCCCTTAATGTTTCAGCATTGCCAAGCCTCACATATAGTATTAGGGACATCAGGGATGAATGCCTCTAGACCAATCTATCACTTAAATCATGTCTCTACATATTGAAAACCATTTGATGCTCAAAATATGGAACAGCTGCCCTAGTGGCATATGCTTGACTATAATAATCTAAGTAAATAAGAGGCATAATATACTGAAAGCAGTTGCATCAGTATAAATGTATTAGGTGGTTAAACTCCATCAGAGCTTAATGTATATAATAAATAAGGTAATGCATAAAACTTCCACTTCAGTTGAATATACACTTGTGAAAGAAGCAAAAGAATATTAATGAGCTTGAAAGTGTGCAGAGACATGCAACTTAACTGGTAAAAGGGAATGGAACAATAAAACAATTTTTTCCCTCTGCGAAAAAGGCACTTGCAAGGCAATATGATTACTCTTTACACATTAGAGGGCATTATAGGCAGCACATAGAAAAAAAAACAATTAACAATAGACAACCCTTTTAATCTTAATTTGAAGCAGCAAAAATGGTTCTTGGTTCTTCATGGTGAGGGCAGTGAGATTGTGGAATGCCCTGCAGATTTTATTAATTTGTTTAAGAGGGGCTTTGATGGCTCTTAAACAAGTATAACATCCAAGGCTATAGAAATCTCTAGATCTGCAGTGAGTTTAGTTTAGCATTTGTGTGCATACATATGTGTTTTGATTCGACTATAAGGGTACATATATACCAAATGGGAGTCATTTGGAGAGCTTAAACTTGATATACTGTTGTTTTTTAATCTAAATTATTCCAACCAAAATGAAGATTGTGACATCAGTTTATTGGCGAAAACTCTCTCTATCAGCCAGTGGCATAACTGGAGAGCACTGGGCCCCCCCTCCAAAAAACCTTCAGACGGGGTGCACTCCAGTCCCCATCCTCCTGCCCACTGACCACCTCTGCTCTGCCCACGTCATGCCCCAACTTTCTTCCCCTACCTTGTTGGTAAGAGAGTCACTGGGAAAGAGGGGGTTTTCTTATTAGCTATATAGAAAGCAGACCCCACAGTCTAGGCCCCCTGTGACTGCGGGGTCTGCTTTGTTTATAGTTACGCCACTGCTTTCAGCCACCACTCCCTGAATGAACAACCACTAACAGAGAGATTTTAAAGACAGAATGATTTTAAAGACCGAGAGCAAGAGCAGTGTCAATAGAAGAGAGCAAGAATAAGGGAGAAGAAAAATCATAGAGCGTAATTTTGTTCTTGAATATAAGAAATATCATGGAAATCTTATTTTAGATGCATTACCTTTTTTGCCATAACGTAGATTTCATACCAAGAAGAGATAGAAAACAAATGCAAGATATGATTTATGTGTTTTTATCATAGAAACCTAACATGATTATGTTTTGGACTTGCTGATAACCACAGGAATAATATTTGATGACATGCACCCAACCAATGCAAGTCACTAAAGAACTTTACAGTTGTGTATCAATATTATTTTGCACATTCCTTCCATAGCATTACTGTACTCTTAGGGATGAGAAATAATGTAAAATGAGGTTTCTTTGGTGCTGAAAGCCTTGTCATATCCGACACGAAAAGCCACATTTTTAATTAATGCTGTCCTCAAAGGAAATGTGTCTTTGAAGAGGTATAATGTGAACAGAAAACGTTGAAGTAAGAAAGGCATTGTTCTTTATAACCAAACATTGAACAATTCCGCTTCTGTAAATTCTTAATAGATGCATCAACTCTATTTAATTTTCATTGGCTATCTTGTGCATGGTCTTGAAATCATTATACATGGCAGCAAGAACTCGGCAGAAAAATCAAGAGGTTTTGTCACTTGCAGATAATGACAAGGATTTATTTATTAATACAAACTGGCTGCTGTAAATATGAGATTACTGGATTAATTACTGGGAGCTAGGAATAATTTTGATCTTGATTATTAAAGGAATACTGTCATCACATCATTGCAGCCATTTCATGTTTTTAGTCAAGCTTTAATAGCATTCTGTCATTAGTTGGCATGTTACAGGTTCAGATTTGATTAATTTTTATAGTTTATAAGGTCAATGTTTGTCTTAGTTAAAGGGGAACTATCGCAAAAATAAAAATTTTATATAAGCTTTATACTGAAACAAGAAATGAATTACAATCAGTTAAACGGATTCTGTCATGATTTTTATGAAGTCGTTTTTATTTCTAAATTACACCGTTTACACTGCAAATAATTCACTCTACGATACAAAATGTCATTCTTAAATTTACCAGGGAGCTGTTGTCTTGTGTTAGGGAGCTGTTATCTGGTTACCTTCCCATTGTTCTTTTGTTAGGCTGCTGGGAGGGAAAGGCAGGGGGGTTGATATCACTCCAACTTGCAGTACAGCAGTAAAGAGTGACCGAAGTTTATCAGACCACAAGTCACATGACCAGGGGCAGCTGGGAAACTTACAATATGTCTAGCCCCATGTCAGATTTAAAAATTAAATATAAAAAAATCTGTTTGCTCTTTTGAGAAACAGATTTCAGTAAATGACAATATCCCTATAAATATTCTGCATTGTTTCTGAAATAATCAAGTTTATCATCACTATTCCTCTCTCAGCATCTGTTTCTCTTCATTCTGTCTTCATGCAGCAGTTGGGTGTCAGATATTCATTGATAGTTAGATCCAATATATCTTATAGGGGAGCTTCCTTTCCTAGCAGATAAATTAGAGCTCACTCAAATAACTAATTCTAGTACAGACAAAATAACTGACTTTTACACAAATCCTATATGTAGAGACACATGGGGGCAGATTTATCAAGGGTCAAATTTCGAAGTGAAAAACCTTTGAAAATCAACCATCAAATTTTTTTAGAAGGGGTTTTTTCTTTTAAAATAGGTCAGTTTTTGATCGAATTAAAATCGTTCGAAACGTTTTTCCGCAAAAAAATTTGATTTTCCAACCATAAAGGTTATAGGGGGTCCCCCATAGGCTAAAACAGCAATTCTGCTGTGGACAGCTTTTCAAATTGTCAACTTTTTAAATTTGGATCAATTTTTTTCAGTTCTAATCGAATTTGGCCTATTCGATAGCTGAAGTAGCCAAAAATTACTTCGAAATTTTTTAATTCAAATCTTTACTTCGACCCTTAGTAAATCTGCCCCATGATGTCTGGTGATTTTAATAGAATGAATTCTAATACATCTTGGCAAAAGGAGCCCCATATAAGATATATTAGATATAACTTTTAATGAATATCTGACACTCAAATCCTGCATGAAGACAGAATGAAGAGAAACCAATGCTAAGAGGGGAATAGGGAAGATAAAAATTATTCTTTTAGAAACAGCCCTGATCCTAAGAGTAGATCCAACTTCCATTGTTTACCTGAAAAGAAAGATAAATGGTAGCAGGAAATAGAATCCTCCATGCAAGCAGCAGGTGTAACATTTCCATTTGTAAAGGAAATAGTTTCCCCCAGTATTAGCACAATATTTTAATAGGGTAAATGTTAATGGTTTAATATAAATGTGTAGGTAATGGTTAATAAATATGTTTAGGTTGTCTAACAAAGTAGAGCAGTCGAACACCCTTAACATCGCCTAAGGTTCACTGCCCGGTGCACAGTAATGGAGGATTCAGCAACCTCCAGGACAATGACTGGAGCACACAAGGCATATAGTTGCAGGGGAAACCCTTGCCTTTTAATAATGTGGAAGTCTTCCGCATTATTAAAAGGAAAGGGTTTTCCCTGCAACTATATGTTTAGGTTGGCCTAGAATAATAAGTTATAAAAGAAAAGGTTTCAGGAAGTGATATTGGAGATGCATCATGGGAAGCAAGATAAGCAGAGGGCAGCAGTAGAGTCATCTCCTCGTAGAGGTACTGAGCCTAGGTAGTGTGAGGCCTAGTGGTGTAACAGTACACTCTAGGGAGTGTGAGAGAGCTAATTAGCATGGGCAACTATGGACCCAACTAAGAGAGAGTGGGCATAGTGGTCCCTGCCAGCCAGGGTTTTAGAGGAAAGGCTAGGTCCAGAGAGTGAGCCAGCCAGGGTCCAAGAGGGGTGTCTGTGAACATGTGCTCCCCCTGGCAGTGTGCTGTTACAGGCAATAGTCTGCAAAAAGCTGGGACACTGTGAATATGCTGCTGTTCTGGTAAAGGCCATGACAAATAAAGATAATGTGATTGAACAACAACTCTCTGCCTGGTGTGCTTCACTCAAAGGTTTCTCCACGTGAAAGGTCATTGGTAACAACAAGTAAGGCACAGGAGATAGTTGCCCTTATTATACACCTCCAAGCAAGTGAGCACTATGTTAACAGTCCTTATGTAAAATAACTGGAGCAGATCTGGCTGTCAATAATGCGCATTTTGAAATAGTTTGATTATTTGTAATGCAAGAGTAATGTACACATTATGGGTTCGATTTACTATTGTTATAACTAAGCGCTGTTAAGGAGCCGCAGTGCTGTACAGTGCATAAAAGTACAATATATATAATGATATACATGAGGGAGACAAATCACATAATAAATATATACAGAAAATATATACAGAATCATTGGACAAAGAGGTTAAGTGCTATGTGGTAAGAGGCATCGTGGGAAGGAGGTCCCTGCCCCGTAGAGCTTACAGTTTAAGTCATCTCCTGGAAGAGTAAAATTCAGATTTCAGTTTTTTTCACAAATAGTATTTTTTCGTAGGTTTTGTATTTCTGTAAAACTCAAAAAATTTGAGCTTTATTATTAAGTGTGAAAAACTCAAATACAGAACTGCACCAAGTAAAAGCTTTCAAGGTCCCATAGAAGTCAATGGGAACTGCACTGATCCTATTGGACCATTTTTAATCAATTCAGACTTTTAGAGGTTGAAAAAATTTGATTCAAATTGAAAAAATTTGATTCAAATTGAAAAATTCCACCATTCGAAAATCAAAGTACTGTCTCTTTAAAAAATTCTAATTTGACCCTTCGCCACCTTAAACCAGCCGAATTGTCATTTTATCCTATGGGGGACCTCCTGGAACCTTTATGGAGTCTTTTTTTTTAATTTTTTTGAATTTAAATTGTTTGGAGGAAATTATTTGAATCAAATGATTCAATCGAAGGATTTGAACAATTTTAATTCTGTCCGTTTTCTATTGAAAAAACAATATCAAATTCAATGGTCAAATTTCAATGTGAGAATCCTTGATAAATCTAGCTTACGCTAGCGAAGTAGATAGAATACAATAGATATGTTGAAAAGAAAAAATTTTCAGACTATCACCCACAATGGTAAAACACGCCACATCGTTTTTTGGGACAGAAAAATGTACAATTTTTTTTTCAACCTCCTATCTATTGAACATACACTTCTTTTTCAGACTATCACCCACAAATTTTTTATTTTTTTTTCAACCTCCTATCTATTGTATTGCTCTACCGTAAGTGCTAACGAACAGCAAAAAGTTGATCTTAGTGAATTTGCGTAATTACGATACTTCGCCAGTGCTCAACTTCGCCTGGTGTAAGGGTGCGAAGTTGCGCAAGTCTATCTACTTCGCTAGCGTAAATTCGCCCGAGTCGGTGTTCGTGAATTTCGTGAATTTGCGAGTACGATTTGACATCACGCTGGCGAATTTGCGCTAGCATTAGACGCTTCCTGCTGGCTGTCCATGGGGCACATGCGCAGTAGCGCAATCCCACTCCATCTCAAACCTGTCAAGGTCAAGTAAAAGGCAGCTGTTCCAGAAGTTGTCTCTTGACATTGTGGGCTGTATAATGCGATAAAGTCAGGGTTTTCGTCTTATAATCCAAAAAATTTTTTCCCAGCAACAATTCGATACAGACTGGTTTTCAGAGCGTCAATCGTACTATACGAGCTGACAATGGATTTTATTTCGCTCTGACTTTTTTGAGAAAAAATTATTGATAAATGAGTTCAATTTGGGGAAGGGAGTTTGGTTAACTTTGTTTTTAAAAAAAATAGAATAATTTAAGATTTAGTATATAACCCCCTAGTTGTATGCTTTATAGAAGTACTACTTACTATTACATGCAATGAAAGCCACTTTGTATTATATAGTACATTTATTTTTTACAATATTACTCATCTTTACTCAACATTGAATGTAGCTTTCCAGCATAACTGTATCCTACTTATTTGATGATAATGGCCCTTTAAGCCCAGACTTCAAAAAGAGCTTGATTCTTCTATTTTTATATTGTAGATATAGAGCTAGAGTGCAGGAAATGGTTTATCATTAGATGCAATGATTGCATTGTTACAATAAGGGAATCAGACCAATATATTCATTTCCATTCATTCATATGTCTGCAACATTTCATTGAAACATGATGAAAACATTTTATTATATGTAGTTTAGTCCCCAGAGTGATTCTATTCTTCTATTTCAGAAACCTAATTACTTTTTAAACATAAAAGTATGTGATGTTTGTATATTTAAATAAAAGACAGTGTTACTAGTTTTAGTTGTATTTAAAGTGGACCCGTCACCCCAAAAAAATATTCCAAATCCTATTTTATCACATTAATTATGAACATTAATTACACTATATAAATTATTTTAATCTTGTTTTCTTCAGTCTGGGAATTCATAATTATAGCAAGCAGGCAGGAGCCATTTTGCAGACACTGTTATTAAGGCAAGTCTTGCATCATCTCAGAATCTTGTTTGTGCACCAGAATGGGGGAACCGATGTCTATCCCCATGTCCTGGCTACACAATTAAATGGTTAAGAGAACTGGGGGAATGTGTGGGAAGCAGTGACATCTAGGAAGTGCTGAATGGAAAGTGAAAGTAATTTTCTGCCCCGCCTCTATGCCTAAGGCTTAGAGGAGTGGCAGACAATATTTGATTGACAGCTGAGATTTTTAAATGAGCTTAAAACAGCTATGAATGCTTTAATAAAAAATTGAAATTGCATTTCATGTTTAATTTGAAAAGGACTTTTATTATACAGATTTTTGTGTCTGGGTGACGGGTCCACTTTAAATTACGGTTGCACCAAATCCACTAATTTGGATTTGGCCGAACCCCTGATGCCTTTGCGAATACTGAATCCTAATTTGTATATGCAAATTAGGGATGGGAAGAAGTAAACATTAGAAATGATTTCCATGAAGTAGAGAGGAACCATTGGCAAAGCTATCATCTTTAATCATTTCAGAAGACTGGAGAGCCGGTACAGAGGCAGGTTACTGGACTGTGGGTACAGGAGTCAGAAACTGGACTGCTGGCACAGGAGTGGGAGACTGGACTTGCCTCAGCGCTGGCTCTCCAGTCTTCTGCCTCTGTGCCAGCAATCCAGTCACCTGATTCGGCCCCAAGTCTCCTTCCTCAGTGTGGGCTCTCCAGTCACCTGCCTCTGTGCCAGCTCTCCTATAACTTGCCTCTGTGCCAACTCTCCAGTCTCTTGCTTATGTGCCAGCTCTCCAGCCTCTGGCCTCTGTGCCAGCTCCCTGTCCAGTTCAAGCTCTGACTTCCCAGCCAGTGTCTGTTCCCATGCAGGTTACTGGACTGCGGGTCCACTCTCTGGATCCTGTACCCACAGTCCAGTCCCCAGCTCCTGTACCCACAGTCCAATCTTCTGCCCCGTTTCAAGCTCTCTAGTTTCCTGCTTCTGTGCCAGCTCTCCAGTCTTCTGCCTCGGTGCTGGCTCTTTAGTGACCTGCCTCAGTCTCCTGCCTCTGTGCCAGTTCCCCATCCAGTTCAAGCTTTGATGCCAGCTTTCCAGCCAGTGTCTGTTCCCATGCCAGCTCCCAAAAGAAAGTCCTGACATATACTTGTCTATCAGTATGTGCCATTGGGTAATCATAAATAGAAAATTGCCATTTTACATACTAAGGGCCACCCCCTGTGATCATACAGTTCACAGTGCACACAAACAAAGGGCACACATACATGTTAGGTCTCAAAAGTCAATTAACAAACAATGTTCTTTGTTTTACTCCCACACTTCTTCCTGTTACAGTTAGAGGTGAAATATTTCTGAATGGGTGATCTCTAAGGCAGCACACAGACCATCATGAAATGGTGGCTCAAGGGAAGTATGTAAAAGGGGTTTATTTACTGTTATATAAATTCCAGTTTGGTAGGATTCTTAAATATGCTACTTTATATTATATAAATTATCTGTTGCTTAAGTATTCATTCTGGGGGTATAATTTTCTCTACCAGCCCAAGGTAATCACAGCCCTTGCCCTAGCAGCAAAGATTTGTACCTCTGAAGATGCTCCTGTAGCTCCTCATATCCTGTTCTGCTGATTCACTGCACATGCTCTGTGCTGCTGTCAATTTCCTGAACTTAGGGATAAAAGTTGTGATACAAGGCTGATTAGTAATTAATTCAGATTCTAATTAGCATCAGAATATAATAATCAGCCCTGCAGCATCAGCTTATACGACAGGCAAACCTCATTTTCTACTTGATGATTCATGACGACCCCTAAGCTTTGCGTCTAAAAAGCTGCTCAGAGCTTACTGACCATGTTCATGTCACTGACACTCTTAACAATATCCAAGATGGGGAGCTCTTAGGACAACTTTTAACACCTGAATCATTACTGCTTTTGATATGAAAAAAAAACACCCTATGTGCTGTTTGCTTTAGGGCTAGTTCAGTCAGAGTTTTTAAGGTGACATAGTGGTTGACTAACCATAGTGACCATTTCATTTAAAAAGCAAAAGCTGTCATAATCAACAGTGGAGTTTTGCTGTGGTAAGTATCCAGGGTCGGACTGGGTCGGCAGGTCACTGGGAAAAAACCTGGTGGGCTCCTGGCACAGATCAGCAATTTGCAGACTGCTTCCCACCTCGACTGCCCGAACAACGTTGTGAGCATGCACGCCTGTGCACAAGTGCACGCACTCGGCGGTGCAGTAGGAGGGGGTGGTGCACACGCGCTTGTGTGCACAATGGGGGTTGTGCGCATGCGCTCAGCATCGCATCAGGGGGAGTATGGCGGGGCCCCTGGACAGCAACCCCACTGGCTCCCTGGACCCACAGTCCAACCCTGTACGTATTAAACAAAGCCCAGTAAGGGCAATGGCACATGACAGTAGTGAGACAAAAACGTGCCCTGACCCCATAAGAGATCTTCAGAGGGGCCTGGCACACACCTACCTGGCCCTCCCTGCACCTCCTGCACAAGCCTGTCCCCTGCTCCTCACTGCTCACACAAGTTGTGGTCTAGGAAGTTGTGGTCTGGGCCCCGCTGCAACTGTGGGATCTGTTTGCCCTGTAATTACGCACTGACACATGGGAGTCATTGTGATCAGTAACACCATGAATGCGGAACCGCCTTATGTGCCATTACCCTAAACTCACTGAATTAAAATTAGAGCCATATAGTTTGCAGTGTAAACAAGACACTCACTATACTGGAAAAAGGAAGCCAATGAGGTCAGACTACGGGCAGCAAAGATTTATAGAGAAAACCAGGGGGTGTACTTTCCCAGGAGAGGAAATGCACAAAGCAAGGAGCTCAAATAAAAAAATAAACTCCATGAAAATTTATTCATAATATTATTCAAAACCTTCAAATCCAGCTCTGCGTTATCATTGTGATTGAGGGGGCCTGCTTACTTTTGAGATTTGTTGTTTTGGTTTGCCCTTGAGAATCCCCTTGACTCCTGAAACAGTTCCCAGCTGTTTTATATTGGGCCCTGACTCTTGTGCATATTAATGCTAATGCATTCCAGGACAGAGGTGAAACTGTACGGGTCACTGAGTGCAAAATGGAGATAAGAAATGACTGTTTGCTTCCCGACCATTTCAATGGATCATGTCCCTGCCCCAATCAACCTGCTGAACCTGGCATTTAAAATACTCTCTGTTAAAATAATCCAGTTTAATATTTCAGTGTTCTATTAAGTAAAATTATACTGAGTTTTATTATTTAAGAGAATCCACATAAAGTCAGTAATTACAGTTTGTGATTAAATATCAATTTGATTTAGCCTTAGTATTTAATAAAAAGATCAAATTCAGCATTAAGTGTGAAATGTCAGTTAAATCTGCATCATTTTATTATAATCATATTATGGGTAACAATAAAAATCACCACTTATAGTAACCCATAGAAGTAATTTAAATATATTTTATACAGACAACCAGCAAATTCTACCTGCTGATTAGTTGATTTGGGGTACTACACTCAAAAGATTTTATACAACTTTGCAACTTTTATTATATTACCCCATTGTAAAAAATATTAGCATATCTTACCTGTATGTCATTATGAGACAGCTATATATTATACTATATGCCTGCCTATTATTGAAAGGGACCTGTCATGTTTAATAAAAAAATAATCCTCAGTTTAGAATAATGTCAGAATTCCAATAGGAAATCCAAGGACACGCAGGGAGGAGTAGGTGAGTACAACAAACTGCAAAGAAAAATTGTATAGTCATATCTACTTGTTCACTACTCCCTATTTAAACCATTTATTTGTCTCTCATATTAAAATGAAATTTGCTTTGTGCTTGTTCCCCAGGTGCTCTTTCTTTTCTGATCCTAACATCCTCAAATTATACCTAGGTAGGAAATGTTTAGGAAATGTACATTTTCCTGGATCGGAGGTCCAGTGCCTAGGGCAGACCCAAAGACTGTAAGTGCTGAGCACAGCAGTGATTGCCATTATTAGTGTCTACTGGGATTACTGGGATTACTGGGTTAATTCAATTTTTCTGCTGAAGACAAGCTGCTATGAATCAAAGTTGACTCAATCTGCTTGACTTTGGAATTGTTCAGATGTTTTAAAGTGGACCCGTCACCCAGACACAAAAATTTGTATAATAAAAGTCCTTTTCAAATTAAACATGAAATCCAATTTCAAATTTTTATTAAAGCATTCATAGCTGTTTTAAGATCATTTAAAAATCTCAGCTGTCAATCAAATATTGTCTGCCACTCCTCTATGCCTTAGGCATAGAGGCAGGGCAGATAATTACTTTCACTTTCCATTCAGCACTTCCTAGATGTCACTGCTCCCCACACATTCCCCCAGTTCTCTTAAACATTTAATTGTGTAGCCAGGACATGGGGATAGACATTGGTTCCCCCATTCTGGTGCACAAACAAGATTCTGAGATGATACAAGGCTTGCCTTAATAACAGTGTCCACAAAATGGCTCCTGTCTGCTTGTTATAATTATGAATTCCCAGACTGAAGAAAACAAGATTAAAATAATTTATATAGTGTAATTAATGTTAATTTTGCTTGACTAATGTGATAAAATATGATTCTGAATATTTTTTTGAGGTGACTGGTCCACTTTAAGCCCCATGATAGGGGTTCCTCAGGATGGACACAAATAAAACATGTAGAGAGAGAGAGAGACACCCTTTAGGGCTAGGGCAGACGGGGAGATTCGGGGGCAATTTGTCGCCTGGCTACTTCTCGCCGCGACTTGTAGCCCCTGAACCTCCCCTAATAGCCAAGTCCTGGGGCGCACCGGCGTTACTTGAAAACGCCGGCGCCTATTCACATGGAGCGGCGCGCTTTTTGAAATTGCTCCAAATTGCCTCGCGAGTCAATTTGGAGCAATTTCAAAACGCGCGCCGCTCCGTGTGAATAGGCGCCGGCGTTTTCAAGCAACGCCGGTGCGCCCTAGGACTTGGCTATTCGGGGAGGTTCGGGGGCTACAAGTCGCGGCGAGAAGTCGCCAGGCGACAAAATTCCCCCGAATCTCCCCGTCTGGCCTTAGCCTTAAATAATTTTTATATAGAAAGGTTCCTTTACAAAACTTATTTTAAAATAATACCATAATTAGTGGTTTTATTGCTTTCTCTATTTGTAACAATTAGGTGCAGAAATATTTAATTCCTTCTTTTGTGTATTCAGTATTGGCTGTAGAACAGACTACTGCAACAGTTTTGCAATGGTACAGATATGGCATCTGTTATCCAAAATGCTTGGGACCAGAGGCATAACTATAGAGGAAGCTAGGGGTCAGCTTCCTTTATTGCATTAAAATCCCCCCTCCCCATCACACATCTTCTGCTATAAAGCCGGGCCCCTATGAAGATTTCTTTGGTGTGGGGGCCTGGAGTGCTCGCATCACACCACTTCTTGGGACCTGGGGTATTCCAGATCACAGGTTTTTGTAATTTGGATATGCCTAATTACAGGTATGCAATCCCTTTTCAGGAAAGCTCCAGAAAGCTCCGAAATACAGAATGGCCTCCCATAGACTCCATTAAAATGAAATAATCCAAATGTTTCCTTTTTCTGTGTAATAGTAAAACAGTACCTCGTACTTGATCCCAACTAAGATATAATTAAACCTTATTGGAAGCAAAACTAGCCTATTTGGTTTATTTATTGTTTTCATAATTTTCTAGAAAGATTCAAATTACAGAAAGATCCATTATCCAGGAAACCCCAGATCCTGAGCATTCTGGATAATAGGTCCCATACCTGTATTAGTAATTAAAACCAATAGGATTGTTGTGTCCCCAAAATTATTACAGAGAAAAAGGAATCATTTAAAAAAATCTGAATTATTTTATTAAAATAAAGTTCATGGGCGATGTCTTCCCCTAATTAAGAGCTTTCTGGAGAATGGGTTTCTGCATAACAGATCATACACCTGTACTTGTATTCATAACCAGCAGTAAAAAGACTTGCAAGTGTCTAACTTATACTGTTTTCAATAGCAATTACATTTGCAATTATTTTAAAATCATTGAAAATTTATAATTAATGTATGTAAGCTTAGAATTAAATTAGCTTTCGTTATGAAAACATGCTATCATCAGATTTACAAGCCCTTTAATTGCCATACTTGATTGAATATTTATCCGATTTACTATTAAACATTTTGTGGTATAATGTGGCATTTATTGAAGTACTGTAATGTATAGGAAGTTCTGTTTTCCATTTGAAAGGTATAATAGTTTTAAGGATTTAGCTGTCTATTTTTGCTTCAGATGAACCGCTCTTGTAATTGTGTTGAGCTTTAAAAAGCATTTGCTATGCTTTTTTGGTGTTTCGTGAGACTAACTAGCTTGTCTTTAGCTTATGGGCAGCTCATACAGCGTTACAATAGAATATCTAATCAAGAAAGATAGACAGGATTTTCTATCATATACAGTTGACAGTTTTTAGAATCTTTAATGGATATTTGTCATGTCTAAAGGTGTGCTTATTTACAGGGGTGCAGCATGCACAATAAGCATTATCTGTGCCTTATCTCCAGTCATAAAATAAGGAAACCTTAAACACAACACTGAATGAACTTGATATTGTCATCCTGCTGACGTACATTGCATCATTGTTGTGCCATTAAAGAATACAGTACTTGTCCTGCTCTGATTTCTCCTCTGCATCCGTGTGCAACCTCTTCCCTTGCAAGTGACTCATGCACATATTAACTCGCTCAATGCACAAGTCACTCTGTGCAGGGAAAACCTTAATTAATGTTGTGCCATTAAAGAATACAGTACTTGTCCTGCTCTGATTTCTCCTCTGCATCCGTGTGCACCCTCTTCCCTTGCAACTGACTCATGCACATATTAACTCACTCAATGCACAAGTCACTCTGTGCAGGGAAAACCTTAATTAAGAAAACCTTAGTTGTTCTACCTATCACGGTGTGTAAAAAGAAATAAAATTTGCTATGATATTGCTTATCGCTTTATAGGAGAACAATATATAATTGACATGTATTTTATTAAACATATGGTTAATAAACGTACCCAATATTCTAACATATAATAGTATTAGTAGTCACTGAGGAGTTCCATGGTCCCATGATGGATCTGTCTGAGCATATCCATCTGAGGATATGCCAAAAAAGTTTTTGCACCCTGAAGACTGAATTATTATAATGCACCATATTTATGTTTCCTATACCGCATCACAATTAAAGGGAAACTGTCATGGGAAAACATGTTTTTTTTTTTTTTAAACGCATCATTTAATCGTGCTGCTCCAGTAGACTTCTGCACTGAAATCCATTTCTCAAAAGAGCAAACGGATTTTTTTATATTCAGTTTTGAAATCTGACATGGGGCTAGCCATTTTGTCAATTTCCCAGCTGCCCCTGGTCATGTGACTTGTGCGAGCACTTTAGGAGGGAACTGCTTTCTGGCAATCTGTTGTTTTTCCTTCTCAATTTAACTGAATAGTACGCAGTTGGACATGGGTTTTACTATTGAGTGCTGTTCTTAGATCTACCAGGCAGCTGTTATCTTGTGTTAGGGAGCTGTTATCTGGTTACCTTCCCATTGTTCTTTTGTTAAACTGCTGGGTGGGGGAAAGGGAGGGGGTGATATCACTCCAACTTACAGTACAGCAGTAAAGAGTGATTGAAGTTTATCAGAGCACAAGTCACATGACTTGGGGCAGCTGGGAAATTGACAAAATGTCTAGCCCCATGTCAGATTTCAAAATGAAATATAAAAAAATCTGTTTGCTCTTTTGAGAAATGGATTTCAGTGCAGAATTCTTCTGGAACTGCACTATTAACTGATGCATTTTGAAAAAAATGTTTTTTCCCATGACAGGATCCCTTTAAGTGAAGGATTCTCTTCAAAATCTCCTGCTATCTCTAAATAATCAAGGCCTTCTTCATCTGGAAGATCTTCTGACTATCTCATTTCCCCAATTGTTCCCACCTATCTTTAGGAAAACTCAAGATACCCAATGTTACACAAAAATGCTTTGGATATCATTCCTTTCTATCAAGCAGCACCACAACATGGAACTCTCAGTCCTACACAGTCCAAGAAGCATCAACGTTGGATAAAAGCATATTCAAAACAAAATATATATCTGAATTTTATCAGTCAGTAATGTAGTAACAGCTTTGAGTACCACGTGAGTAGGGTTGCCATCTTTCTTCTTACCTAATACCAGCATTCAGAATGGGGAAAAACTATGATGTCACTTGGAGGTGAGGTTTTATTTACGGTTTTCTCTTCCATTTTACCATATACAAGTATTGTTACTTTTTGTAACGTAAATAGAAATATACATTACAATATAAAGTTCAACAGAATAAGCTGTAAGGTATTTGACTCATATCAGTTAGGGTAATTGGTCACGGGTCTTCAACCTCATGAATGATGTAACACCTGCAAGACATGCGTGTGATAACTCCTGGGAGCACTGACATGTTCATTTAAAGAAACATGTATCGCGTGTATCACATGAACCCGGAGACTCACCATACCAAAGTCTTAACCATGATCAAATATTCTCTTTACTACTTGCAGTTCCCAGGCCCGGATTAGAGGAGAGGCACCTAGGCCTGGGCCTAGGGCAGCAGGATTTTAGGGGGCGGCATGATGCCCAACCACACCCTCATTAGTTCAGAAATTTAAATTTCCAATTCCCATTGTGTTGTGTTTGGTAGCCGAGGATGAGGAGAGTATAACAATGCTTTATTAGCAGGTTCATGCAGCCATTACATAACAGCAGTAAGTCTTGCTTTCACTTTCAAGCTGTACAGAAAGTCCTGTGTATGCACAGTGCCACCTGCAGGCCATTTGTATAAACAACACACATTGCTCTTTCCCAATGATGAAAATTTGAGCATATAAAAGGGAGGGGACAGGGCGACAAATCACAGCGGGCCTAGGGGCGCCATCTATGTAAATCCGTCCAAACAAATGGAACATTGAAAGGTGAAATGTACAGATGAAGCCACTTTGGATTGTGCATTTGACACAGAATAACTCATCTATCCCACTTAGCACAGAATATTGTGTCACAGCATCCCATCCAATTAAAGAGTTCACCATTGAAAACAATGGTGCTTTGGTATGCTAATGAAAAGGTTAAATGCATTAAATGAGTTAAGATAACTTTAGATAACACAGTTTCTTCAATTAGCCCTGAGTCATGACGCATTTAACATACAAATCCAAGTGGCTGCATCTGTATGTGTATAGCCATTTGTACGGTGTCTGTTTGGCCTGTGGGGGATCATCCACTTTTAGGAAGAGAGCCCAGAAATATTAAAGAAAAAAACAGAAAATAGAGATAAGAGAAATTATGGTTTGCAAATAAACTTTACGAATTTACAAATAATCTCATCAAACTGTTAAAGTATCAGTACATCTTTCTACATATTTTACCTTGAAACTGATTCTAAATAAATAAAAGAGTCAATGTGTGCCCTCAGGGTTCACCTCACCTAAAAATGCTAACAGCACAGGTTCTTTTATGGGATATTTATTATAGAGATCTGCATTGCAATGCTCAAGGGTATAGTTTCCCTTTAAGGACTTCTAATGCAGAGCAGGGGCTACAATAAAAACTGAACTAGCCATTTTCTGTTTCCAGGGATGATCAATAACAGTCACAAGTGAAGACGAGAAAAAAGGTCAAAAGTTATATAGGGCACACAGTGCAAGATAACTGTCCGATGGATTGTCAACAATTTATCCCATTAATAAGTGTGCTGCATGCATAAGTGACCAGTTAGTTTAGGGAAATCGATTGCCATGTCTTGTAAAAATGTCAGGAATATAAACTTAGATGTGGTAGGAATGTAACCTAAGAAATATGGGTATAAAACTGTTTATTGTAAATTCTGAGTAGGACTTTCAGGACATTCAGAAGGTCAATTCCAATGGGTACACCAGGCCATCAAGACATTCAAGTTCATTCTAATTTTTAGTTTGGAATCTAGAGCCTGTTTTATGTTTTTTTTTTTCAAAGTTGCAGATGGTTAAACAATCATTATCTTCCCTTTTAAGTCAGATATCTGCATATTTAATACAGAATCATTGTAGTAATGGGGAAACTGTTATAAATAATAAGTAAAGCTGAAATCACAGAAACTGAATGAAAACTGCAGGTGATTCTATCTAATATTAGGGGGGTTATCTGCTAACTTTTTCCTAACTGAAGTAAACAATTGATTCTTCAGTGTAAGCCTGCTTAATATTGCATGCTTTTTGACAGGAGCACACTGCAGAGCATTTATTTATGCATGTTGTTTATGGAGAAACCAAGTCTTGGATACAACAATTTTTTATCTTAATCTTATCTGTCATTAAAAGTGAGATGAGTTTCAGCCTTGTCATCTTGCACTTTTCCTAGGTTTTTCTGGTCTACAAAGAAATTGTCTTCTGAGTGTAGCTGGCTTTCTGTATGAGTTAATTTATAGACATCTCAATGGTGTTCCTGAACCAACCCAACAAGGTGAGTTCCGTTACTTTATCATACCTTTATTTTGTTGTCCTTTGCTTAATAGTATTATTTTATATTGTATATAAAAGATATTGGGAGGAATGTAATTAAATTCGCAAAGAGCAAAATAATGTGCATCAATAAGATTAAAAATCCACATCTCGCAAGGTAATATTGTTCCTTAAACTGTTATTGCATTGCGAATTTTAATTGCGCACTGCGAATTTTAATTGCGCACTCTTAAGAAGTGCTTGAAGGTGTCGTAGTCTTTTGGAGCAAACATAACGACTTTTTCAGTAAGTTTTATTACATTGACTGCGCATTGGCGCAAGCTGTAAAATTCGCAAACTCTCTTCCACTGTCGGAAGTGGTCGGTAAAAAGTTTCCGGGTTCGCAAAAGCTATATTAAGTTCGCGCAAAGCAAAAATTGTTCGCACAGAGGCATAACTTTTCGCATTGCGAATAGTTTTTGCCTTACCAACTTATATTACATTCCCCTAATTATCTCTATATTACCAATATTTTTAGCTATGGTTTAACACAAAGATTACAAAGTTCACTGCATCATATTTTGACATTTTAAGCTGTAAGTTCCTTATACTTTCATATAATATCAGTCCTCCAGTCTGCTGGTAATATAATATGCATTTTGACATGGTATACCCCAAATAAAGTCAATCTATGTGGAATTAAGATTTATATAAAGAACAACAACGTCAGATTTACATCTTTGCAAATGCTTTCCAGCAATTAGGAATATCACATCCATAGGTCTTAATAAACTCTCTCAAGAAAGATTTTTGAGCACAGTTTATTGGGACAAATGTATGGGCATCTTAAATGTCAATGACTGGTGGATATTTTGTGAAATTCTGAAACACAAAAGAAAAATAGAGTTTGGTTTGTGTGATAGGTATCTCCTACAGTGTAAATGCAATATTTTCTTTCCTGTTTTTACATCTTCCTGTCACCTTTGATGGAACACAGACACATGCTAAAACATTGTGGGTCATAAGCATTTTCTCCTCCAGGTGACAAGTGGAAGTACCGTTTGACTAGATGTGGACATGAGTTAGTACAAGGATTGAAAAGCAGTACGACGTGAATTGGCCAGGATAGTGCAGTAATGAGCTGTACAAAGTTTTATCCGCAGATTTGTCATCTGTCAGATTTATTGTTCGCTCTTGAAAAATGGCAGTAGCAATTTATTGGATCTGACTGGCAAATCTAGCAGAGGGACCAATAATGAATTTTGATGCTAGAGAGCTTTTCAGCAGCCAGTCCTGCCTATTCCTATGTTACAATATGTCCATCTGTTACAGCCACCGAAGGAGCCATTCAGAGCATTCCATCAAACTTACTGTGCTTAACGCATCATATTGATGCATGCAATAAATTACATTACTCTTCTACCTTCTTTTTCCCTACCTGCTGTTTTAAAATGCAAAGAGGTTCCATCCTGTGGTGTTTCGCACCAGGTATTCCGTATAATAAAATCATAGCTTATGTTTAGATGGGTTATTGGCAAAATAATGCTGTTATATATAATGAAATCATTTTCTATATTTTATACTCATCTTTTGTCAGTTTAGGTGCCTTAATCTCCCTGTGTGTCTGTAAAGTCCTTGACCCAATCATAAATACTTAATGCAACCATTTTTGACAGTGTATAGTCTATTTACTTTTTTAATTAATACAACTATTAGTTTAAAAAAAAAAAAAAATATATATATATATAGATGTATAATTAAAATTCTACAACAGGTATGAGATCTGTTATGCAGAATGCTCAGGACCTGGGGTTTTCTGGATAAGGGATCTTTCTGTAATTTGAATCTCTGTTACTTATGTCTGCCAAAAAAAATATTAAATACACCCAAATACAAAGTACTGCTTTATTACTACAGAGAAAAAGGAAATCATTTTAAAAATTTGAATTATTTGTTTAAAATGGAGTTTTATATATGTTATTTTTATTTCTTTTTTCACACTAATATAAAGAAATTATTCTCCTTTTGTAATATATTTTTCCTTATTTAATATATTTTTTCTTATACAATTGTCCCTAAATTATTACCTTTTATAAGTTTAGTGTGCAATTTCTGTAGGTGTTTCTTCTTGATATGTCATTAAGGAAATGTATATCCTTATTGGTCCTGCACTCTGTATTGAGCTTTTCACTTATTGGTTAAGACTATGGGGCACATTTACTAAGGGTCGAAGTGCATTTTTGAATAAAATTCCAATTTTTTAAATTTGAATTTCAAAGTAATTTTGGGCTACTTCAGCTTTCGAATTGCCCAAAATTCGATTCAAATTGAAAAAAAAAATCAAATTTTGAAATACTGGCCCTTTAAAAAATGTCAAATTCGACTATTCACCACCTTAATGCTCCCGAATTGACATTGTAGCTATAGGGGACCTCCTGGAAGCTTTCCTTAAAAATAAAAAAAAAAGTTTAAAAACTGTTCGAGTCATTCAATTCGAACAATGCGATTGTTCAATTCGAACAATTTGAATTTGATTTCAATGGTTGAATTTAGAATTTTTTAAATTTGAAATTCGATCAATAGTAAATCTGCCCCTATGTGCGATGAAATTTAATTTTAATTGGTCAACACCCCTTTAAAAGGATTGTACTTGGGGGAGACCCATAGCCTATGAGTAATTACCCACACAGGCACGAAATGTATTAGGCCTATGCATGGGTCTCACTCCACCTGGATTTTTGCATATCAAAAAAATTGATTGGCAACCCTTGGACTGTTGTCCTGGTGAGTAACCAATTAATTGGCTTCATTATTTCTACCTTTAATTTATCAATTCTATCTTTGGATAGAGCCAAAGACATATTATGTATTCAAATTTAAGAAAGTCTGCAGCTTAAAAGTCACATGACTAAAGGTTTCAGATTCAGAACACTTGAAAAAGTACCAGGATTCTAAACCAAATCCTGGACCTGGGGCATCCCTAATAATTAGGCACTGCCTTCTACTTGTTAACTTAGCTATCAGAAATCCATGTTGATGACAAAGTACTTTCCCTAGGTTTTTTAGTAGCCTTAAAGAATTGTTCTTCATATTCCTCAATGACCCTTTATCCAGAAAGCCCCAGATTCCAAGCATTTGAGATAATAAATCCCATACCTGGAGTACTTAGACATTTTATGTAATACTGCTCTATTCAGGCCTGAAGATTCTGCCATGTGGTCTGTTGAAAAGGTTAGAAAGCTTGTAAGAGGTGGACATTTGCTAAATCTATTTTCTAAAAGAAACATGTTTTCATCGCACATTAAAGGAATTTTTTTTGGCATGAGTCTAGAATGTGACATCTGAAATATGAAGTGTGCTGTGCTACTGTTGCCCATAGTGACACGACAAGCTTAATATCACAGAGAAACGAATGGACTGACAGTGAATAGGGTGGACATATCGAAATATCAATTGCTATAAATAGAAAGAAGGTCTTGCCAGTTATCCTTTCCATGCCCTCCACTTGGCCTGCATCTATGTGAGAGGCTGAATAATAGCAGAATTGAGGAGAAGCTCGGTATTAGGACAAAAGACTGAAACTTTAAACCTGTCAATACTTATTTAAAAATATTATTTTCATAAGATCTGTAAAATGATATGGTCTTTTCATTTATGAGCTGATTCCAATGGTTGCATTGTTTATGTCTCCTTTGCTGTGTAGAACGTGGGCTTTGCAACAGTATTGCATTTTGGCAGACTTATAAGGGTTTATTTACGACAACTCTAATTTTTCTCATCATTTCAATGAGACAAACAAACCAACTCCCATCCCCGATTTTACCTTATTTATTAATAACTCAATAAAAAATAAAACCGTGAAAAAACTTGAATCATTCAATTTTTTTGAGATTTGACTCCTGAACCGCTCGATTTTTCGCAGGTTATCGACGAAATCCCCAAATTTTTTAAATTATCGTACGAAACCCAGAGCACACCACAATATTTTTCAATTGTAATAGGGACATGCTTTGGCATAAGAAGAGACACATTGCTTATTTATTTTATTACTACTTACACCTCCTGAAACAGTGACTCCGTAAAGAAACTAGAAACAAAGCTGAAAAGTGTAAGTTTCATTCTATGGCCTGTTAAGAGCAATTCAAAAACAAATTAATGTTCAGGCCAAGCCTCCGTTATACAGATCATCTTGAAACAAGGATTGAGTGTCCATATACAGTAATTCATAAAAATATAAACTTTTTTTTTCATTCATTAGTTTTTCCACTGAGCCAAAAGCATAATTATTTATACAGTACTGTATGTCTTCAGTAATACGTGTGTGTGTGTGTGTCTGTGTCTGAGGTTACACTGTATGAAATGGAACTGCTATGTGATTTTTAAGCGTACCTGGACAAAAACAAGAAATATGGAAGCTGCCGTTCACATAAGTGCAGATAAAATGGCAAATGCTGTAGCATTATATTTGAAGATCTACTTACAGACATTGTAGGGCTCAGCAATTTTTACCAAGCAGCATTGATAGCTGCAGTAAAACATTACCAAAGGTTTTAAATTTAATAACTTATTTTGAACGCTGGGACAACTTTCTCCATCACAGAGAATCATTTTTTGGAATCCTTTCCCAGAAAGAACACATGCTGACAGATTAACACAGGTATCAGGTTTGATAAATGGTTCAATCTGTTGAAAACTTTCCTGACTGTCAAAAATTGGTTTATGGAGAAAATATCAAACTGCTGGGTATCATTCAGGATTCCCAAGCTCGATGTTTGATATATCAGCCCCATGATTTCCCTTTATCTTATTTATGGCCTGTGAATTTAAAATAGATGCTTATTTAAATGTCAACTAGAAATTCCATGAGGTTTTGTGACTTGGTGAATAGTCATGGAACTCATCTGTATATCCTAATATCTGATTATTTAAAAGTAGAAAGTACAGCATTCTCTGTAAGAAGTAAGCCTCTCCTTCTTACATTCAGGGTGGCACATAACTAAGCAGAATGCTTTTGGGGAGAAACACCTGTCTACCTGATGCTTTTTTGGGATCATAACTAGATTAGCTGCAAACAGAGCCATTTCCATAAACTGCTGGAATTTGTTCTGCTTCGTTTGCCAATTGAATATATATCACCAAGGAAAAGAGAGCTGTGTTTTTTAAAGGTGCCATTAATCTTTTCCATTTCATTAAGATTATGTTTTAGTTGTGGCAGCGCCTTAATCCTCATAGCCAGGTTTTTGTGCAATCTCTTCTGTTTATGTCAATATACAACATTATTAGCTTGCAACTATGATACCTGCCACTCTTGACTGCATGGGGCTATGTTTCTCACACTGCTTAGAAGGTCCACAGGGAGTCACAGTGAAATCTGATGGGATCAGATACCAAACAGTATTACCTGAATATTCATTGTGTTAGAGATTGACTTGTTGCCTTTACATTCTTCTTTCAATACATTGTACAGAAAAGCAGCTAAAAGAATAAGGACAACCCCAAGTTTGATATGATTTTATACACGGTTAAGCCCTTATTATAATCACTCATTTTTTATACTCTGGTTGTGACAGGTTCATTATGTACATTAAAATATTCTAGGCCCATTGCTTTAATACTTTAAAATATTGCTTATTTATTTGACTGTCGTACCATGCCCCCATCGCCCACGTTACACTTCATTTTTGCAAGGCAGTGATAATGGTTTCTTTCATGCAATGTTTTACAAACCATGTACCACACGTGTGCAATGTGCATAGTGGGTGTGACTGACATTTGCCAAACTGAAATAGTTGTGCTGACTGCAGTATCCCCAATAATGTCTTCCAATTTAAATGGAAATTGATTTTTCATGTGATATAATTTTGTACAACGGGATTTGTTGTGGATGGCAGATTTGTATCCCCTGTTTTTAAGTTCTGAGCCATCCATTAAGAGTGGTTAAGCAGGCAGAGGGTGGGCTGGGCAGCCAAGGGGTGTTTTAAGGGAGTGAGCAGCAGGTGTGCAGTGTGTGAGAGTAGGAGCTGCACAGGGAAGAGCTGCCCTGGATTCTATTGTTTCACCGGCTGATCTTTCAGAGACCTGGGGATCTGACACCAAGTTGGAGATTTTGCCGGTGGGAGTTTTCCCTGAGACCAAGCCTGGTTAAACTTTTGGGGATACTGACTGCTAAACGTGGATGAAGTAAGCTATTTTGTTTGTTACTGAACTTATTGCTGACTGAAGCTGCTTTGGTTCTATTGCCCTTTGATTGCTGCGGGAAGCTTTTTGTTTTCAAAAATAGACGGGCTGTTTTTCTTCTTCACCTTGGAGTGGCCTGCATTTATGCTAAAAATCCCACTGTGATCCCCCCAAACTTCACAATACTTTTTGAATTTGACAGTTTTTGCCATATTTAGATGCCACTGGTGGTGTTATCCAGTAACGGAACTAGCTGGGGGCGGGCCCTGGCCGTGCAGCTGGGCCCCCCCACCATCATCCGTGACTTATATCTGCGCCACTGCAGCCGATTCCAGCCGGCTGCAGTGGGTGCAGGACTACCGGGGGGGCCCTGCGGGGGTGCGGGCCCTGGTCCCGTTGCACCTTCTCCCCCAGTAGTTACGCCCCTGGTGTTATCTCATGTTATGGAGAGTGATTATTATTCTACATAAAGGCACGGGCCCTATGAGCTTCTAATGATGAAATGGCAATTGTGCTGCACCTATAAATGGCTGTAGGTATATTCAGCAAGGGAAGTAAAGAAATGCGTCTGATTTGTCTGGTGTACAGCATGGAACATTACATTCCATTATTATTATTATCACCCCATCCTATCTATATCTGAGATTGTACTCAAATTCCCTTGTCTTTATAGTTGTTTTTCTCATATTGATAAAATGGGCGAGTATACATTATTCTTCACCATTAACTATTATTCTTCATCATTTTGCCCTAGTCCTTAAAACTGCAGAACTATGAAATGAGCTTAAGAAACTAGGTGATCAATGATTACAATAGCCTATTTATTTTTGGACAAAATAGTTGGGGTACATAAGATTCCTTAAGATTCTATTAATACTAACTGCAAATTTTATGGAAGTCTAGTGGCTAAGTTGTACTGTAGAATAAAGCACTGAGGTGTATGTATTGTTGGCTCATCTTGTTCAATACCCTAGAGTTATAGAAAATCCATGCAAAATGGAAAGGTTCCCAGAAGTATGAAAGGCCATATATTTCAGTTGCTAGACAAAAGTTTTTGACAAATTGATTGTGACTTCAAGAATAATCTGCTCAGAAGACAACTACAAACCATGTAAAATTAAAAATACATGTGGATGCAAAGTAACATATTGTAACACTCCAGGGAAAAGAACCTGTTATACAAACATAATATTTTACACATTGTTTATTTTGAGAATAATATTGCCAAGTTGTGTAAGAAACATACACATTCTGCCCACACAGTCCCCAGAATATTCTTCATATACGCCGCTGTGATAGCTGTCTGCACTAACAAATGCCCATACCCTACCAGGCATAAAATAAATTGCTGCCTCCTAGTTTTACAGCACATTCACTCTGTGGTAGAATGATAAATTTTAACACCTAACAAACAAGTCTCACACTCAGTGACCTGTTCATTATTATTCCCCAGATGAGATCAGTACTCTATTTATCATCTTAAGGAGAATTTTCCTCTTGGCTCAGCACTTCCTATAGTGATTCACAAGAGGGCAGAGCTAACGAGGAAGGAAAGTGGGTATCTTGCTTGTGATAAGTTGGGACTAATGCTGCTTAACTCTGGTGTCTCCCAAGCCATTAGAAACCATTATCTTGCTTACCATATCAATTATTTTCATCCAATGCATGTCAAACATCCTGGACTTTATGGAATAATATTTAGGATTCCTGGTGGTCTACCGTCATCTCATTACCAGATCTGCTGAGTTCAGTAGACTTTTTATATTACACTGTAAAGATTAGAGGCCTGTGTCCACATGATCCACTAGTAGTCTCCCTTGGCAGCTTTGGGGGGGGGGCTTAATGATTGGCTATAGACTGGAAAATGCCTTGAGGCGTCTGAAAGAAACATGGAGAAGAGAAAGGCCAGAGATGTCCAGTGATGTTGTGCTTAAAATTGAGGTTGGCGCAGCCAAACACTATGACGTAACCCCATCAGTCATCAACGGGTGATTGTCATGGGGAAGGAGGCCCCTGCTGAGCTTTTCAAAAGTTTCAGCACTGCAGACTGTTTGTGTTCTCCAGTGAGAATGCCCCTTAATGCGCGTCAAGGAGTAAGCTGCCTGTTGAAGGATACAGTAAGTATGGCAAGCATCCGACTCCTGTGGATTCCAAGGGGTCAATTCAATAAGATGCGCAAAACCGCTAGCGTTGGTTTCGCTAGCATTCGGCGCACTACACAAATTCACTAAGATGTGAATTTGCGCATAGGGCGGCGAATGTTAGCGAAGTAGCGCAGTTACGCTAGTGATGCCTAATTTGCATACGGCAGGAACTTAAGCGTAAAATAGAAGTATATGTTACAGCCACTACATTCCACTACACAAGCCCAGGAAACCTTTAATAAATTAAATAAAGTTGTCCTATTGCCCTACAATAGGGGGGAAGGAGGGTAAACCCCCAAAAAAATTATCGATCTTTTTCAGACTATCACCCTCCTATGCTAAAATATGCCAGCGTTTTTTGGGGACTTAGAAAAAATTTGACTTTTTTTTTTTTAAACCTCTTATCTATTGTATTGAACTTCGTCTGGTCTGAACAGGCGAAGTAACATCTAGCGTAAGTGCTAACGTTGAGGAAAATGTTCATCTTAGTGAAAGTTACGATCCTTCGTCAGTGCGCCACTCGCCTGGTGTAAGGGTGCAAAGTTGCGCAAGTCTATCTACTTCGCTAGCGAGTCGGTGTTAGTGAATTTGCGAAGTTGTGAAATGACGTCACCCTGGCGAATTAGCGCTAGCGTTAGACGCTTCACGCTTTAGTGAATCTGCCCCCAGGTCTTTTGTTGCACCTGTTTCAGAGAAGCAGCTGCCTTCCAAGGCAAATTACTCTGAGAAAGTAACCCAGGTAAAAAGATCCCCTGGCAAGGAGTTTCATATAAAGACATGAAATGTCTTGTAACCTTTCATGAAACCATTCAAGTCAAACAGGCCATATATATTCTTGTTTTCAAGTTTGTGATGCTGTACTGATCCTTTGCCACTACTTATTGCTCATAAAGATTACCGTTATCTTTATATTGGTGTGTGATGTTTTTACTGTTAGTGCAGTAATGTAACTATCCTCTTATGGCCCAGGTGCAGGATGTGCACTCGGGGACTGTACCCAGATCCCCCCCTTACCCCTCCAGACGCACATTTCTCTTACTGTATTCACTGCAGTGTGGTCTCCAGTGGGCCCCCGGTAGTTACGTGACTGTGTTTGTGGGACTTCCTGATGTATGCTCCTTGGGATAAATTATGTGAAAGTACCTTGACTTATAAGTACCAGGGTTCCCAGCGTCTTACACCAAGAACAAGGCATAGAGCATAAGGCAACACCTTTTTTTAGGAAGTGTTCCCTACTTTCACTTTGACACATCCCTAACTGGCAAATGCAGTACTGCTGTTATTCACAGTGAACCCTACCCATAGTTACTGCAGTGGGACATTTCAGCAATTGTAACAGGTCAACCACATTGTCTGTATTCACTGATGGATTTTGGAATATGGTATTTATACCCAGTATGTGCTATACAGAATATATGGGAACATTTTTTGTGGTTTCTAACCTTAAGAAGCTTCAATTATAGCTCCTTGTTAATAGAAAAAATCTTACAGTGGTTGCTTGATTTTCTGCCTCTCATTTTCTCATTTCTGTATCCATGCCAGCTAAAACTGTTAAGTCTGGTATGTGGCCAATTGCAGTCACATTCTGCAGTTGATCATACTGTAGCTGAGTATTTAAGATGTTTCCCAAACACAGAAATATTTTGATTGTGCCTGTCTAATAAATTATTGTTCATCTGGGATTTTCCTCATTGTGAATTTTCGAGAGATTGGCTCCTTAACATTTTTGGGAATTTGTGTTTCTATGCGATCATTGACTTGATCTTTACTGACATGATTATTTGCAGGCTGTAGGGTATTCCTGTAGTTTAATATAATGAGTGTGTTGAATAGGTGTTTATGAGTGATGACTATGATGACTACTGCACCCCATTCTGCTGAATGTGCTGCCGACTTAATGATAATGTTTCTGTTATCCTTTACCGATATTATGGTATTCCACTGAAGTAGATATTTGTTTTTTGTTTTCCTTATTCAGGATTGCTGAAATAAAGTTTGGACTGAAGCTGTCTACATAGTTATTACGTGTAAGTTTAATTTCAGCTTTGGGGCTCCAGGTGTATCTTTTTTTATTTTGTATGAAGCTCCAACTGGATGTTTATCTGTTCTGTTAACTGAGGTAAGTGGGCTCACTGCAGATGGCATTGTTGTATTCTTCTTTATAAAACAGTATTTTTTAAGATAACCTTTTTGGCCAAAAAATGTCTATACAGCTTTTCCTTTTTAAATTTGATAAGAGGTGGACATGGTGTTGCAGTAAGTTTGTAATTCCTCATTGACCAGTGTTTAGCTAGTTATTAAGGGCTTAGATATCTTCTTTTATGATTCTTTATTTTTTTGTTGCAAACTATTTTTATGGAGGGGTTTCTAGAGCTTTCAGATGTTCCATTCAATGCTGTGCTCACTTACTTTTGTGGGAGATGAGTTGCTCCAGAAAAGGCTTTTGAGTGGAAAGTTCTCTATTTTGCATGCAGTTAAGAAGTTGTTGGTCATTGGTACATATGTCTTCAGGTTCTGCTTCTGTTCTGCTTGTGTATTAATGTGATGTTACAGACAGTGCCTATTGTTATGTTATTAATGTTAACAGAAATTGAGCACAATTTCCATTCAATTGGATGAATATTCATTCTGGTCACTGTAATGTCTTTGACATCACAAGCACATCATTGAGCTTACAGGGAAAACAGATCCACCTTCACAACTGAAAATACCTCCACACTGAATAACTACATATACAGCCTCCACAGTGGGCATTGTGGCATTCCAATAGCACCACAATATACATTAAATTTAAAGGAAAAAGTCTTAATCACTGGGAGGGGGGGGGCAATTTGTTAGGCACCCCAATGTTTATAATTGCTAACTACAGACCCAGTCTGGCACTCTTCCTCTCTGAAAAACACACCAGTTTGGGCCAATAGTGATCACCCTGTCACCATCTTGTTTATTGTCCTCTTGCTGCTGCTCTGTGCATATGTGCATATATGCATATATGTACGTAGAGGAAAAGTTTAGTTTTAGTGTCCAGAACAGTATCTTTTTCAGTGAAGAAAAGAGTTGGCCCAAGGTTGGTTATTATAATACTACAACGTGCTTAACAAATTGGTACCAAGTGCAAGAAGATTTGAAACAGACCAGGAGCCGGCAGCACTCAATCTGCAATCACCCTTTATTGGTGTATATACTTCACGACATGTTTCGGGAGCTAGTCCCTTTTTCAAAAAAAAAAGGGACTAGCTCCCGAAACATGTCGTGAAGTAAATACACCAATAAAGGGTGATTGCAGATTGAGTGCTGCCGGCTCCTGGTCTGTTTCAAATCTTCTTGCACTTGGAATTTATCACATTTGGATGGTGTGTGTTGAAACAGCAGGCTTAAAGAAACCTGATTTGATCCACTCAATCCTCTTTGATTAACAAATTGGTACCTCATGTCGTTAGGACTTACATTGTCCTTTAATGGGAAATTTTACCCAACAAAATGTTATATAATTTCAAATATACACATTTATATTTATCCTTTTCACATAGACTTCTGTATAACCAGTCACAGATTGACCAGCTGACAGTACTTCTTATCCATGAGGTCCCTGTTTGTGAAGAAGCAATGCATTATTACTTACATGATTGTCTGTGCCTGTTATACATATTCTCTTTTTGCCACACTTTATAACGATATTTTTACCAGTTATTGCAGATGATTAGGCTGATGGATAAAATTATATGTTAGTGTAGATTTAACAACTAGTGAGATAATTATCCGTGATCACCTTAACAGCTCTATCATTAATTCTATCTGTCTGGACCGCCAATAATTTGTGCACCCAATGATGGCCTAATTTTTCATTGCATGGCTGTACTGCCTAGTTTTCCTACTGTTGTAAGAGTTTGTTTAGGCAGTCAATCACAAGAGTTGAATTATATTGCACTTTATGCGCCTATGTTGTTTATTTTGAGCATATACATATTATGTGTGTATAGGAGAATACAGTGTAGGAATTTTCCCTATATTATAGATGAATGCAGTGTACAGAATTGATTTGATCCTTGGTGTATGGATACATTTCACTTTATTTTGGGCTCACAATTTTTTCCTTTTATTGCCTTCTCAGATTTATTTTTCTTAGTCCACAGATTGATTGTAACACAAGTTAAAAATAAAGACCTTATTTATTTTTACTGCCTGCAAAATTGTTTTCAAGCTATTCTTTCAATAAAGGCCATAGTGGAAATCCATCCACCAGATTACATTTTTAAAACTAGCAAATTAAATAAATTGAATGGCTAGTAAAAATTTCCATCAAGTTCAGCATTGCAAAATTCCTTCTATATGTATCAAAACAAATGTAAACTTCATTTACAACAGGCCAGCTTTAATTTTAACTGGAGCTAGTAGTTCTATGGTTTTACTGACAAATTTCTGCAGCATCAAGAATGAGGATATTTAAGTACACAATTAAGAGTACCAGCCTATGAAACTGTAACAATGGTCCAAGTTGAAGATCAGTTTTATTTCCTTCACTGGTGTGGTATATCTCCATGAAATTCAGCACTGCTCCACATTGACTTTTTTAATTCCATATGGTATCCATAGCTGAAATTCTTAATCAGGCTGCAGCCCAGGAAATGCTGTGATTATCTGGTAAGACATGGATGTTTGTCTGCTACATCTGAACCACAAATTGTGTTCTTTACAAAAATGTATCTCTAAAATGAGAGTCCCCAGGCAATTGTTATGCATTGTTGGGTTTAGATTTGATTTTGTCAGGCTAGTTATAGATGACTGGCTTAATACTCCCTACAAAATAGTTCAGAATTTGAAGAATATAGTGCATTAATGCCCACATTTTCCCAGCAGCGAAACAAATAATTGCAAAAGCTTGGAAAATTCCCACTTTGGATAAACAATTAGTTAAAGGGGAACTATTACAAAAATGAAAATGTAATATAAGCCTCCTCATACTGAAGTAAGAAGCTTTCTAAATACAATCAATTAAAAATTCTGTATTGTTTTTGAAAAAAGTTTATCTTCACTATTCCTCAACAACTGTTTCTCTTTATTCTGTCTCCATGCAGCAGTTGGGTGTTAGATATTCACTGACAGTTTGATCCAATACAACTTATAGGGAAGTTTCCTTTCCTAGCAGATGTATTAGAGCTCACTCAAATAAATGATTCCAGTTTAAACAAAAAATTTTGCCTTTTTCACAAATTCTGCATGTAGAGAGACAGGATGTATGGTGATTTTATTAAAGTGAGTTCTAATACATTTGCTAGGTAAAAGAGGCCCCTCTATAAGATATATGGTAACATTCATCTGATACCCAACTCCTGAATGAAAACAGTATGAGGAGAAACAGATGCTGAGAGAGGAATAGTGAAGATAAAGTTGATTATTTCCAAAATGGTACAGAAATTTTAATTGATTGTATTTAGAAAAATTTACTATTTCAGTACAATGAAGCTTATATTAAATTTTCATTTTCACGATAGTTTCCCTTTAAAACCAGATTGCATAACTGTAATAAAAACATGGCACCAGCGCCATCGGCGGGGACACCTGCCGCGCCGCTCCTCTCCCCTCATTCTGCAGCCCGATCGATAGTGCGCGTGCGGCGCGCACTTCCGCCTCTTAAAGGCGCAAGCATGCTGACGTTATGACGTCAGCGCTCAATGGCACCAAATTTTAAAATTTAACGGGGACTTTTACTAGGTTCTCATTGCCCGTGATAGGTTTAATCCTGGTGCCTTGTACCTGTGCTGTTAAGCTTCTGTTTGTTCCTGAATACCTGTTTGACCCTGCCTGGCTTTGACTACTCTGATTATTCTGTATCCTGACCTGTGCCTGTTATTTTACTATCGATTCTGCCACATCCTCAGCCTGTCTGACCACGTATCTGCTTATCTCACCTGTACCGTGACCTTCGGCCTTTAAAGACTTTAACTACAGTCGTGCCCCATTGCTGGCCAGAACTCCTGCTCTGCACCTCTAGTTTAAGTCCAGGTGGCATCTGAGTAGCTGAGGGTTCCTCCCAAAGCCAAAGGTGGTCACACTACTGGTGAAGCACGAGCCTAGACCAGGGTGCTTGGCGTTTGTTCTGGTATTGGGTGCCTCACAGGGACAAGGAACAGTACAATAAGGTCTGGAATTTATGGATGGCATATACTGTATACAAACCCATTAGCTCACTATGTTATAACTCCCAAAATATTGGAAATAGAAAGAGGGACAAAAAGATTTGCGTAGTGTGTCAAAATTTTTGTTCTACTGTTCAGTGTAGGAGATTAAAGAGAAACTTTTCAATAAAAAGAGACATTTCAATAACAGTCTAGAACTGCGGGCTGAACTGTCAAGAATGGGACTGTCCCACAAAAAACAGGACAGTTGGGAGGTATTCTTAGACTATATTTTACTTCCACTTTTCCATGTATACTTCCTGCTATCTTTTTCTTCCGTTTTTTCCCTCCACCATGACATAAATAAAAAAAGACAATAGGTCTTATTTTGAAGGCATTCCTTTTATTTGTTTTCATGATTGTTGGTCATTTATTGACCTTAATAAATAGACACTGTCATTTGACATAGTACATTCGAAAACTTGTTACTGATGCTGTGGGTTGGGAAAATGTCCAGTGATTGCGCCTTCCTGTAATCTGCATTTGTTGGAAAAATACAAATTTTATAGGAAAAAAAACTATGATTTTTGATACAGTATGTATATATGAACAAAGGCAGAATACAGCAATATAAGCCCTTAAATCTTACTTCCTTAAATAATTTTCTCTAGTAGTTCTACATATCTATCAAGTGTAGAATCCTTATTGTGTAAAATGATATGGGAAAATCCCACATATTTTATACCCACAGTAAGTTAATTTCTAGAATTTTACATTATTGAAAGTAACAATTATTGTTTTTTTTTTTATTTAACTGCTTTCCTAAATGTGATGAGATGGGACAATCTCCATGCTGTAATATTACACTTGTGTGGCCCTTTGCAATGGCACACTTTGATCTTGGCACATTCCCTCGGTGGAGAGTGGAAAGTTTATATGCCTGTAGCCCCGCTGTATCTTTGAACAACAGATTAAAGTAGTTGCTTGGATGTCTTCAGATCTAACTAACTAAAGGCACCTGATTTTCCCATTGGGTTGTAAACTAGCAGTAGCATTACTGATATGATCTTGACAACAATGATAGTGTTTGATAATTTCACAATTGCATAATTCACCAGTCAAGGGAGAGTGTACAATGCACCTGAATTCACAAGCAATACTTCTGTTTTCTTCAATTAAAAGTCTATTCCAACTTGTTCTGCTTCCTACACATTATTCTGTAAAGCATGCAAAGATTCATGGGAAATACGTATTTTTAACAGACTTAATGACATTTTGCTTTCTTGTATATTTCCTTGTATATTTCCTTCTATTCATTCCTTTAAATTGTTTAAAAGCCTAAGGAACTGGCATTTGTGAGTAAGGCTGATCTGGGAATATTGGCAGATATATGTACTATTTGTATTTGTGATTAATGCATTAAAGAACCCATTTTAAAACAGCTTTATATAAATATCAGGGGAAATTAAAATAATTATAAAGCTATCCAAAGGCATGTTCAAAGCTCTTCTACAAAAATGCATCATTTTGTTTTGCTCATTAAAACATATGCTGGCCTTAAGTTTTGGATTCAAGAGATGAATGTTTTGAATTTGCTCAATAAATATTGTTTTACAAGAGCTGTGTTGCAATAAGCTAGCTTTTATGTATATTAAATTCATTGTGAATAAACTGTAATTTCAATTGATTTGTATTTGTTGTGTTTGGTAGCCGAGCATGAGCAGGGTATAACAGTGCTTTATTAGCAGGTTCATGCAGCCATTACATAACTGCAGTAACTTGAACTCTATGGTGCAAATTCACTAAAGCGCGAAGAGTCTAATGCTGGTGCTAATTCGTCAGCGTGACGTCAATTCACAACTTCGCCGATTCACTAACCGTGTCCCTGCCGAAAATTTGCTAGCGAAGTAGATAGACTTGTGCAACTTCGCACCCTTACGCCAGGCGAAGTTGCGCACTGACGAAGTAAGTGACGTAACTTCGCTAATTCACTAAGATGAACATTTTTGTGAACATTACCTCTTACGCTAGACGTTACTTCGCCAGGTCAGACCTGGTGAAGTTCAATACAATAGATAGAAATTTGAAAGAAAAAAAAGCTTGAAATTTTTTCTAAGTCCCAAAAAACGCTGCCATCATTTTCCTTTTGTTGGGTGATAGTCTTAAAAACTACATTTCCTAACATATGGCAACACAACTATACAGTGGGCACATGTTTAGGGCAATAGGACAACTTTATTTTATTTATTAAAAGTTTCCTGGGCTTGTGTAGTGTAATGTAGTGGCTGAAGCATACACCTCTGTTATACGCTTAAATTCGCGCCGTATGCAAACTAGGCATTGCTATTGTAAATTCGCTTTGCCTGGCGAAGTAACAGTAGCGCTACTTTGCTACAGTTCGCCGCCCCAAGGGCAAATTCACATCTTTGTAAATTTGCGTAGGGCTTGCGAAAATTTGCCTGGCGAAGGCAACGCTAGCGCATTTTCGCGCTTTAGTGAATTTGCCCCTATATCTCTCAAGCTGTACAGAAAGTACTGTACATATGCATAGTACAAGTAATGTGCACAGTGACACCCCCAGGCCATTTGTATAAACACCACAGTATTATTTTATTCCTCGTCCAAAAAATAGCTTCACCAGTCATAGTTTGCGTCCCTTGGAGTTTCCACTTTTAATGACTTGAGCTCTTGCTAAGAACACATTTAAGCAATTACAATAGCTTGTGCACTGGGATTCAAATTCTATTCTAAACTGTAGAACTTTAAGCTCCACAAAATGTGAATTAGGAATGATTTAAACATTTTCTATCATTGCCAAAAAATAAAGTAATCCAGAGCTAATACTCGAAATCTCTAAATGCATGAATAGTTTGCTTCACTCTCACCTGCCCTGCTTCTTGTCCTCCATTCACCCTTGTTTTTTGTTCCACGTCTGTTCTTCCTGCTAATGCCTTGCTCTCTCTTGACACAATTCTTCACTTTATATTCCTATGTGCTAACTCAAGGTCAGAGCTTCCCAGCCTGAGGCTCTTCAGTTCTTAATGATCCACAGCTCTTAGCAACCTTTGACTTTTGGGGAATCCTGGGAGTTGTAGTTCATTGACTAGAAGGCCTCAGGTTGGAAATGTCCTGGGAAGCCAGAATTAAGGCCAGTGAGGCGGGGAAAATCATAATTTTATGGCTGAAAGCAATATCAAGTGATACCTAACATGTTTCTAAGAGGTTTTTGCGGCAAAATTGTTTTACATTTTTTTAAATTGCTTCAAATTTGCAAGAAGCAAAGAACTATCATGAGACACTGTGTGGTCTGGAGGGTCACCCCTGTTTGCTTGCCATAATAAACCAAAATAAATACTAAAACTGTTCACACTGAGGATGCACATGACACAGCTTCTGTATATACAATAGATTCAGCTCTTGTGTGATGCCATCTGAGTGGGAACACTAAATATCTCATTTGGGGCAGGGGTGTCCAAACTTTTTACAACGGGGGCCAGATTTGGGGAGGTGAAATGTGTGGGGGTCGACTATTCATTGCTGAACTCCGACGCGCTGGGCAAAAACACATGCGTCCGTGGAGTTCAGCCCTTAGCCTGACATTCTTTGAACCATTATTATTTAATTGGCATTTTATCTAAAACTTTAAAAAAATCAGGCAAAATGGTATGCAAAATGTCCCCTTTAATTAGCCATATTATTATTATTATTATTATTATTAACTGGACAATGGGCAGAGTCCCCCCTCCTCCTCCTATATCCTTTGTGACATAACGTTTCCTTGGGAACCGAGCATTTCTAGCTGGGCCGCATTCATATCCATCCTGGGCCGCAGTTTGGACACCCCTGTTTGGGGGCTACAAAACCAGTTCATTATATAACAAATCATACATGATCATCTTAATATATGTATATTGATGATTTCTGAGGGTCTAGGAGAAGGAAGTAATCTCTGCCAATTCATCTCTGCATGCAGTATTATTATGCATCCCAAATAGTAAAGGCTTACTGCGTATTATAACTATGTTGATTAAAATAGTGTGTTATTATCAAGCAGAGCATTTCTGAGTCTTCATACGCAAGAGTGACTCCTAAATTGATGTTGCATTCATTTTTAATGTAAAAAGCACTGTTTGTCCTGCATCTTGAAACATAAAAATGCTTCCTCATATATAAGTTAATGGAGGGCACTCCCAGAATTAGAAAAATAAAAAATTCTCTTTTTTTAGGAAATATGAGGTGCAAATACCCTGGAATATCCCTACAGATGGTTACCCAAAACAATATATAGAAATGAAGATGACTATCCTCTTTGACTACCAAGTATTACTTTTTTCATTGAGTGTGCATCACCACTTCATTTCTATAAAAAGGCTTCCTGTCTGATGTATGTGTGGTAAAGGAAGGTATAACATTTTGTAAAAAACTGTTAAGTTCAGGAATTGTCTACCTCAACAGTTTAATAAATCATGAGATGAAACAATGTAAGGGTTACAGTCTGATTTTGAGCAAAGATATGTTATGTTATATGCACTGAGAAAATAAGGATCGAGGTCAAGACAGTGAAACATAGTTAATTTATGTGGTTTCTTAGAACAGTGTTCCCCCTGGGTAGCAAAAGAAAGACCTTCTACTGCAGGTTTTGATATTTGTATTATGTGGTTCCTTGCATATGCTTAACAAATCTGATTATGCCATAACTGACCCCCACTACCCACATTTTTCTATCTCTGTATTCCAGTAGTTATGCAATAATTAAGGTCAGTGTATAGTACGTTATAGTTTCTTGTGCAGCTAATATAGAAGGCTGATCAAGGCAAAATTAGACCTTCTTGTGTGGATACATGTGAATGACTTGCACTCTTTCTTCTTGTTGGTATATCTAATCACGCTACCTCCCAATGTTCAGACTGACATATAGGGGCAAAGGATCGTAACTTCGCAAATTCACTAAGATTCACTTTTTCCTGAACGTTAGCACTTAGGCTAGACGTTACTTCGCCTGGTCAGACCAGGCAAAGTTCAATACAATAGATAGGAGGTTGAAAAAAAAAAGTAAAATTTTTTTCTAAGTCCCAAAAAAACGCCGACGTATTTTAGCATAGGAGGGTGATAGTCTGAAAAAGATCGATCTTTTTTTTGGGGGGGTTACCCTTCTTTCCCCCTACATTTCCTAACATATGGCAACTCAACTATACAGGGGGCACATGTAGGGCAATAGGACAATTTATTAAAGGTTTCCTGGGCTTGTGTAGTGGAATGTAGTGGCTGTAACATATACTTCTATTATACAGTAAGTTAAAGTTCCCGCCGTATGCAAATTAGGCTTCACTAGCGTAACAGCGCTCTGCCTAGCGAAGTAAAACTAGCGCAACTACGCTACCATTCGCCGACCTGAGTGTAAATTCGCACTTTAGTGGATTTGCGTAGCGCTGGCGAAAATTCGCCTGGCGAAGTACGGCGAACGATAGCGAAGCCTACGCTGGCGAATTTTCGGCTCTTAGTGAATCTGCCCCATAGGCTTCTATTGCAATTCGGTAGGTCCAATCTGGCGAAGTAGACAATCGAATAAATTTAAAAATGTAAATCCTTCGCTGATCGAATGATCGAATATTCGAATGTATTCGATCATTCGACCATTCGCTATTCGATGATCGAATATGCAAAAATTTGCATATTCGACCGGTCAAATAGATCCTATGTTCGTAATTCGATCGAACTTCGATCTATTCACGTGAATTTAGTACATCGGCCATGAAGGCATTATGGCCAGGCATATGATTAACTAAAGAGCAGATATACCTCTGTATTTTAAGTTTGTAGGTAGGGTTCTCCTACAGTATATACCACAGTACCACAGCAGACAGAGAACAGCAAAATGATATAAGCCAGTGCAATCCAACTTCTGTGAAACCGAGTGCTGGAATTTGTTTTGGTCTATTTGGTGGAGGGCCAATAATAGAACAGTGTAGACCACACCCTGTTTTTAAGCCACGCCAACTTTAAGCTACACCCATGTTACAGCAAGAACTTGGCAACATTAATGGTTGTAGCACACCAAAAAACAAGTGGCTGGTGCTCACTTCAAGGATATCACTCATCACTCATGTGAACGGTTTGTCATATTAAAACATGCCCTTAAATCCATATTCCTCCTGCTCACCTATGGATGACACAGTAACCCCCAGCACATAATTAAACACCCTAAGGGGCCTTAACTACAATTTCCAAATGCTAACAAACCCCTACCAGGCTCATGTCCCACCGGTAGCGTAGGGCAAGCAGAGTATGACAAACACAGGGAGCATAGGGCAAGCAGAGTATGGCACACACAAGAAGCATAGGGTAGGCAGAGTATGGCACACACAGGGATCATAATACAGGCAGAAGGCAGAATACAGAATACAGGAGACAGCGAAACTGGGCCGGAACTAGGGGTAAGCAGAAGAGGCAGCTGCCTACGGCGCAAAGATAGGAGGTGCTGGGCCCCTAGTCTTCATACTCCTAGTCCACACTCTTCAGTCTTCCTTCCCTCCTGTGACCCTTCCCTCCATCGCTGTCCCCTCCTTCCCTCACCTTTCACTCAGTCTTCCCTCCCTCCATTTCTTTTCCTTTCCTCCTCTCTGTCGCTCTCCCCCCCCCTTCTCTTTCAGTCACATCGGCCGGCTCCCTTCCTCCTCTCCGTTGTTCTCAGTTTCTCAAGGCCGGACACAAGCACAAGTGCACTGGGGAGTTTGCCTAATGCAGCCCTGCAGGAAAACCAAAAACCAATCATGACTCTAAGGTGAAAACTTCATACTGTGCTACATACAGTGACACAGTGCTGGTGCGCCGCAAACAGTCTGTATGAGCTGTGAACAAGGGGGAAATGTGTGCACTTTCAGTCTGGGTCTGAGGGTTGAACAATAGAGGTGTTACAGGTGTGAACAATACAGGGGATTACAGTCTGAATTTGAGGTGTAAACTGTGCAAGGGCCAGTTAATCTCAGTACTGATACCTGCAGTCACAGCAGACAGACTTTCATGTGGGGGTCACACAAGTTGGGCGGCTGGGCCCCCAGTTAGACAGCCATACACCTTTAATGCATTATTTCAAAGAAAACTGTAAAAGCTATAAATGATATGCAATAAATATATGGGTTATCATTATTACAATATTACACTACACAGGGCCAGCCCAGACACAGTGCCTAATGCCACCTCCTTACCTCCCTCCATGACCAGCCATCGCTGCCTCAACCTCTCTCCCTGGCCCATTCTCTACAGTGAAGAATATACTGTAGGTACAATAAGTGTAACTTGGATGGGGAGCCCATAGGGGGGGTTGCAGCCTGGGGGGGCAGAGGGTGATTTGGTGTTGGAGTCTCTTAGTCAGCCAGCCCGGTGGGCCCCCGGGCCCCCAGTCCAAAGCGGACACTAAACAATGTTTAATGTTGGCAGAAGTATCTTCATACTGCAATATCTAATTAAACTAATAAGAGCCGGATCATTTTATTATAATATAAACAATAAATGCCAACTAATACGCTTTGTAAAAATACAGTTCATTTCATTTCTACTTTTGATAGTTTGAGTAATAAATTAAAGCATATTATATAACAAAATGTGCATGGGGCCAACAAACAGAATTACATGTACTTCTTTCCAATTTATTCAAAATGTTCTATTTAAGACAACGTCTAGACTTGTGTTTGCAGCTATGCTTTATGTGTTTTCTATACAATCCCCCACTGATTTTGTCTATAGACTGTTGGGTTCAATATAAAATCAGCTAACACATAATAAAGCCCAAAAACATGGAAGAAAATAGATATTTCAATAAAAGTATAACAAATCACAGATTTTTTGTTAATGGAGCCAGGTTGAATTTTTTCATTGTCTGATGTTAGTGGCCCTTTAGTCAGGTTGTTTACAAAGTTTAGATACTGCTGATTGCAAATTGCAGTCATAAAGTTTGATGTGTGGGTGTATTATATTGTGTAGCATTATTATAATAAGTAATTTGATGGCAAACATTTCTGTGCCTCCCTTTCATGTAAATTCCATATTTTACAAGTTTTAGGAAATGGCCTGATCTCTGGTACCTTGTGCCTTTATAGGTCTTGCCCAGGCTTGCTTCGGTCTGTAACAACTCCCTGCATGTAGAGTAGGTGTTACATGTATACTTTGTACTTGACCTCACAAATGAAACTCTTTATTGATGCAACAGATTCACAATCTCTTTGGCTGCTGCTAATATGATGGTGCAAATATCGATCACTTCACAGTTATTTCAATAACTTTCATCCCATGTATGATATGCTTGCTTTCAACTGTTGTGTTCACAGCACCCCAGAGGTTATACTCACTGCCTTGGTCAAATATTTCACATGACCAAGAGAAGCTCACAATGGTCTGTCTCTTCAGGAATCTCCTATTCCTGAGCCTAACTGCTTGAATTCCTATACTGGAGGCCTTGAGACAACACGGGAACAACCCTCCCTGGCCTCCCCATTGGAGCCTCTGGATACTCTACTAACTACATTGACCCTATCCCTTTACTCCTAGTGTGAACTTTTACAATACTTCAAACACTCTCTCCACCTGCTGGGCCTAACTCTGTCTAGGCCCTTAGGCATACCACCTCCTCCAGCAAGTGGGGACCAATGAGAGAAAACAAGTGGTGCCTTCCCCTTCTATAAATTAGGGAATCCTTGCACCCTCTGGACAGTTACCAAAATGCAAGGAAAAACATCTCCCCTTCCCAGCTGTAAATCAAGCACAATTCTTAGCTGGCCAAATCCTTCCTGAAGAACTAATTGAAAAATGATGAAAAATAGTTGGGAAAATCTCTACCTCTCTAAACATCTGTAAAACCACATCTTCTCTAATTGTAAAATAGGAACACCAGAATATTTGACACCATTAATGCAAGTAAAAATTCAGCAATAATAACACACACATGCACAATTTGTTATGTCATACCACTGTGGAAATATAGATTGAATTTTTATTGCTGCATAAATGCCTGTACTAGATTAATAAAAAATTAGATGTTTAGTTATACCATATGGCCACAGAGTATTTAATCTTAATAGGCCAGTCAAGGAAATTCTCTTTGGTAATCACTTACTAGTTACAAGGAATGCTTCATTTTAGCATGTAGACAGAAGCAAAGGGATTTGCCTTGATGGGGCTACTGCTTAAATATTCTATGGCCATATGGTATAACTTGAATCTAATTTTTATTACTATAGAACAAGTATTTATATGGTTACAGAAAGTTCTTTAAAGGGATATGCATTAATATTCAGTTTAATCGTGTGGTCTAAATCTGGTCAAGTTAACTGCTGTCCAAATAAATGTGCATTTAATTTTATATGCAAATCTGCTTTCATGTGCTGGTTGTTTATTGGAACACATACATTGTATTTTCTTACCTTTTTACACAATTTTAGAAATAGGCTCCATAATGTTTAAGATTGATCACGAGAGGAAGATAGTGTTGTGTCCTATAAGGAATGGGGTATATAATTGCTCTATAAGTTTAGATTAGTTTAGGTAAGAATGTTTTTATTATAATCAAGAAGTCTTGTCCTGCTCCAAAGCAACTATATTTATAGAATCCAGTTGAAAGCCAGTATAATTCATTAGAGTGTACTATCCCTGAACCTTCAGCAAAAGGATTGTGAAATCCTTTTAAATGTCTTCATAACACATTATACATCTGTCCTGATTCACCAATATAAAACGGCCTTCCAGACATTTAATATACATAATTATATTGAGATTATCTGAGCTGCATTAAGCAAATGTCTTTGATTCTATCATCCTAATACAGTGCCGTGACTTATAAGAATATTTGCTTCTGTTGTTATTGTAACACAAAACAGCCCAATAATACATTTTAATAACAAGTACAGATGGTGGTGTGTTTTTTTTTATAATATATTTACCCAGTCATCTGTAATTTATACTATAAAAAATCTAGCTGTCGTGATTCTATTACGATATTTTTACACATTTAAAGACAAATGTTTTCAGCTGTGCCTAGAACAGAGAAATGCACCTACTACACTTAGATCTTAGTTTCTTGTAATGAAGGGAGAAAATTGTTTTTTGTAGGCAAAGGCAAGCATATTCTATAAAAAAAAAAGGTAAACACACCTGTATATAATATAATATGTAATAGACATGGAATCACAAATCTTTTATTCCAGTTTCTACATACTGTGTGCTATGCTAGCTACATTATATAATGGTATGTAAAATTATTTCTCTTTATAAGCTCAGTCTCTTGATTAAATGTTAGAACTATGTATACACTAGAGATCAATAACAAAGCTTAGAATGTTCATTGTACCTCTAATACCTTTCAACTCAGGTACCCATAAAATCTTTGGAATCATTAAGAAAAGCATGTACAATTATATCTTGGGCTGTGACTCGATGAGCATATTTATTTTCCAGTTTATGATACAGAAGCATAATCTGAAATGAAAAGGCAAATTAAAAACATTGATTTAGGGAGATTGAGAAGTTTGCTGTATATTCTTGATATTAATGATTGTCTGGCTTTAAAGACCAAATCCTCAGTAATTGCATTCTTGCATATGAGTTTGTGAAATGACATGAATCTGGGATGTGAGATTAGATAAGAGGATCTGGCTAGTTTTTGTTCATCCAAGTGCAAGTCACAATTTAGAAGGAATCTTGATTCCTCTTGAGTTTGTTTAGTCATCAGGGAACACACTATTGCAGCCAAGAAATGTTATTCCCAGTTACCTGCTCTCGGTAATTGTGGTTACAATGATTCTATTTTGGGAGAAAAACAAACCTCTTACTTCCACTAGCTAAAAGCAAAGTATGTTTGTTTTTTTTCTTTTTCCATCTACTTTTTCATCTGGAAAGAAATAGGTAAAAGTTGAGCTAGGAATATCTAACTGTAGTATTCTGAGCTCTGTGCTCTGGTTGTGTGACCAACATACAACTAGAACACTATGGCACCACCAGCTGTTTAGAAGAAAGCGAATACACAGAGTATGTATGAACTTTTTCAACAGAAAAGTCCAGGAGCTCTGCCATCTCCAGACTCATCCAAAAACAGGATGCTACCCTACCTGATTCAGAGGCTACTATAACATCAAAGCCTGACTTCAAACACTGCTCACAAACAGTACAAAACATGTTTTGTATGGATGGGAAGGGGGAAGGCAGTTCAGTGAGATTGTTACCACAAGAAGAGGCGATGAGTCACCAGACGACTAAATCTCCCTCAATCTGCCTGTGTACCCCGTCCCTGAAATACCTCAGATAAATCATTTCTACCAGCAGAAATATTTGCAGGTTTATCCCCATCTACCCTACAAACAGGAAGGACAATGAGGGAAATTATGCAAATATTAAACATTAAATACAGATAGGGGTTTTCTTTCACACTACAATTTGTTACAGAGCTTCTTCCTTTAAAGCAGCAGAAGACGCTGAACAGTAGGAAAGCTTAGAGGTAAAAGTTAATTGTGCAAACTTCTGCCAGCAGCTTGCGACCAATAAGGAAACAGAATACCATACTTCACAAGCACAACACCTCTTCTACTAAACCCTAAAGGCCACTAGAGTAAAGTGCCTGATCATAAGTTACTGAAGTACCATAAGTTTGTGTGTTACAAACACAGCTATAACTCTATTTGGATAATAGAATGACAATAACATTTACTTGATTGAAAATAAAAGTTGCCTCCATTTCCTGATTTTTTTGGAGATTGTACCAGTTGGCACATACTTGAAACAGGTTGTATAGGCCCAAATGGTGTCAGATTTCATATATATACTTAAGGTGGCCATACACGAAGAGATCCGCTCGTTTGGCGATGTTGACAAACGAGCGGATCTCTCCCCGATATGCCCACCTTGAGGTGGGCGATATCGGGCTGATCCGATCGTGGGCCCTAGGGCCCAACGTTCGGATCAGTATGGGCGGTCGGATCGCGGGACCGCATCAACGAACAGATGCGGCCGCGATCCGACGGGATTTTTAAACCTGCCCGATCGACGTCTGGCCGACTTTCGGCCAGATATCGATCGGGAAAGCCCGTCGGAGGGCCCCCCACACGGGCAGATAAGCTGCCGACACAGTCTGTCGGCAGCTTTTATCTGCCCGTGTATGGCCACCTTTACTGGTTATTTATGATCTTAGTTATGTATATTATAGAATCTGTTTTGGAGTTTTTTTGTTGGGTCTGTAGATACTAATATGAAGGAGACTAATCATACAATCTGTATTATCCAGATCCAGGCATTTACCTCATCCTTGATACAAATGTCATGTGTGAACCATGGGTTTAATTTGTAATTGCTCATCATACAAGCGGACTTAATGCCTCAAGTTTTTCAATAAAAGTAACGCCTGCATCTGAATTTTAGATGTTTGCAAGAGACTCATTTTACTACAGTTTTATATCCAAAGCACTTTTATAAGCCTATAATACTAGAATATACAGAAACCAATCTCAAAGGCCAATTTTTTAACAGCTCTAGGCACATTATATTAAAATAAATGCCATATGGATTACAAAACATATGCTCCAAATGAATGGCACATAAACTTGCCCAAAGACCAAGTCTAAATCAAATAACACTGGAAGGATTAAAGGCATGAAAGATACTAAATATACCCAGCAACATCTTGCATCCATGGTCAACACATGGTAAGAGAGCCAAACTTTCCCAAGCACTGGGGAAAATGCCTAGATACTATATTCCTACTAAGACTGGACACTCAATAAATACTTGTTCAGCAATCTCCAAGTTGATTCTTTGAGTTGGCAGTACATGTTAAAAGTATGCATTAATTAATTCTTTTGCGCAATTATTATCAATATACTAATCTCGCTCCACTGCCACAATGAAATTCCCAGGAGATCTATACAGAGGAGGACAAGGCAGTTATGTCCGTTGCTTCCCGCCGAGGTTGCTCTTGTTATTGAGCTTATTGCCATAGCATAGCATAGGAATCACAGCAACATTAAAGGTTATCCATTAGTTAATACTGAAATTTCTTTGTTTGCTCATGACTTTCTCCTGACAATTACACAACCTCTCAAATTACTTAATTTATTGAATATATTATATAAATAAGCTTTAGTATTTGGTCTTCAACTGAACCAAGATATAAATTAATGTATGCAATGTAACATGCATAAGGATGCAATCAAGCTTATACGGCTGAACTTTAATTTCCACATAAGAGCTCCATTTCTCCCATACCTAGGCACTTGTCTGACGAATAATATTGATAATTTGTACAAATCTTCCCTCCTTTATTTAAAGAGCTAAATAAAATATGTTTGAATGGAAAAGAAAGTGAATCTCTCAAATAGGGAGAATAAATTGTATTAAAATGGTTATACTACCTACAATTTTGTACTACTTTAGGGTTTTCCCAATTGAGGTATCCTGCTGAGAAGTTTTTGCAGGAAAATATAATGGCTTTTCTATAGAATCATAAGAAACCATAAATTAATCAGAAAATTATGTTGCTTCATAAATCTGCCTCTGTCCCATGTCTACTGTACTACTATAGAGCAGCCAGATGTGCCCCAACGCTGCAAATTCATGCTGAAACAATTAACCTGCTATAGGTACATATTGAGACAGAATTAATGGCCCATCTCCTCTACAAAGCATAGTCTAAAAACCAACAATGGGTATAAAACCTGTTAAACCTGTTAATAATGTATTACATGCTTTACTTTAGAGCTTAATTCAAACAGTCATTAAACATCTGTACATAATGGGGGTTATTTATCAACCTTACAAATTTATCTCAGTATTTGCTTAAACAAACTCTGAGCATATCCACTCGGATTTTGTAGGCTTATATTTATTAAAAAAAATTCCTGAAAATTTGCTTTGCGGTAAAAACTCAGATTGCCATGATTTCTTCGGATTTGTTATATTAAAAGAAAGAAAAAAATAATGGGACTTCTCCCATTGACTTATATGCATCGTTGGCAGGTCTGAGATGCTGGATTTTAAATATTTGGATTTTTTCATCCTCTTTGTTTAATAAATTCTGAAAAAATCATGATTTTTAAAAAGTCCTATTTAAAAAAAAAATAATCACAATATTTTTGGATTTTCGGCATTCGGAGTTTTATAAATAACGATATCACTACAAGGCACTCAAATAATGCAAAAATAAAAAGCCCCTCAAGGAGAACACTACCATACTCAATAGTCAACAAAATTTACTTGCTCCCTTGTGGTCCAGAAAAACTATTTCCACAACTTCTCTCCTCAACAAAGAAACTATAGTTTATCAATACTGAGGGGCCGATGTACTAAATTCACGTGAAGGATTTGAAGTTCGATCGAAGTTCGAACGTAGGATTTCTTCGTTTGGTCGAATATGTGAATTTTGGCATATTCCATCATCGAATAGGGAATGGTCGAATGATCGAATACATTCGAATAGAGTTGAATGAACAAATATTCAATCATTTGATCATTCAACCAGCGAAGGATTTTATTTTTAAAGTTTCTTCGATTGCCTGCTTCGGCAGATTGGACCTACTGAATTGCAATAGAAGCCTATGGGAGAACTCCCATAGGCTTCTAAGACTAAGTCCTGATTGAATAGGATTCCTACGATCGAAGTGTTCGATCATTCGAATCGTACGAATCATTCGAACGATCTAATGATTTCTTAGTTCAGTCGAATGATTTATTCGACTGATCAAATAGATTTGTATTCAACCGTTGAATGATCAAATATCGAATAAAAGGTAGCCTAGAACTATTCGATTAACATTTGAAAATCGAATGCTAATCGAATATCGAATAGAAACAAATTATTTTTGGGGAATAATAGTAAATTTGCCCTCTGAACTTAACTCAACAACTATCTGGAGAAAACGCCATTATATGGAAAAATAGGGATGAATTAAATCTTTCGACTTAAGGTACAAATGTTGTATAATGATATCTAAGGGGAATGTGCCACTCCTGAGTCTTACCTCCAGCTCCAGGCAGTGCGTTCTCCTCTGCCGGCGTCGCTTCCACAATGGCGGTGCCCATGGCCGCCACATGACGCGATGATGTCACGGTGCCGGATTTTTTCACCAAATTTACGCCAGGAAGGCGCACAATTATAGGAATTGTTTGTTCATGTTCCTGGGTGCTGGTTTGCTCTTGTTCTCAGTAATATTGACCCTGCCTGGACTTGTTTCTGAACTATTGCTGCCTGCCTATTGTACTTTGCCTGGACTTTGACCCTGATTCTGCCTGATCCTTGCCTGTACCATTGTTCTGGACTTTAACCCCTAAGCTTCCTCCTTGGTCCTGACTACCTCCCTAGGGTGCCGATAGGCCTCCCCTGACAGAATGTGACTCTTATGGAAACGTACCTCAAATTATTAAGGTACATGCTAGTTAAATTACATCAAATCTTTCCAAATGTATCTCCTCTGTGCTTTAGGAACTGTAACACTCATGGAAATGTAAGAAATATTTAGTGGTCACTGGCCATGCTGTAAAGAACAAGATCTATGGAAATATTACTTATCCACTTGATTACTTTTCCACATCCATAAACATATAAGAGCGGCTACTAAAATACACAATGCAGCAAAGCAGGAGTTTTTTTTCTTTTACCCCAGTGAAAAGAAAATTGAGTGTATCTGGATGAAGAACTTGTTTGATACTTGGACCTGGATGGGGAGACTCCCCTACATTTACTATTGTTAGTACCACAAACAATAGCGTTTACAAAGTGTATGAATGTACTTGTATTTCAGTAATGCTGTCTGGCCATGTGGGAATGTATGCCAGTGTGGTTTTCAACATACTATCATGTGATTTTCAAAAATCACAGGTGATCTAACAAAAGTTTTAAATGTATTACTCCAGCCTTCTCTACATATACATATGTAGCAAGAGGAAATGAAAAATACTTCAGTGACAAATTGCAGGTTGAATTCATGGAAAATACAATACTGGACAATCCTTCCCATAAATAGTTTAAGTTAAGCAAATTAATATAGGAGTGGGTCCATTATAAAGTGCAATTGTCAACATGCTGAAAATCTCAGAAAGCTTACAAAGTGTCTCTTGACAGGTTAGTTCCCTATCTTGTTAGATTGTTTCATAATTCCCATTTTTGATGCTCAGAGATAGAAAACCTATATGTTTAGCTCCTGCTGAAAATGTTCACGGTGCAATATGATATACTTTATATAAACACTGTAGAAATGCAATTTGTTGATTCTGAAAACACATGTAAGCCTGCAGCTTTGATAATTGCTTTAGGGATAAGAAGTTCTGCTGTTATTTTAATTAAATTTTCAGTACTCAATCAGTTGTCCAGCTAAAAACAGCTATTGTTGCCTGAAGGTGTAGCCTTTAGTTGATGACCTGAATATATGTGTATGCAACCCAATTGATTAAAGAGGTACCCAATAAAATGTGACATCCGGAGACAGAGAGAATAGCATCTGATTAATCTATATTCAATATGCACATTGTATTCAATCTACTAACATTTATCCTCCTTCGGTGATATATATACAAAGTATAGGAGCACTATGTTAACTGTTACAAATTCAGCCTTATTTGCATGCTATGGAAATTATGGCAATTAATTATGTGGTCGCTATCTATACATTTAAAAGACAACAGTAGGCCATCCATATGATGTTTGTATATGTTTAGTCATTCCATGAAGAGAAATGTATGGCAACATAACACTATCAAATAGTTGTCTTTGCCGTAGAGCTACCACCATCATAGCATATAAGCGATCACCTATTTTGACAACATTATGTTTCATCTCTACAGAACTATAATCAATTGTATGAATACAAGCTGTATGATAATTACATCTCTTCTGTCACTTGCTTGTTTGGGAGGAAGGCAGGCAAAGCTTGTTTGAGAAGGAGGCATGGCAGCTTTGACAAATTGCTAGGATATCAGAAATTGCATCTGTCAGAAAGGGTCAGGCAGGGGGAAGTGAATGATTGGGTTATTTTTCCAAGAATATCGCTAAGTTTAAGGATAACAAACGCTGAATTTGAACCTGTTTTGAGTAATGAGGATACTGCTTATGGTGCTAAATCCTGTGACTGTTGAATTTACCTATCTGCACAGTAATTGGATTGCATTGTGTGCTACAGGGCTATCCATTTGTGTTTAAAGCAATAAGAAGAATTTGCTGCTGGTGTATATATATATATATATATATATATATATATCTGGGAATGGTGATTTCTCTGTTGTTTTGTCTGTGAAAAGCTTATACAAGATTTTATATTATATTTGCTTTGCAATTTAATTGTCTAAGGGTGATGGCACACACGCATGGGAATAGAATATTCACCACTGACGGTTTTCTACTAAAAAGTACCAGTTCCATGTGATACCATTGAAATAAATAAGGTGAAAATAGGGGTGCTTCTCTTTTAGCTGAAAATATAAAAGAAGTTCCAATGAAGAGAATCTCAACCCATTACCTTAAGGTAAATCACATCAGATGATAGTTGCACTGTATTGGGGAATGTACACAGAGCCTTCTGCGAGGCCCATGGAGCATAAAGAAGCTGACGGGTATCCTAGATTATGTATAATGTCAATTTATGTATTTTATATAAAATACAGTGGCATTTGTTTTGCTGCATCAAGCACAATTGCAGAAGCTGCAACTGTTTACTCTGCTCCAATGATGCTGGAATTTTCGGGAATGCTGCATTGTGGGTAAAAACATGGAGATTTGCATTTGATATAGCAAGTGAATTCCTGAATGTGTTTTCTGATACTAACAAGTGTATTTTTTCCTACTTTGTCCTTATTTTTTTTTTTTTTGCAAACAAAGAAGCTTACTAGCTTTTAGTCAGTGTGTATTTTATTGTTTGCAAATGCCAGTTTGTTAAACAAAACAAAAAAAAAACAGACAAAAGCATTAGATTGCTGAAAACAGGATAACTTGCCTTTTCTGCCTAAATTTTGCCCCAGATTTACTGAATTCGTGTGAAGGATTCGAATATTCGCGCGAATAGTCTCTTTTCGATCATGCGACTTCGGATAAAAAAAAAACAGACAAAAGCATTAGATTGCTGAAAACAGGATAACTTGCCTTTTCTGCCTAAATTTTGCTCCAGATTTACTGAATTCGTGTGAAGGATTCGAATATTCGCTCGAATAGTCTCTTTTCGATCATGCGACTTCGGATATGCAAATCAAGTATTTTGGACCATTGAATTTGGAATATTCGGTCGCATCAAATAGATGGGATAAATCGACTATTCGATTTAAGTTTTTATTTTTAAACACGGACTGACATTTCAGGCGATCCACAGCCTTTCTCAAAGTGACTTTGAGAAAGGCCGTGGGTCAGCCCAAACGTCAGTCCGTGTTTAAAAATAAAAACTTAAATTTTAGTTAGTAAGACCTGTGAGTGCGGATAGATTTCTAGATAGATTTAGTTTATTTTGCTGGCTCTGCACCTAGGCACCTTTACTGCAGTGATCGAGAGTGCCGGTATCAGAGTGGAACAAATATATATACTGTATATATATATATATATATATATATATAATGTACTGTGACAAAGGCTAGTCCTGTAACTGACTTCATTCATGGTATCCCTGTTCCCTGACTTTCACAAGAGGGTTGTCATTCTGAGGCAGAACTTTACAGGGCCTTGTTGATCCCTGGCTACCTAGTAAGTAAGGGAAATTAACGTGAAGGGATTGAAAGCCATAGTGGCTATTAACCCTGTGGGTCCCTTCATATATACACTTAGGGGCAAATTTACTAAAATTCACATAAAATCCCTCGAATCCCCTCGAAATTCAATAAGCATTCCATAGTCAAAGTTTTAGCCTATTATTTCTTCGATATTCGATTTCTCGATTTCACAAAAAAAAATCGTACTTTTTCCTTTGAGCCTCCGAAAAATTTGTACGATTGGAACGATCGAGGCGTTCGATCGTACGTATGGTATTAAAGCAGGTCTTTGCAAAAGAAGCCTATGGGGGGAATATTGCTATTCGGTACGTTCAATCTGGCGAAGTAGGAATTCGAATACATTTTAAATTTAAAATCCTTCGATCATCGAATGGTCGAATGATCGAATATTCGATCATTCGATCTATTCGATAATTCAAATTTTCGGTATTTGATGATCGAAGTGGCCAAATTTGCATATTCGATCCTCCGAAAAAATCTTACGATCGCATTCAATCGAACTTCGATCTCTTCACGTGAATTTTGTAAATTTACCCCTTTGTATATAATCATTAGCAGCTGTCTGCTTTAGTTAGTGGAAGCAATTAGAGTGTTAATTATTTTGGGGTGGGTGGGTCTCTAAATCACATACAATTATTTGTCAAATACCATTTTTAGGACTATGCATGCACCTTTAATAGCTGTACCTTGAAATGCATAAATGTATTGAAATATGTGCCGACATGGCTTAAATGTATTTAATAATAAGAAAAATTACTGTTTGTTAAGTGATTAAAGGACAAGTTAAGATTATAATTTCACATTATTTATCACTTCTGGTTTCCTGCTTGGCCAGAGTACAATCTATGCATTGGCTTATAAAGATATAGAGGCTCCTATGTACTGTTGTCTTTTTTGCATTTCAACCACCTATCGGTGCATGTTCAATACAGGACAGAAGGAAGCAGATCAGCTTTTTCTCCACAGGCATTTTTAAGCTATCTGAGAAAAACACAGCAGGGAATATTTATCAAAGAGTGAAGTTAGAGATAAACACAGTCCTCTTGAGTGAAATTCCACCATTCTCCATTCATTTCTATGGGATTTTAAAAGGTGTAGTTTTCAAAGGATGAGCTTTCAATTCACACATTGATAAATACTCTTTTAAAAATCCCATAGAAATGAATGGAGAGTAGCGGACTTTCTCTCTAGAGGACTGTGGCAATCTCTTACTTCACTCTTTGATAAATATACCCCAGTGTGTTTAGTTCCTAACAAGCCAACATAGGATAAGCCTCCAAATCTACCTAAATGTGGCTATACATGGGCCGATAAAAGCTGCCGACAGACTGAGTCGGCAGATTATCGGCCCGTGTATGGGGCCCTCCGACGGGCTACTCCGATCGATATCTGGCCGAAAGATCGCGGCCGCATCTGTCCGTTGATGTGGTCCCGCGATCTGACCGCCGTATGCCCTGCATTGTGATCCGATCGTTGGGCCCTAGGGCCCACGATCGGATCAGCCTGATATCGCCCACCTCAATGTGGGCATATCGGGGAGAGATCCGCTCGTTTGGCGACCTCGCCAAACGAGCAGATCTCTCAGTGTGTAGCCACCCTAACCTGTGGCATAGATTTTACTGTTTAACATGCAACATACTTACACACTTCATGACAAAATCTTCCTTGTGTATACACTGACAGGCAGATACTGTGCCCATCATGGCATACAAAGCAGGGGGGTGGAAGCATATTTTTTCCACTGCCTGTTTTACTCAAGCGGGGAACCTGGGTAGCTCTTGTAAGTGTAACTCCTCAAAGAAAGATTAATAATTGCCATGCAGTGTATTTGGAGAACATGTTCATATTATGACCTCTAGTATTAGATCAAGACTGACATGGAGGCCATATAGTAACAACCCTCTGCTGGTTTGGTTAATCATCTTGCCTTCACACGTGCTAACTGGTGCACCCTTGGTCTTTTCGGTGTGCATGCTCACTTCAATGCCCAAGCCATAATGCTGTGGCATGCCTGTTATCAGGCATATGTTTGTTTTTTGCCGCATGCTCAGTGCTGGAATTGGTGAGGGATGCACATGGATGCCATCTCTTCACATCTTTATTTCTGTGAAATAGTATCCCATCAGTGGGGATGCAAGAGTTTTGAATCCCGGAACTTTGTTTTGCTCCACTCAACTTCTGCATGCAAATAAAATATAATATATTTAAATATATAGAGGATAAAAGATAGAGAAGTGTTAAACAGATAAAGAAGGTGGAGGCATCAGAGAGGGTTATAGAGAAAAGGAGAGAAGAAGAAAACTATGGAAACAAATGAGGGTATTAAACAACAGTATATTAAGGAATTGTGAGAGAATGATATATATGAAATCATTTTGGGTAATATAGAACATGATGGGGTTGTGCTATGTTAGGGCACACAAGACACAGAAAATGTGCTGTGTTTGCAGGAGCTGAATTGGCAGCCAAGAAATCATATGCACAGTTTTCATGTTTTGGGGCCTCTTTGTGTGATATCATCATTTTAATATATTTAGCCCTTGAATATGTACTATGTCATTTAGTATAGTTCATGGGACAAGTTAGCCAGCACTGATAAACATTTTGTGTACTACTAGGTATAAGAAACATTTTAAGCTTGCTATGCATGGATATTCTACTGAGTGTACTCCACTGCCTCCATGTTATCTTAGGCTAGGGAACAGGCAGATGCGGTGGATTTCCACATGGAATGCAAAATCTAAGATTTCAGTGCAGTAATCCAATTTGTCTGCCTGCCAGTGGATATAATGTTTCTGGGTGCAGGCACATCAGGCAGAAGGGCAGTACACAAAGAAGCAATGCAAAGGTTTATGGTAGGTTAATGTAGTTTATTAGCTAGTTAAAGGGATCCTGCCATGGGAAAAAAAAAACATTTTTCAAAATGTATCAGTTAATAGTGCTGTTCCAGAAGAATTCTGCATTGAAATCCATTTCTCAAAAGAGCAAACAGATTTTTTTATATTTCATTTTGAAATCTGACATGGGGCTAGACATATTGTCAATTTCCCAGCTGCCCCAAGTCATGTGACTTGTGCTCTGATAAACTTAAATCACTCTTTACTGCTGTACTGCAAGTTGGAGTGATATCACCCCCTCCCTTTCCTCCCCCCAGCAGCCTAACAAAAGAACAATGGGAAGGTAAACAGATAACAGCTCCCTAACACAAGATAACAGCTGCCTAGTAGATCTAAGAACAGCACTCAATAGTAAAACCCATGTCCCACTGCGTACTATTCAGTTACATTGAGAAGGAAAAACAACAGCCTGAATCTACAAAATGAACAGTACCAGCATGGAATATATATGTAATGTGTAACTGTAAACATCTATTGTCAAGAGAAATATTGCACATGACTTGTAAAAATGATAGCAAATCTGTACATTAACCATTGTCAAGTACTTTGTTTAAATAAAGCTTTGTTAAAAAAAAAAAAAGACAGCAGCAGAGAATTGGATTCTCGGCCTGTGTTTCTCAATAGGCCGAATTCAAACTCATCTGACACTAGTCTAAATGTTGCATTTTGTCTCACCTATTCAGTGGGTGGTGTTTGCTATCTATATGTTGTAACTGAAATCTTTACAAAATATCTAAATATTTATAAGTTTGATTGTGTATAGAAATAAAAAGACGTGCTCCATCTGTCTTGTTCTTGCTGTGATTGAAGTGCAACATTGATTGAGAGATAATTATTGTTTTACTTAATTATGATAATGCAGGTAATAGTTAGGGAGAACTGTAGGGGGCTAATTACTATTGGATAATCATTCACTTGAATTTTCGCACTTCGTACGCGTTTCAGCTGCATAACTCATATGACTCTTTACAGATGATTATAGCCCGGCTCAAAATCAGTAAAATTGGATTAGCAGTAAGTCCACTATACTTGAACAAAGTGCTTTAAAGGCAACACAATTCCAGTCTACCTTATTTTTATTTATATTTTTAATGATGTCGTGAGCTTAAAAAGTCCAATAGAATTATAAGATGTATGTACATCATATGCTATACAGCCTTTTTCAATAAATAAAAAAAAAATACACTGTCCTAAAACAGTATTATTGAGTAGTTGTTGATTGTGTAGGAGCAACTTCACATTTATGGCTGTCAGACAAATAGACTGTAATAAGCTAACAATGATATATAGGTATGGGAATTGTTATTCTAGAACGCTCAGGACCTGCGGTTTTCTATATAAGGGATCTTTCAATAACCTGGATCTCCATACCGTACTTCTGATAAAAATAATTTAAACAATATAAGATTGTATTTCTCCAATAACAATTAGGATCAAGTACAAGATACTGTTTTATTATTACAGAGAAAAAGGAAATCATTTTTAAAAAATTCAATTATTTGATTAAAATGGAGTCTATGGGAGATGGCCTTTACATAATTGATAGCTTTCTGGATAATGGGTTTCCAGATAACAGATCCTAATACCTGTACTGCTTTATCCAGTCTGTTTAGCATCTGGCCTATCAGACGAGGCATGGATGAAGTCTTCAAAGCATCAAGCAGTATGTGTGCCAGAAATACATCCTTTTGTCTCACAAAGCAGCCACTCTGTCACACTTTATGACTGAGATTCTAACTATATTTACAACAGGACATTGTGACTACAGTGCTAGGAGAACTCATTAGCAGGTTTAATTTGCAAAGTAATTTAGATATGAAAGATTAACAAGGCCAAAGAATCCAGGCCATGACAGTTACTTAGTATATTTAGAAACAGAAACATCACTAATTGGAAGAGAATAGACATTTGAAAAAAAAAAATAAATGAAAGAGTTGCATTGGTTCATTAAGGTAGGCCTGTATAAGCATTTATTGCTGAAACTTTAATTCTCTGTGTAAAATTATTATTTTTCTCCTTTATAAGGAACCCATTGCATAATGGGTTATATGTATTAAATACATCAAACTCCTATTTACATCTTCTGCTGATGGCAGCTCATTTCAAGGCAACATGCTAGATATTAACAACATTTTGATTTTTTAATCTCTGCATAGGGATACCAGGAAGAATCCCACAGAAACAGTAAAGTAATCAAACTGCTCCAGGCAGTATTTGTGAACTGCAAAGTGATTTATTGAAGCAGTGTTAGCAGACTACATGTATATCCCATAAATATCAGCATAGCACAAAATTACCAATGAAGTTCTATTTACTTTTTATTGTTTTAAGGTTGCTATGATACAGTTGACATTTTGATAGTTACACAGTTACATAGTTAAATTGGGTTGAAAAAAGACAAAGTCCATCAAGTTCAACCCCTCCAAATGAAAACCCAGCATCCATACAAACACCCCTCCATAATTTCCCATAAATTATATATGCCCATAGCTACTATACTAACTGTAGAGTTTAGTATCAAAATAGCCGTTGATATTATGTCTGTCCAAAAAATCATCCAAGCCCCTCTTGAAAGCATCAACAGAATCATCCATCACAACATCACCCGGCAGTGCATTCCACAACCTCACCGTCCTGACTGTGAAGAACCACCTACGCTGCTTCAAATGAAAGTCCTTTTCTTCTAGTCTGAAGGGGTGGCCCCTGGTGCAGTGATCCTCTTTATGGGTAAAAAGGTCCCCTGGTATTTGTCTATAATGTCCTTTAATGTACTTGTAAAGTGTATTCATGTCCCCTCGCAAGCACCTTTTTTCCAGAGAAAACAACCCCAACCTGGACAGTCTCCCCTCATAATTTAAGTCTTCCATTCCTCTAACCAGTTTAGTTGCATGTCTCTACACTCTCTCCACCTCATTTACATCCCTCCTAAGGACTGGAGTCCAAAACTGCACTGCATACTCCAGATGAGGCCTTACTAGGGATCTATAAAGAGGTATAATTATGTTTTCATCCCTTGATTTAATGCCCTTTTTTATGCAAGACAGTACAGCTCATTGGTACTTGTACTGGGCTCATTTCTGTTGTAGAGTATGGCAACTCATGGTGCTTCCTATTGTCCTGTCACAAGCATGTCAGCTGACAATCAAAATGCCTAGTGTGCCATAACTCTCATAAGCTCATAAGCTTTGACTAGAACCTAGGGTTTTCCAGATAATAGATCTTTCTGTAATTTGGATTTTCATACTAGAAAATCATTTAAACAATAAGCCCAATGTTGCCTCCAATAAGGTTAGATTATATTTAGTTGTGATCAAGTATAAGGTACTCTTTTATTATTAACGAGAAAATAAAATTTGGATTATTTGAATAATGGGAGATGGCCTTCCTTCAGGGTTTTCAGATAATGGATCCCATACTTGTATTAATACTTGGGACCTGTTATTTAGAATGCTTGGCACCTAAAGTTTTCCAGGACAAGGGTTATTTCTGTAATTTTGTACCACTTATACCTTAATTCTGCTTTAAATTATTTAAATATTAATTAAAGTGATATTTAATAATAACTACCCAAAAGAATTGTTTTGCCTCTAATTATCATTCATTATATCTTAGTTTGAATCAAGAATAAGATACTATTTTATTACAGATAAAAAAGGAAATATTTTTAAAATTAAAAATTATTTAATTAAAATACAGTCTATAGGAGATGGTCTTCCCATAGTCGGAGCTTTCTGGATATTTGGTACTGGATAATCTGTACTGTATTAATAGAGTATATACTCAGTGTTAACTCTGAATAATAACACATATTACTAGAAGCCATTTATCTAGGTTAAAGGGAATAAATACACCTATAAATACATTTTTCAACACAATAAACGAAAGAACATATGTTGCTGAAAATAGTTTCTTTTCAATGAAGTATTCATATTGTGACAAGATGGCTGCCTGTACACTTCATTTGTGGGGGAAATTATCAATGGTAGGCAGGAAAGCAGAGGATCAGAAGCAATATCTTCAGACAAAAACACAGGTCCATTCACATTTTTTTCCAACCTAAAGTCACAGCATACAGTTTGTCAGTATTTCAGCCTCATGCATTCAAACATTTCCCCACACTGTGGTTCTCACCATACTAGTTGGCTTCCTCACTCAGGAATATTCAGGCTTCTCATGAAGCCCCTTTTACTCTCCCCTCAAGAGACACAGATTCACCAGCTTCTGGCCTGGCTCACCTTCTGGCAGTGCCTCAATCATTTTAGACGCAATCACCTGGTTACATCTCCATCTGCTCTTTGCAGTGGCAGGCAGCACCCCAGCCCCATTGTGAGTTCCAAACACAGACGGGTAACCTTCCTGTTTTATGCCTTGCTCTGAGAGATTTAACACTTAAAGGGGTGGTTCACCTTCAAGTTAACTTTTAGTATATTGTAGAAGGGCCAATTCTAAGAAACTTTTTAATTGGTCTTCATTAATTATTTTTCATAGTTTTTTAATGATTTGCAATTTTCTTCTGTTTCTTTGCAGCTTTCAAATGGGGGTCACTGACACCATCTAAAAACAAATGCTCTGTAAGGCTACAAATGTATTGTTATTGCTACTTTTATTTACTTATCATTCTATTCAGTCCCTCTCCTATTCATATTCCAGTCTCTTATTCAAATCAATGCAGGGTTGCTAGGGTAATTTGTACCCTAGAAACCAAATTGCTGACTCTGCAAATAAGAGAGCTGCTGAATAAAAAGATAAATAACTATAAAACCACAAAAAATTAAAAATGAAAACCAATTGCAAATTGTCTCAGAATATCATTATCTACATTATACTAAAAGTTAACTCAAAGGTGAACAACCCCTTTAAAGGAAAACTATACCCCCAGAACAATCTAGGTCTCTATAAACAGATATTGCATAAAACAACTCATATGTAAAACCCTGATTCATGTAAATAAACCATTTTCATAATAATATACTTTTTTAGTAGCATGTGCCATTGGGTCATCATAAATAGAAAATAGCCATTTTAAAAAATAAGGACAGCTTCCTGGGATCCTAGGATCCAATGGTGCTCACAAACATACCAAACAAACTATAAAGTTAGGTCACATGAGCCAATTAACAGACAGAGTTGTGTCTTTTGCTTCCACACTTCTTCCCTTTACAGTTAAGAGTTGAAATATTTCTGGTCAGGTGATCTCTGAGGCAGCACACAGACCATCATGAAATGGTGGTTCAATGCAAGAGATGCAAAAGAGCAATATTTACTTGAATATATATACCAGGTAGGTAAGATTCTTTAATATGACACTTAATTTGATAAAAACTATCTGTTGCCTAAGTATTCATTTTCGGGTATAGTTTTTCTTTAACACCAAGGTAAGTTCCTTACACTGTTCATTAGCAAATGCCAGCCACTGTTTAAAGGGATACTGTCATGGGGAAACATGTTTTTTTCAAAATACATCAGTTAATAGTGCTGCTCCAGTAGACTTCTGCACTGAAATCCATTTCTCAAAAGAGCAAACAGATTTTTTTTTATATTCAGTTTTGAAATGAAATCTGACATGGGGCTAGACATTTTGTCAATTTCCCAGCTCCCCCTGTCATGTGACTTGTGCCAGCACTTTAGGAGGGAACTGCTTTCTGGCAGGTTGTTGTTTTATCTTCTCAATGTAACTGAATAGTACGCAGGCAGTACCAGGCAGCTGTTATCTTGTGTTAGGGAGTTATCTGGTTACCTTCTCATTGTTCTTTTGTTAGGCTGCTGGGTGGGGGAAAGGGAGGGGGTGATGTCACTCTAACTTGCAGTACAGCAGTAAAGAGTGGTTGAAGTTTATCAGAGCACAAGTCACATGACTTGGGGCAGCAGGGAAATTGACAATATGTCTAGCCCAATGTCAGAACATGGGGAACAGCACTATTAATTGATACATTTTGGGAAAAAAAAATTTCCCATGACAGGATCCCTTTAAACTAGCAATGTTCTAGCTGAGATATTTTAGTTGTTGCTTAATAGAAGGTTACTGTAAAACACTGTAGTTATGTCATTTTCCTTCCAAAGTTCAACTCTAACAACTTATAATACTCACTTTTAGCAAAGTCCACTTTCTGATAATAATTCTGAGATCCTAAGAATCTTATCATAATATTTTGCCCAATCTCCCATTGCATTGTAACAAAATAAACCCATTTACTGCTGCACACAAGTGATTATACTGACTGTTTTCAAGCTATAAACATGATTTATTCTTACAGTAATTATACCGGTTGATTCGGTGAAAGTCGAATGAATGTTGTAATTCTCCCTTTCCCCCATCCCTTCTACTTTGTATCTTTCCATCACAGCGTTACAGACGCTGCATTTTTGGCATATGCTGCTGGTTTCGCTGTACAGCAAAGACTTTGATATCCTGCAGGAAACATGACAAAAGAGTTTAATTAAAATAACAAGAGGATTAAGGAAGAGATACATTATTGTATATTAACATCTGTATTATTGTTATATTGTTGTAGTGCACACAACTCTCTATTCTCTTTTTTTAGCTAGTGCAATAAAAGACAAGGCACAGAGAAATTTGCCCTAGGCTTATCAAGGCAAGATGGATATTATCTGCCACGTAGTACCTTATGATTAGTTGATACCAGTAGGGGTTTCAAGGTAACTGCAAGTACCTGCATATCTGTTCAGCAGAAGGGATTACAATTATTCTTTATGTTCAGCAGGGGCGTATCTACAGAGGAAGCAGACCCTGTGGCTGCAGGGGAGCCCAAGAGGTATAGGGGGCCCCATGATGCCCTAATTAAAGAACAATTTCAACAAATACTAGTAAAATGCATAACCTCTGGATATGTTGGGGGCCCTAAAATTAATTTGCTGTGGGGCCCAGTAACATCTAGCTATGCCACTGGTGTTCAGCAATTAAAGATAACAATAAATAGCAATGCAGAAAGTGAATTTTAAAACGGAGTGTTGGGTCAGATCATGCTGCTGGCTTGTTTGTTTTTAAGCGACTGTTGGGATTTAGGAAGCCAGAATAATAACAAACTACTAGACTGTTATGCATAAACATTTAAAGATGATATTAAGGGCTGGGGCAGACAGGGAGATTCGGGGAGATTCTGTCGCCTGGCGATTAATC
>CM044437.1:81332767-81411540 GCA_024363595.1 Xenopus borealis
AAAAAAAAAAAAAAAAAAAAATCAGCCAGCCACTTCCATGGATTTCCATGCATGGCACATGAATCACTTCCGGCATGCTGAGGTCACACGCTGTGCATCAGGGCGTATTTAGGTCCGATGCCTAGGGCAGCATCAGACCTAAATACAGTACTGGTTGGAACACTTAATGCTCAGTACCAAACTACAGTATCTCTAGAAGCAATGTCAGCACAAGAGCAGGAGTGGTGTTGCACAGGTTTTGGACTGTCTGAATGCATAAGACAGACAGTGATGGAAGAATAATAGATAAAAGAATAATAGATGGGGGCTGTTTTCTATCCATAGTGGTAAATCCCCAATATGTGTACATGTATGTGAACCATTATTTGGAAAACTGTTATCTATAAAGCTCAGAATTAAGGAACGAGCATCTCCCATAGACTTCATTTTATCCAAATAATCCAAATGATAAAACATTACCTTGTACTTGATCCAAACTAAGATATAATTAATAAGTCACAGTTGGGGTTGTTTTCTCTGGAAATAGGTTGCTTGTAAGGGGACATGATTACTTATTACAAGTACATTACAGGGCATTATAGACAGATAGCAAGGGGCCTTTTTCCCACAAAGCGGATCACTGCACCAGAGCAGACTAGAGGAACAGAATTTTCATTTGAAGTAGCATAGATGGTTCTTCACAGTGAGGACAGTGAGGATGTGGAATGCACTGCTGGGTGATGTTGTGATGGACGATTCTCTTAATGTTTTTGAACAACAAGGAAAGTCTAAAATATAATAATGCTAGAAATGCTGTATTTTGTATACTAAACATAAACATGAACTTACTGTACCACAAGCCTAATCAAACAAATGATTTATGCTTTCAAAGTTGGCCACAGGGGGTCACCATCTTGTAACTTTGTTAAACATCTTTGCAATACCAAGACTGTGCACATGTTCAGTGTGATCTGGGCTGCTTAGGGATCGTCATAAATTATCAAAACAGGGAAACAAACAGAACTGCTTGAGTTCTGCATGGCTGGGAAGTGAGGCTGGGGCTCCCCCTGCTGCTCACAAGTATGATTGTTTCCCTGAGGGACCGTCTGACAATTCCTATCCACAGAAGTAAATGAAGGGAGAATTTCACTGCATACAGTCAGGTTCATTATAAAAATGTTAGACATTTTTTAATTAACGTATATTGGAGATTAAGGTTTCTTTTTCATTAAAGAAAGTAAAAATGGGATTTTATTTTTTTGCCTTTCCTTGTCCTTTAAGAGTGGCTTGGTTTATTATCCAAGGCTAATTTGATACTAAAATCTATGGTTAATATAGATATGTGTATATATAATTTATGTGAGGGTATGGAGGGGTGAATGTGTGTGTGTGTATGGATGCTGGCTTTCATTTGGAGCGGTTGAACTTGATGGACTTTGGTCTTTTTTAATCCAAATTAACAATATAACTATGTAATACATATTGGAAGCCAAGCCAACCTATTGGGTTTATTTAGAATGTTGACATGATGATACTAAGGGGCATATCTATTATGCTGTGTAAAAAATGTGGGATAATCCACCACACATCAGCAGGCTGTAAAAAACGGCATATAAAAAGTAAAAAGAGTAGCATTTTCCACCAGAAAACAATGTAAAATAACAGCAGCAAATTGGTGTTCACATGGGGTACAATTACACACACCATGTAATATTTGACAAAGCTTTGTGTGGTGCAAAAGCAATCATATGAGTGAACAGCATTTATTCCCTAGAATTCCATCATAGATAGACAAGAGACAGCAAGTGTGTTTTCACAGCAAATTAAAAATACCACTGAATCAATTTGGCAAAAAGAGATTGCTCTGTGTTATATTAAAAACCACTGTAAGAATTTGGAGCAATCCCTTTTTAAGATAAATAATCAACAGTACCATTTTATTTGTTCCTGGATTTTTACTTTTACCTTGGGTGATTTTCTGTTAGAGTAACCTCAGCCATGGCACACAAAATGGGAGCTCTCATTTATAATTAGAAACTACAGAAACAGTACTTTTGACAATGACCTACTGTATCCTACATGGAACACTTGGAACCTAATATATCCTGTTTATAAAATGTTACAGAAAGCTTGATAGGTAAATGTCCAGCTCTAAAGCGAGAGTGGCGGAGTATAAAGAGGCAATAGTTTTCATCATTTATTTTAGTAATTTTGGTTTTTTTTCTTCTGCCTTTGTCCAGCATTCAAACAGGGGTCACTAACCCCAACAACCAAAACAGTATTGGTTTAGGAGGCTACAATTTTATTTTTATTATTTATTTTTGTTGCTTATTTTCCTATTCAGTCCCTCTCCTATTCATCTTCCAGTCCCTCATTCAAACACTACTTAGCAATATCATACTAGAAGTTGAAGAACTACCTCTTTAAGCATTTTAGAATTCAACATAAAAAGAAAGAAATTCTTCCTTAAATGAGATTAGATTTTCTGTCATTAGTTATTTATATTTCTGTTGTACTAACAGGCTGGCTCAGAGCAGACATGTATTTTTTCCCACTGATGAGGTTAAGGATACATCCAGATCCCAAAGTACGTAAATCATTACGCTATATATAGATCTGTGAATTATCTTTGTAACCCACAGAGAAAGAAACCTATTAACACATTAGTGAACTTTCACAGCACAATTTTATTCCCCTGAACTTCACTGAGAAGCAAGAAATCCTAAGAATATGCATGATCTCATGTTCTATACAGTGAAAGGTATTAACGTGTATATTATTTATATACTAGCAAATATTGTATTACCCTTACAATTCATTGGGATCACCCCATGGGATGGGATGAAACACTGCATTTTATGAAGCTTGTCTATTTAAACAATATATAAATAATGTGTTTTGACCCACATTAATCCTTTGCTGATGTAATCTAGCTGAGATGCAAGAGTTATTCACAGATATTACTGTACAACTCTCTTTCCTGGTACTGAAAATAAAATAAAGAGAAATAGGTTTTATACCATAAATTCAATGGATTGTATATTCAATGGATTGACGTATTTAAAATGTCCAAAAGCCCTTGAGAAAGCACGTGGGAGGTACAAACAGCAGAAGTAGCAAGCACTATATCAGAGGTAAGTCTCCCATTGGTCCCAGAATGTACTCATTACATACTAAGAAATAAGGAAAGAAAAGGGAATACATTTTAAACCGTAATTAGATTTTATTAAATAGCAAAACTGAAAATCATCACCTTTATAAATTTGGTTTTATATGTAAATGCACCTGCCATTCCCTTTTCTGTACTGTTTGTTCTGACTCTTGAAACAATATAGGAGATCTGTGCTCTATGAGGGTCACGTGAACAGACTGGTTTCAGTGTTTCATTTCTTATAAATGGAGCGTTTTGTTAGAAGTAGTAAGTCCATTTGTTCATTGTATATATTCTATGAGATGTGGCAATCTACACTTCTGTCATACAACAGTAAATGTTGTTGCACACTAGGGTACTACATTTATCAGAGTGAAATCAGAGCTTGCTACAGTCGTCCAGAATGAACTCCGCTCTCTATTCATTTCTATGGGATAGTTTGAGGTGTATTTATCATATGAACTCTTAGAGGTGAATTTTTAATATCAGAATTAAAATTTTTGCCCCAATTTGACTTTTTTTTTTAACAAAAACGTAAAAACTAGAAAGCTTCGAATGTACCTTGGAAACTTACACATTTGATATTTGAGCTTGTGAGTTTGTAAACTCACAAATTCGAGTTATATGAGTTTTTCCACAATTGATTTCAAGAAACATTGTTCAGCTTTTTTTTTTAAATTGTGAGTTTATTCAAAGTAGAAAAAACTCTAAAACCTTAAAAATGTGTTTATAAATAAGCCCATTACTTTTACCCATTGATAAATATGCCCCTAAAACGTGGTAGAAATGAATACAGAATAAGAGAATGAGAGGTTTTTACTCTTGCAGACTGTGGCAAGCTCTAATTTGACTCTTAGGGGCAGATTTATGAAAATATGAGTTTCAATTTTAATAAACAATAGCTCACCTATGTTCTATTCCTTCCTATGGCGTTTTTGGAAGCGTAATTTTCAAATGGTGAGTTCTAACTTTCACCTAACGTTAAATAAGCTTCTAAAAATCCCATAGGAGCTAATAGAATGTGGGTGAGTTTCTATTTATTAAAATCTAAACCAAAACTTTGATACATTTGCCCCTTTAAAAACATGCTCAATTGACTGAGTCTATTATATGCCTCAAAGGAATATTCGCTGAAGGTTCCAATAATTTATAGGTCCATGTGATTAGTTCTTGTAAGAAAAAAAAATAAAACTGGCGCTCTTGCTGCCAACTCTTATTATCTTTATATATTTGAACTACCACTATACACAGATTATGCGCAGGCAACAGCTGGCTTTTCACCCCAACAATCTGCATGTTTTATTAAAATGATAAATCCAGGCCTTTATTCACATGGAGCTGGAACATCAAATAGCTGTAGCAGTTTCTAATCTGACATATTTTGTGCATACTCTTGCAACATTAATCATAGACTTCAAAAATGCTCAACAGGATACACATTTAAATCTAATGACATGTATATCACACCCACAAATTGGACTGACTACTGAGACACACAAAGTCAGTAGAAACAGTACCAGATGGTTAAAAATATGTATTAAAAAACATACAGTAGTGAAAATTGTTATATTACACAGGAGCTAAGCATAAGACTGAACATATATACAAGAATCTTTTTTTCAAATTCTTTTTTCTATTATTGACCTCTGATTGACTGGATAGTTTAAAATAATACAGGTTTACGTTGTTACCCCACAGAGGCCTTTGTTACTTTGCACTACACATAAAACAAACCAGTCCACCTAATGTTATTCTATGCTCTATTTATCATTTTCTACTATGCCCTTGTTTTTCTTTTATCTTCTCCTTATGACACATTTAACTTTGCCCAGTGTCAGACTGGGTCTTCCGGGACCCACCAGAGAACCTGAGACCATGGGGTATCATAATTTGAGGACTTGGTAATTTGTGGGCAAGATATTCACATTATTAGAGCATGTAAATAACCAGTTATCCTGCTACCTTTCCATTCTCCTGTACAGCTCTAGAGACAGGTTGAATCTTTTCACACAAGAGCACACATCTTTCTAATGAATCAGTCTGCGTTCATGGTGGGTGAAAGTTCCCACGAGGGAACCAAACTAGGTGCAGAGCGGTGTAGTCATCTTTTATTTCCATAAAGGTATTTTTTTCCAATAAGCAACTTCTTTCAGTGCTGAGAAAAAGCCGAAGATTGCAGTGCAGCCACAGGGTTACTTTATCTCACATTTCATTCACAGTTTATAAATTTAAGATGCATTATCACTTCATTTTAACAGCTGTCTAGAACTGTAATCATTTTCATGGTTTTTATGGAGGTATAACCTGGCCATACGAAACCTGACGGCAATTACCTCTATGGAATTCTCAAACATTGCAAATATGCACTGGTTTTCTTTAAACCTGGTGCCACTATGCAAATTCTGTTTTGCACATTACATGATGATGCTGATCTCTGATATAATTAAAGGGATTATCATCAAATTAAAAAGTGTTTGTCTTTGCCTGAAAACAAAGGACATGTTTTAGTGAAAAAAAGAACTGTAGTGTTAGTGAAAGTTTCTTTAATTCTGAAAATGCCTGAGACTGTTCTGCTTGTTTATTTTCAGGATACACATGTGTCATTTATCACAAGCAACCTAATGATCTACCTTTTCTTATAGTCCTAGGATTTAAATCAGCCAGTGAGTATTTTAGATGTGATCTCTGATCATTGTAAGTTTGTGGTAGCTATGCATACACCACCCTATGGCTGTAGCCTTATCACTTTTAAATTTTTAAAAATGCCATGATAGAACTCAAAATGCCAGCCCCAAACAGTAAAGAGGACTATCTTATATCCCTCAAGGACAAGTACAGATCTCAGCATCCACCAAAAAGTATCCTCTGTTGGGTGATACTGGGAGGTGTATTTCCACAACAGATGGATGAGTGCAAGTAAAACCTTCACACTTTACCCCTACAGCCTTGCCTTTTTTCCAGTAATGTTTCCAATACCTTTCATTACCTCTTTCAGGGATGGACTTATCGTATTCTTTCACTTATGCCTGTGTTTTACCCATCATCATTCACTTGTCTTTTCCTAGGTAAACAGTTGCTTATGATTGTGAATACATAAGAAAACAAAGCCCATTAATTATGATGACACACACAAGGAAAATGTTATCTGCTGCTGTTGTGGGTCAGCTGACGGCAAATAACAGTTCTGTTAAGTATTGCAGTGAAATCATATTCCAGCATTGGTCATGTGGACCATTTTCTAGTCACTTCAGCAAGTGTCACATGGGAAACACTGTCTGCAATAAGTGTCTAGTAACACCCACTGATCTTGCTGTAGCATAGCCAGTGTCCGACTCTGGGTCTCCAGGGCCCACCAGGCCTGCCACCTCAGGGCTCTCACCCCAGTCATCAACTTTTCCACTGCTGACATCCTTTTCACCCGAGTGCACCAGGCTTCACACATTGCATAGCTCCTTGTGCCAATGATTGGGAGATGGATAGGGGAGTTTGGCAGGGGCCCATCAGGTTTTTTTTCCTGGTGTCCCGCTGGCCCAGTCCAACCCTGAACATAGCCGCACCCATAAGGCAACTCTGCTAAGAACTAATAGAAACTTTTACATGGTTTACTTGTTGTGTACACAATGTAATATTGTTAATATATATATGTATGTATTCTTCACATTAGCTGTACTTTACAATAATCATGTTAATAATTGGATATTGATAACTGTAACAATGTTTCAGAAAGATTTATTTATAAAAATAAAAATGATGGCAATAATAACCTTGCTATGGTGTAAACTTGTTCAATGTTCATGCTTTATGCTGAAATTCAGGTCCAACAATCCTAAGACAAATTTGTAGTTGAAATTTACTTGTGTATGAAATAGTATAAAAGTACCCTTACTAAAATTTAATTAAGATAAGGCTGAGCAACCCTGCAGTTGTGTTCTCCAAAAGACAAAGGCTGCACAGTCAGAGTGTGATATCCAAACAATATCGTTTTTAGGAGTTTAAAGGGGACCTGTCACCCAGACATAAAAAGCTGTATAATAATAGTGCTTTTCAAATTAAAGATGAAACCCAGTTTTTTTTTCCCATTAAAAATGACATGCTAATTTTAAAAACTCTGGTGTCAATAATATATTGGTTCCCCCACTTCAATGCCTCTGACTCAGCACTCACCTTTATTTCTTCACTTTCAAGCTGTTACAGCACTCCTCACATGCCACATGTTATGAAATCAAAGCAGCCACAAATGTAAATCATTTATCAATAATAATAATTTTAAAAAAAAAGTTGCAACAAATTATAGCAGCAATCGAATTGTAGAGTTGACAGTATAAAAACTCGGTTATCAAGCTGTCACCACTAGTGACGCCTGCAGCGTTTCGGCGAATATTTCACTGTTTCGGCAAAGCGAAATGCCCCAGATTCTCCCATCACCAGTCACCACAAAAAAATCGACTTTATCAGATTATCAGACGAAAACCAGTGTGGATCACAATGGCTATAAACATCTTCAGGGATATTGACTACTACATGAGTTCGACATGGAGTGTTTTTGGATTTTTAGCAACTTTGGCTTTCAGCATCACCTCTCCTTATTCTGGCTTCCAAACCTACTGAACACACACATTTGTCATGGCACAAACTACTTATTTATGATAAAATAAGAACTAAGAAATACCTATAGACAGCAGCTCACAGTGGCCTCAAGCTAGTTAAGCCTTACTTCACTTATGCAGCAGCATAGCCTAAGCTCTGCAAACGCAACAGAGGAAGTTATTTTCATGCTCTTAGAATTTAAAGATTCAGTCACACCAAAGGAAATCAACCGCTGTGACCACAGTGGGAGTCATTTAGATTTATAGCATTCAAACAAACATAGTTATTTTGGTGTGAACTAAATGAGAGCTCTACATTCAGCAGCCTGATAATAGGTTAGCTTTGTGTGAAAGCCTCAGATTATATCATAACCTTTATGTCTCCTACCTGTTCATTGTTTTGATATTTTTTTCTCTGCTCAGTGAATGTGGTGGGAATCTAGCTGTAATCACTGCTTGCTAGATGGTTTCACACTCAACAAACAAATCTAAAGTGTTGAATATTACTCACTTCCCTTTTGCATCATATGGAATCCATGCTTTATTCAGGTATCGCATCATTCCATTCTGAAAGTCTCTATTTAAAGATATTGAATAAAACAGCTCAGGTGTAAAACCTTGCTTCAAGTAAATAAACCATTTTCATAATAATATAATTTTTAGCATGTGCCATTGGGTAATCGTAAATAAAAAATTGACATTTTAAAAAATAAGGACAGCCTCCTGGGATTGTAGGATTTATGGTGCACACAAACATACCAAACAAACTATAAAGTAAGGTCACATGAGCCAATTAACAGACAGAGTTTTCTTTTGCTTCCACACTTCTTCCTGTTACAGTTAGAGTTGAAATATTTCTGGTCAGGTGATCTCTGAGGCAGCACACAGACCATCACAAAATGGTGTTTCAAGGCAAGAGATGTAAAAGATATAAAATATTTCCTATATAGTTAACTAAAAATGCAGATCCGGGCCCTAGGCAACCTGGCCGGCCACAGCACCAGCTGAGCGTGCACATAAAACTGTCCTGTTTCTATGGATATCAGATATCAAGTTATATTGACTGCTGTGCTTAATTCAGAAAGAAAGCATTGATATTATTAAACAATATACCTGTATATGAACAACAAGGGGCAGCAGCCTAACAACAGAACAATGGGAAGGTAACCAGATAACAGCTCCCTAACACAAGATAACAGCTGCCTGGTAGATCTAAGAACAGCACTCAATAGTAAAAACCCATGTCCCACTGCGTACTATTCAGTTACTTTGAGAAGATAAAACAACAGCCTGCCAGAAAGCAGTTCCATCCTAAAGTGCTGGCACAAGTCACATGACCAGGGGCAGCTGTGAAATTGACAAAATGTCTAGCCCCATGTCATATTTCAAAACTGAATTTAAAAAAAATCTATTAGCCCTTTTGAGAAATGGATTTCAGTGCAGAAGTCTACTGGAGCAGCACTATTAACTGATGTGTTCTGTGTTTTCCCATGATATTATCCCTTTAACAGTATCACCATTTGTACCACCCCACTGCATTGAAGAAAAGGGAGATGCTCCATACTCACTACTCCAACGTTCTTTCCTATGCATAACAAACTCATAATCCTCCGTAATAATGGAACAAGTGAAAAGGAAGCAGAAAGCAGTAGTGAGAATAAAAATACAATGTATCATTGCTTTTTCCAAGCAAACCATGGGAATCATTCCTCTCCTTGCACATTGACTTCATAGACAAAAAAGGGCAAATACAATGGATACTGTATCACATTGCTGGACACACACAATAGGTCAATGGTATTTTGTTTGTGATGCATTTTTTGTTAAGTTGCCTTAAGTGCTTTTACTGTAATTAGTGGTGGAATGTTGCCAGACTTTAGCTCTCAATCTAGCCTATAGCATGAGTATGTGAATCCTGCTATACTCCACCTATAAATCTTTTATTTAAATGATATATTGCACTTCAGCAGCAGGAAAAAGATATGCATCATTCTCCAAAAAAAATCAATTTGACATACCATGATTTAGTATTTAAAAATGGCCTGTTGCGCTTACAGTTGTAAATTATAATAGGCCTAATTTCTAATTAGATGTAAACTATAACACAAAAGTACTATCTGTAGTTAAAAACAATATTGCAGCCTGGCATATTTAGTTACAGGTGGATGCACATGGCATGGATGCAGGCCTGGATTTAGGGAGAGGCCACCTAGGCCCGGGCCTAGGGCAGCAGGATTTTAGGGGGTGGCATGCTGCCCAACCACACCCACATTGGTTCAGAAATTTAAATTTCCTGTGTGCCATTTCCCATTGCTCTGTTCTGATGATGCAAATTTGAGAAAATGAATGGGAGGGAACAGAGGGTGACAAACAACAGCGGGCCTAGGGGCGCCCACTAGGTAAATCCGGCCCTGCATGGATGAGGGACCTCTGATAGCTTAGAAAGCTGGAGGCTATAACAGCACTTCTAAATTAACCAAGTCCAATAAAATGTCTATACCAGATTTTCTCAGGCAGTACAGACCATAAAAACATGCAACAATTTTGAGTATGTTATGGACATACAGTATAATATGGCTGTAAAATCTAATTTCCACAGGCCATTTCAATAGCAATGTAGGGGTTTCTAACTTGTAGTGGACTGTTCAAAACTAATTGGTATTTGGTTGGCAACTGCATAGGTTCTGAGATTTCCATTTCTCTATTGTAAATGAATGTCTTCTAGACACCAGTACTAACTTATTGATAAAAGATTGCTGGTCACATGGGAGCTAAATCTGAAAGTTTATACATTGTTCAGAAAGAGTATGAAAAATGGAAATGCTTATCAGATTTTCTTTTACACCAACAGTATGGGAGTTTATAGTGATTAAAAAAAATCTTTGTATAAGTTACAATATGACTTAATGAGAAGAATGTTTTTTTAAAGATGGAGGATTTGCGTCAGGATAGGCATATAGGCAATAGAAAACATACAGTGATAATTGATGTATGTTCTAGAAGTGTCTACAGTAAAAGAACATAATGGATATAATAATGAATATAATTTCAGCTTTATCAACCAAGAATACATTTATTCAACACCTCTTCTGTCCGAAAACACTAGAGAGTTAATAGAGAGTGACTGAATCTCTTATAACCTTTATTTAACAGCAAGGCCATATCATGACAAAATAATTTCTTCAGTATACTATATATTGTACTTATGAATAAAGAAAAAGATGCATTTTACAATTTGGCCCCTATTGGTGGATTCCATGTTTGAAAATAATACATTTGGCTCCTTCTATAAGAATTGGCCACACAACCTGAAGTTTGTTCTAAATTTAGATTTGGTGTAGATCTAATTTTGTCTTCCAAGTATTATAATTTAATATTTTGTTTGAATTGAAGCCCAGCAGCATTTTTAATCAGTATTCAGGGCAATGAGTTGTTTTCATCATTTCATAAATGTTTGTAATCACAATTATTCACGGCTTTTAGAACTGTGCACAAACATGACTATAAAATGTGACTTAAGAACATGCTCAGTACCAAACATATCTGTTGTAAAGGTTTGAGTTTCCCTCTTCTGTGTCCAAACAGCCCAGCTGTGTACCCAGAGCTGCAGAAGAGAGAAGATTTGTTACATTAAAGTAGAAGGGAAAAAGGGATTCATGTCAGTCAGCCAAAAGACTGGACTAAAACTATATTTCATTAATATATGCTGACAAAGAACTTGAAATAGTCACAAAATAAAGATGTTTGCTGAGTTTTTTTTACACATTAATCTTTATTTGAATTAACTACATGACATATAAATACAATCTCATTCAAAAACCAGTATTAAACTTGTTAACTTTTAACATTTTCTTTTAGTATGTTCTAGAATGGACAGTTTTAAACAACTTTTCAAGTTGGTCTTCATTGTTTTTTTATAGCTTTTTAACTATTTGCCTTCGTCTTCTGACTCTTTTCAGCTTTAAAATTTATGAAAAACTTCGACCATCGAATAGGTTCAATTCGAACAATCGTAAAGTAAAAATCCTTCGACCTTGATATTCGAAGTACTGTCTCTTCGTTTTTTTTACTTCGCCAAATAAAAGCTGCCGAAGTGCTATGTTAGCCTATGGGGACCTTCTAGACCATTTTTCTAAGTTTTATTTTATCGAAGAAAAATCATTCGATCGTACGCTAAAATCCTTTGTCAGGATTGCCAAATTTGGGGAAAAAATCCTACGACTTCGATATTCAAAGTCAAAGGATTTTAATTCGATGGTCGAATTTCGAAGTATTTTCTACTTCGAAATTTGACCCTTAGTAAATCAGCTCCTAAAAGTTGACTCAAAGGTGAATAACCCCTTTACAAAGTTGGTCTGTTTTCTGTTGGTCTGTTTATTTTACTCAGAAGGCTTTCTATTGGATGTTGAATAATTGCTTGTAGGACTGGCTCTATTCATTCAAAGAGCATTAGAAAGGATAGCCACTAATATTTACAATTCTTGCTTTATAAGCAGAGTACAAGATATCTGTGATGAACCTTCCAAAGACCAGTATTGGTGACCTTTACAGCACTTCAGCCAATGCCTCTGCCTTTTATAACATATATACCCTTTAGAATGTAAGCTTCTGTGAGTTGTACCCATCGCGGAAATAAAAATTTTATATGTTTCGTCATACTGAAAATTTCTAAATAAAGTCAATTAAAAATTCTGTACTGTTTCTGAAATAATCAAGTTTATCTTCAGTATTCTCAGTATCTGTTTTTCTTCATTCTGCCTTCATGCAGCAGTTGGGTGTCAGATATTAATTGACAGTTAGATCCAATATATCTTATAGGTTGGACTCCCTTTCCTAGCAGATGTATTAGAGCTCACTCAAACTTTGATTCCAGTACAATCAAAATCCAACAAAAGAACTGACTTTGGCACAAATGCTGCATGTAGAGATACAGGATTTATGGTGACTCACAACTCCTGCATGAAGAGAAAAGGAATAGAGACAGATGTTGAGAGGGGGGAAAAGTGATAAGCAACTTGATGCTCTAATTTCTTATTTCAGAATGATGAAGCTTATATTACATTTTCATTTTTGCTAAAGTTCCCCTTTAAATTACTGCCTTGTAACTTGCTGGTGGTAAATAAATAAACAATGGTTATGATGACTGTAAGCAAGGGAGTTATCATAAACACCATGGTTCAACAATTCAAAATTGAATAATAGCTCTGAACTATATCTATACTCTTTTAAGCCTTCTTCAGAAGGCTCTGACTGTCAGAGACTTTGAAATGAATGCAGTTCTAGAATGACAGTATACATGATTTGGTGATTAGATGTTCCTGTATCCTTTTATGCATGTAATCTGTTGGTTATGTGACTGTGCAGAACAGGATTTCCAAATGAATAGAAAGATAAAATGTACGTTTAAAACACAATCCTGTGTCAACGCATTGCTTGTAAGTGAGAGGTTAATAACTTAAGCATGTGATATACAGTACCTAGCCTTTCTCATTGCCTATGCACATACTTTTTTTTATACCTAGTGACAAAAACATTGTCTCCAGGGGCAACCACTTGTCAATAAACCCCTCCAGACTAGTGCGAGAGCTTGAAAACACAGATATATATATATATATATATATATATATATATATATATATACAGATGCAGTCACTTGGATTTGTAAATTAAATGCGTCGTGACTCAGGGCTAATTGAAGAAACTGTGTTTTCTAAAGTTATCTTAACTCATTTAATGCATTTAACCTTTTCATTATTATTATTTATAGACACTAAAGGGGATTTATAGAAATCAATATCAACTATCAATTTAAAATTTTGGAGCTTTTTCGCTTGCATTTTTGTGCTCAGGTTTTTACTATTTGTCGCATATAATTTTCTCACATTTCAGGGTTTGGATTAGATTTACTTTAATTGTAAAGAAAATCCAGAATTCCCAACAAGTAACCCTTGAGAAGTGTACAAACATGGCCCAATTAAAACTGCCAACCAAACCCCTCCAGACCAATTTGACAGCTTATTGGGTGTCCCAACACCCTGCCCAATTAATATCTGGCTCAAAAGCAGGTAGATATTTATTGGGCAGGTTAGGCAATCCCATTTGGTGAGGAGCATGTAAGTGTGTTGACATGGCCTTCACTATTTTCTCTGTAGGCCTGCAGTATTACTTGTAGACCCAGGGGCCAAATGATAACATCAACCTGATTTAGCCCATCACAAGGATGGGTAGCCAAATTGGGCAAAGATCCATCTTCTAAATGAGCTGGTCTTTAGGTGTATGGCCAGCTAAGATAAGTTATAAAAAATATTTTAATGCCCATTAATTTAGGCAGCGGCTTAGAGATCCCAAAATTTTTAAACAGACTCCAGCAAGCAGGCACACTGGGGACCACTAGTAGCTGAAAGGTGCCTATGACCCTCAGCCTCAGCTTTCTTCTATACAGGACACTGGAGAGCTGCTGTACATGGGTGAATACAGAATATACCCTTTAAACCAATGTCACTTAACCTTGCAAGTGTCTGTATGGATCAACATTTTATTGTATCTATTATTTCAAAGAACCATCATAATGAGATACTGCTTTATGGTAACAATCAATGTCTGGCTGTTGGTACTGTTTACTTATGCATATGTATTTCTGTTTCCTATTCAATAGACTATGTTTAAGTTACATAACTGCTCAGTAGGAGCAGAATAAGTAACCTTACATGGCACTATCAATATATAAAATATATAATGTAAAATAGTCTTTTGGGGAGCAGGAAAGGGAAACATATCAGTAGGTTTTATATACTGTAAGTGGCAATTGTGGAAATCTTATTTAGACACTGTCTTTTGCTTACTGATAGAAGAGTATATGGTAAGAGTTCTGTGATGCAAAGAGAAACTACTGGGGTATATATGAACAGTGTCGTGAGTTCGGCTGCAGGGCAAATTCTGATATACAGTCGAATCCCCATTTTACGTTTTTCAGGGGACCAGGAAAAAATTATGTAAACCTATACTTAAAGTACTCAAAGCATATAATCACAGGAGTGCTTTACTTTAAGGATTGCAGAATTAATGTTACTTTATGGGACAGTCACGTGTACTTAAAGCAAAAAGTGATTGGTGCAGGACTGTATGAGGTGCAGTCTAATTGAAATTCACTGTTTACATATGTAAGGCTATAGTGAAATGAGTGGCACCGTTGCTCTAACTATGAGCTTTACCCAATATTAACTCTGGATGAGACCTCTTATTCTTAGGGGATGAGCCCTCCTAATGTTGTGGAGGCAGTGTAACACATTGTATTCAATGGTAATAACAAAGAATGGGGACCAGTGGTTTTTGCAATTTAACAATAGAATTTATTTTTTAAAGACCTTAATCCACAAAGGAGTTCAATTAGATCAGCAGGAACATAGAACAGCAGTGGATAGGCATGTAATCACAGCACGAATGGTCAGTATAATTTTCAGTCTTTTCCCTAAGTGGAGCAAACGCTGATTAGTACCCGGTATCCTAGTCCCAAACATCATTCCTTGGTGGAGTCTGTGCTGCTTGGCTAAATAACTCTAGATGTCTATCACTCCTAGAGAGATTTATTTAAGAGATTAGCCTATCTGTGGTGTTTATACAAATGACCTGTAGGTATCACTGTGCATACACAGTACTTTCTTTACTGCTTAAAGTGTTGAGTTGAAGTTGCTGTTGAAATGTAATAGTTGCATGAGCCTGCTAATAAAGCACCGTTATACTTTACGCATCTTCTGCTATGAAAACATAAAAAATTGGCGAAGAGTAGTGATGGGCGAAACGGCCGCGTTTCGCTTCGCCGAAAAATTTGGGAATTTCCAGAGAAATTCGCGAATTTTTTGGCAATTCGCGAAACGAGTCGCGCGTCGTTTTCGGCGCGCATCGCGTCGTTTTCGGCGCGTCGCGTCAAAAACTACGCGCGACTCGTTTTTGGCGGCGAATTTTTTGCGGCTAACTTTTTCCTGACGTTTTGCGAATCGCGGGAATTCGCCGCGAATTCGCCCCTGGCGAATAAATTCGCCCATCACTAGCTAAGAGATATCTCTTCTACCTCTGCAGCAGCCTGCAGCTTTTCTCCCAAACCCTGGTGAGCCTACCATACCTTTTACTGCTTGGATCCGTAAGTTTGACAATTAAATTAGTGCTGCTGACCAAGGGGAGATTTCTACTGCTAGAAAGCGTGCTTTACTTATTCACTGCCTGAGAGCATAGGGACAAAGTATATTCTATACATTACCATCACCTGATGAGACTTTTGAAACTGCTTTTACTGCTATAAAGAATTTTTTCGTGCCTAGAGTAAATGTGGTTGCTGAAAGATATAAATTCAACCAACATGGACAACTTAATAGTGAATACACAGTACAATTTGTAGCAGCTTTGAGAGAGCTGGTTGTTACCTGTGCGTTTGGGAATCTAACAGATGAAATGCTAAGAGACCAAATTCTGAGAAGAAAATCAGTCCTGACCTTACTGCAGGATTAGACATGAACTGTCCTTAATAGATGGCTATGTTGTCCGTGGAGCTCATCGCTTACTGGTACCAGAGACCTTGTGAAAAAAGCTCATACAACTTGCACATGAGAGTCATCAAGGAATTGTACGTACAAAACAAAGACTGCAAGAACTATACTGGTGGCCAGCAATGGATGCCGATGTGGTAACTGCCATTCATTCTTGTGTTACTTGTCAGAATCATGACAAAACAGCTATCACACATACACCACCACTTCAGCCAGTACAATTCCCTGATTTATGGGAAAAACTTGCTGTTGATATTGTGGGTCCTTTTGCAGATGCTCCTATAGACTGAAGATTATTACAGTAAATGGCCAGAAATTGCTTTTGTTTCTCATATCATCAACATCAGCTACAGTAATAACATTTCTGTCTTCAGCAGAGAAGTTAACCCAAAGGAGTTAATATCAGACAATAAGTCTCATCTGAGTTTGAAATCTTTCTGAGAGAGAGGAATATTGTGCATAGGGAATCTTCAGTGTATTACCCACAAGCAAATGGAGAAATTGAGTGATTCAACCGAAGTCTGAAAGAAGCTCTACAGACAGCAAATCTTACTGGGAAATCTTGGAAAGTATTTACAACAGAGTTCCTACATAACTACAGAGCAACGTGCCATGCAACAACCCAAGCATCTGAATAATTACATGGCAGACAAATGCATATTAAGGGGTTTATTTATCAAAAAAAGAAAGTTACAGTAGATCCACAGTCCGCTAGAGTGAAATCCTACCTCTCTCTATTCATTTCTTTTGGATTTTTAAAGGTGCAGTTATCAAAGGGAGAAATGAAAGTTCACCATTTGATAAATACGCATTTAAAAATCCCATAGAAATTTATGGAGAGAGGTGGGATTTCACTCTAGCAGACTGTGGTGATCTCTATCTAACTTCGCTCTTTGATAAAAAATACCCCAATGTTACATGTTGCAGACATTAAACTTTCACAAAATACTGTTCCTACAAAATCATCTACTGCTGACATTGTCAATGTCAACAAGCCAAATGCAAGGCTACTTTCTGACAGAAAATGTAGTGCAAGAGAAGTGTACTTTAAGCCTCGATCTTTAGTCAGAATTAAGAAACCAGGACTACTGAAACAAGGACAATCTAAATTTACTACACCACTTAAAGTGAGATGCCAGCGAGGACCATACACATATGAACTGTCTGATGGACGCATATGGAATGCAAGTCATCTTGCTCCTGCTAGATATGACTTTGGAGAAGCTCTATTTGATCATGGACATTTTCCCACTCCTCATGCCAACTGCAATAGGCCTGAAAAAAGTGAACCTATAATGTGTACTGAGTAAATCAGAAAACTACCTGCATGGATGTGATGTGAAGAATGTATATTGCTTTAAGATGCATATTGTTACACTGTTGCTGTTTATTACATTTGATTTGTCCAAATGCTTTCCTACTATAGGGGGAATAGGTGGTGTTAATTCAAATGGCCTGTAGGTGTCACTGTGCACACCCGTTATACTTAGGGTTGCCACCTGTCCGGTTTTGAACCAGACAGCCCGGTATTTTGAAGGGCTGCCCGGTTCAATGGTTCCTGCCCGGTTTTCCATATAAGGAAAACCGGGCGGGATTAGCTTGATTGACGCCGCGATCGGGCAATCGGCGATCGCGGCGTCATAGTTCCGCCCCGTGACGTCACGGGACCGCCCACTGACGTCACGGGACCGCCCACTGACGTCACGGGACCGCCCCGTGACGTCATGGGACCACCCCCCTGTCAGGCTTGAGCCACAGGGAAAGGTGGCAACCCTAGTTATACTGTGCATACACAATACTTTCTATACAGCTTAAAGTGTTAAAGTTGCTGTTGAAGTGCAAAGCTGCATGAACCTGGTAATAAAGCATACTTTACTCTACATATACACATACTCTACTCATCCTTGGCTACCAAAACATAACACTATCCTTAATAGACCCGACATTGTTTAGGTGCCACTTCACCCTTCCTGCCTGCCAGGTAAGGAGGTTAACAAAATGGACCCTGGGCACATTTGTGCTCAGCTTATATATTTTAGCACACTGCCATCTAATGGCTAAAGCAGGGAAAGCTAGGGGTCAGGCTTAACCCAGGAAGAGGAGTCTAGCTCCTGTATAACTAAAGGGCCCCTTTGTGGCCAAACTTTAGGAAAATACAATATAGATGAATACCATGGCATAGTGTTCACCTGATAAGTATTTTAAACCTCTTTATTTCACTAATTATAAAATTCACAGAGAACCAACAGCCATTTTTGGGAACATCAGGACAAAATCTGTTTGTTAAATGTAAACTGTGGGAAAACCTCAAATTAAGATATGTGAAATTGAGGTTTTTCTGTATACAATTTATACTCTGCTAATTCTTCCACAACTTTGAGTGTTACGTGGATATTTGCCCACTGTGTGTATATTGTAAATGATTCCTCTAGGGATCAGAGCCTGTGTTTTACCAACTCAGCAAGCTAATATCTATGTTAATACAGCATCTGTACTAATACTATTTATACAGATAATTGTGCAAGCTGCAGTATATGGGCCTTGCTCAATAAGAAATCCAAAAAGCAAAGAAGATAGTATTGAACAAGCCCTGTAGCAACATAAAAAATGTGTTCATGGTGTAGAATCCTCTTTTCTGGGGTGTATATGTGTGAAAATAGACACATTTTATCACGCAGGTTTAAAAGTAAGGACAAAAGGCAAATTTGACAGCTTTTAAAAATCTGTCCTATTACCCATTGCATATGTATTTCCAACAGGAGCGGACAGCAACGCAGAAAACACTGCATTGTGAAACCTAGGCTATCTCCAGGTAATTTTAATAACCACTAATATGGACACTTTGTGTCATAGAGACAGACTGGCCAGATTTTTATACAAATTAAATTAAGCACATGATGACATTGTGACTAACGGAGGCATCTGGAAGCCAGAAGGGTATGTTTATATTAGGTGACAGGGATTCTTTTCATTAGTAGCCATAATCACAGAAATAAAGTACCAGAGATGGTTGCCTGTTCGTGTAATGCTTCAGCATTTGCCTTGCATTTAATTTGTAGCAGAAATAAAGATGCATTGTGACGTTCTCTTGATCTACCCACATCCAGTCATATCATGTAGTTTGTTTTCTGCCTTTTACAAAACTACTGTCACCTGACTAACTGGTGGGCACAGTTATATTCAGCACCTTCAAACAGTGAATCAGAATAACAAAATGCACCGGCAAAATGAACACCTACTGCTACAAATAAACCTGTTATAAAAAATTGACTCAGGCAATTTGTCCAAGGCATTTTGTATTGTAACTAACATTAAAGCCATATGAATAGTTTAAGAGATAAAGCCACCTCTTATTTCCTATGTATGTAGACTCAGAAGACTGAGATCAATACAGTTAAAATATTCATCTCTTCGTTTGCATTAAAATGATATTTAGAAATGGATTTGAAAGTGTTGCAGAGGTTGTCTTTGATACTGATTTGTTTAGCGTTAGATCCATGACCCCAGAAAACCTAGCTCATATATACACAACTGGAGGATATTTGAATTACCCCAGAGGGAAAAGCCTTGGAAGTGAAATTGGCTTTACAGGTGATGTTTCAATGCAGCTCTCCAGGCCTTACATGCCATTTATATGATTGACTGTGTGGTCCTTAGGACTGAAAGCTTTCAGTATGGTTTATAGTTCTTTTTGATCCTCTTAGAGTTGGGTTGTTGTTACCTTAATTAATCAATTAGGATGTGTAATATATCTGTGCTGCTTAAGGTTAAATAGGTGTGGTAGGCCAAGGGTGCCTTCAAAAATTGGGACTTCAGTTTTACTGTTTATTTGCAAAGCAGGGCTTTTTCTGACTCAGAGAAAGGAGCAGAGGTAGAAATGTGAGCACCTATACCACTTGTTATAAAATCTATAAATGGTTATGCTCCAAATATAACTGATCATGGGGTTAAGTAAGGTTCTAAAGGCGTAAAGTGAAATTATGACATTAAATAGCAAGTTACAGGTACGGGATCATTTACCTGAAAACCTGTTATCCAGAAGGCTCTGAATTACAAGAAGACCATCTCCCATAGACTCCATTTAAATCAAATAATAAAATTTTTTTTTTCTTCTTTAATAATAAAACAGTACCTTGTACTGGATCCCAACTAAGATATAATTAATTTTTATTGAAGACAAAACAATCCTATTCAGACTGATTAATGATTCAATGATTTTTTTAGTAGACATAAGGTATGGGGAGATCCCTTATATGGGAAGCCCCAGGTCCCATGCATCCTGCATACAGGTCCCATACCTGTATATAAGCTGTGGTATTGTTTATCTTACTCAAGATATGCCTTCCATTAAGGCCTAGCTCAAGCTTTAAATGGCACTAAAGGATATGGGCAGGCAAGCATTATTAACAATAGGACTTGTCAATGTTTCAAGTGAATATTTTCCAAAGGGTTCACACCAAGTATGACACAGTTAAAAGCAATTTAGACTATTAATCTGTTATAATTTTTATATTCATTAAGGTAATGCTAGGCTCAATTCAATATGTTCTTGCCATCAAGCCCTGATTTATGTGTTTGGCTTCCCTAGGCCCCATGGTTCTAAGGTCCACCCACATTCACACGCATTCCCCCCGTGAGCATACAGAGTTGAACTACGTGTCTCCAGCACACTTAGCATGTGGCTGGACAGCATGCCTCCCCAAAACTCTTGCTGCCCTTGGCCCGGGCCTTTATGGCCTCGCCACAAAATTACAACTGCAATGTGCATAGAACTTGCATTACAAAATGATTTTCCTGCAGTACAGGAGAAGAGAGCAGGGACATTAGAAACTATGGTTCATGGAATATTTGCTACAGAGAGTTAACTTTTGGATACTCATGTTTTTATTTTTAGATGTTTTGGGCCTGTTATATCTTCCAGGAATGCAGGATTATTCCATTAAATGTTCTTCTCTTGCTTGAGGACAAATCAGAGTTTCCATTATGATATCATTATCAGTGTTGGTGGCACCACGAATTGTGCCATGTGTATTTGGTCGATTTCTTGTTAGGGTTTTGGACATACTGTAAATCTGTACAGCTCACGGAATTTCTAACAGAATAATCTTGTTGGCCTTACCAATTTATTCACTGAGGGCCAAGGCTCGAGGTCTTATTACATCTCAGAGGTAGAAATCGCAGTCTGAGTAGCTGGAACAAATTCAAATAACTTTTACTTCAGAATTAGGTGTTGTCCCACTGGAATCCTACTCTGACATACAGAGCCATGTTAACATTACAGTTTCCTTTGTCAGAATTCAACATAAGACTTGGGATGTCAACAATTTCAGGCTACATACCATTTACAGGCAAAGTTTAACGTATGATATCTTCAAAGCAAATAATGATCTTTATACCCTTCATTCATTGACAGTAAAAGGGTGTATACAACCTCAGACCAAACCACCACAGAAACCTGGTGTAAGAACAGAACTAAAAAAAAAACAAAAAAATTTACTTATTTTTCCTTTTAAATATTGTCACATTGACACTAAGCCAATGCCACTATACCCAAGCCCACATCACATTCTGATTGGTGGTATGTTATGAAACGCTAACCATCTTTCTGTTCGCAGAGAGATTATTGCCTGGGTATTATACTCTGTAGTCATTCTGATACATTGAATTTATAGATGAGTTTAATCTACAATTAGCTTTACTAACAGGCTTCGTTGAGTCTGTTGCTTCTGTAGTGCCTGATTATCTATATTTCATAGTTTTTTCTCTTTTATTTGCAATAAGTAGCAAGCGATTACGATATTTGTTAATTAACAGTATTAATTATCACAAAGCAAAGAAAACATGTGTATTCCCAAACATTCCCTGCTGACTGTGAAAAGATGCAGTGCCTTGTTATACCTCTGTGGGCTTTTTTCTTTTGTCCCCTACTGCTGTGAGGTGTAGAAAGATTAAAGTCATCCAGAGTTCACTTTGGTATGAGCTCAGCTAGCTGAAATTACAGAATGGGAAAGAGGCACTGTGATCAAAAGTAGAAAAGGCTCTTTTTTCATTCTCTACATGGCTGCTCTTTCTAGTAAAAGCATCTGTACCAATTGTATGGATGTGCAGCTGACTGTATCTTTGAATTCACTCAAATTGCACATTGACATTCTGAGGTTTTCTTGTGGAACCAGGTAGTGTATACTTAACCCTCTCTGCAGCTGATGGTCCTCCAACATCTGCCATGCAATCAGGCCCATAGCTGGTGTCATCCAGGCTAGTCATTGATCAGGGACCAATCTGATAAGTTGCAAAATCAAGTAGATCTGCATGTGACAATGAGGCTAACTGTGTTTTTGTTCCTCAAGTAGGATGAGATTATGGAGCACTTGAGAAAGGGTCCTTGTTGATCCATAACATGTCGTGGACTAAACAGTAGCAGCACAGATCTGCAGTTGTTTTGGCCTCCTTCATTCCGTTTGAATTAGGATGAGATTATGGAGCATCCTGTAAAAGCTTTGGTTATCAGTAAGGAGACTGTTCAAGCAAGCAGACAGGAAGAAATCCCATCACAGAAATAGAACCAGAAGGTGCCACAAGCTGCTAAGTATAATAACCTCACTGAGCTCCCTGTGATCTCCGGTGAGAATCATTAAATGCCCTAGTAAATAACCTACCTATAGGGTGTGGGATGTGGTGGAGAGGGAAGAAAGAGAACCCACCATCAAGATTATTCTTTAGTGCCTGTTGGTGGCCACCTTCTAGAGAAAGTTTTGGTAGAGCAGACTAAGTGTTAGTGATAGGTTACTAATAGGGGATTGAACAATGCTCACCTCCTGTCCTGCACACTGGTCTCAGGCTTGAGTCTTCCCTGCCATTAGCTTTTATAAGTTGAGAGACTGCCACCACCAAAGCATTGATTTCACGGGTGTTATCCTCCCCTATATACAGCTTTTGAAGGTGAGAGATCACAGGAAAAACACCAATTTTTAAAGGAACAAGACCACCATTAAAGGAACTGGTGTGGAGGTCCTACAACCACTACAAAAAATGTGGCAATTCTTCCTGCTAAAGTACAGACATACATAAAAAAATGGGAGTAATAGGTCAATTGGCCTTGCCTGAAACATGACTTTAAGCCGGTGCTGTCCAACTTCTGTTTTACAGAGGGCCAAACTTTTTCTGGCCTACATAGTGGAGGGCCGATAATGGAAGCCAGTGTTGACCACTCCCTGTTTTTAAAACCACACCCATGTTACCACAAGACCATGTCCAAATTAATTGTTTGTGGTAGCACACCAAAAAAAAACAAATGGTTGGTGCTCATTGCAGGGATATCACTCATCACGCATATGTGAAAAATGTTGTCATATCCTTAAATCCATATCCCTTCTCTTCCCCTGTGGATAATGTAGCACCCCCAGAACAAATACCAGGCTTATGTTCCACAGGCAGAGTATGTCACACACAGGCTGAGCAGGGCACACACAGGTAGAGTATGCCACACACAGGCTCAGCAGGGCACACACAGGCAGGGCAGGGCACACAGGGAGCATAGGCAATTTCCGGAAATGCCCGAAGTTACTTCATGAGGAAACTTCGTGCGATTCCGGAAATCGCCGCGCTGCGTGTGGATTAGCGCTGGCGTTTTTTCATTTTAACAGGCGGCAGACAGGGAGAAGGCAGTTCGGGGAGATTGTCGCCTGTGATTAAACGCCAGGTGACATAATCTCCCCGAATCTCCCTGACTGCCGCAACCCTAAGGGTGCAAAGGGATTCTATTTAAGGTAATCACTATGCTATTCCAAGCAGTGATGCTAGTGTGAATGCAAAGTAAATATTTAGGTTTTAGTTTTCCTTCAAAATATCATAACTTGGAACGCCCCTGGGAGTTTCCATGAAGCCATATATCTAGAGTAGGCAAAGTTAAATGTCATATCTGTATTTTTACCACCTACCACATCCAGCCCCTAATCTGCTTGTATATTCAAGAATCATGCAGTATTTTCTAGCTAACCCTTATGCTAGAATATCTGAGTGCTTCTGAGCGCCTAGTGGAAATGTTGGGGGGGGGAGGTTCACTTCTGTTATATTACAGACAAGCAATTCTTATAAAAAATTCATATTAAAAGTTGGGAAACCTTAAACAGACATATTATGATAGCAGTAAATTGAAAGCACTCACCTTCTCTGCAGCATTAAATGCATGCTACATAATTTATGCTTAATAGCTCTGAACCTTTTTGGGCTAAATAGCTACCAGGAAACTCTCCCCGTGTACAAGACTTACTGCACTACTGATTGTGATGCTGAGCAAACAGATTCCAATTAATGTAAAAAAAAAAAGGGAAATCATGACATATAGTTATGTGCCTAATAATACATCCAATGTGGGAAACAGGGAGCAGAGTTGGAGAGAGTAACGTGTTTTGCTTTGTGCAGTGTAAATTGGCCGCCTCAGCAGGAGAGAAACATTCTCAGCTGAGTTTTCCTCTGTAGATCACTGGCATTTGAAAAGTTACACAAAAAAATAATATTGTTTTCCCTGTGAATAACCTACAAGCAAGAGTAATCCCCTGAATTTGTTTGTACGATTTCACGAGCTGTCACCCACTCAGCTTTTTGCATAGTCCTTTGAGTAATGTTTTTCTGTACACGGTTTGGCTCTCCTGGAGACGGCTTACAGACTCTGTTTACTTTTTTTGCTGTGACTGAAATTGAACCTGTCAAATAAGCACGCTTCGTTGGAATACAAACTTGCTCTCACCTGTACACTTTCTATTGTTCCTGTGCCAGGGTTCACCTTCACATACTCTAAAGTAAAAGGTAATGTCTGCAGCACACCTACCTGCACTCATGTCATGGCATCAAGTGGTTTTTGGGAGTTTGCAGGTGGAGGCTGAGAGGTGTATGTTACTTCATGTTTCAGCCTATATACTTATGTCATGTCTACACTACATTCTTGCCATTCAACAAAGGCTTTCCAAAATGATGGGTTTCATGTTACAAAGTCTTTACAATAACACAATAAGTACAGTATATTTGTTAGGTTCATGGCTTACCGCTGATGCTGTTCGAAAATATGAAAACTGCAGGTATTTCCTCCTTTCCAACATGCTGTTCAAGTTTTTTCCCTTCAATAATAAAAAGTAATACAGCTGGCACCAGGGGCCGTCAGCTCATAGCTTGTCCCACCCACGGTCAAGTTAGACGTCAGGGCTGTTGCAACAGAACTAGGCAGATCTCAACGGTGATATTTTAGGCATATTTGTATCTAAGAGTTTGGAAAGTGGAAAATCAATGTCTCAATCATTAATCCCAATATTACATTTGTACTGGGGATTAGGGTGTTAGAGCTCAGAGCTGCTGTTGAACAATGCTGAAAACACATTCATCTGATTTGATAAATCTGTCAGGTTCATTAAAGGAGAACTAAACCCTTAATGAAAAAAACCTGCCCCCCTACCCTACATAGACTCCCCTGCTCCCCCCCCCCCCGACTAGGTGTTACCCATGATAAATGCCTCTAACTCTTTACTTACCCCCCAGAGCAGATTCAGGGCATCTGAGTTCACTGGTCTTCTTTCTTCACTTCAGCCGTGACGTTCAGCACATGTGCAATTATTTGTGAAAAGGAAGATTGCTAAAACTGCGCATATGCAGATATGCCGCTTGTGGTGTTTATACAAATTTATACAGTTTGAAAATGAAAGTAGGAATTACTGCAGTTGTGTAATGGCTGCATGAACCTGTTAATAAAGCATTGCTATACCCTGCTCATCCTCGGCTACCAAACATAACACCGCTCTGAACATTACCAAAGAGAACAAGATGGTGTTCGTGAACTCTGATGCCCTGAATCTGCACCAAGGGGTAAGTATGGGGCATTTACCCAGGGTACCACCTAGGCTGGGGGGAGCAGGGAGGGGGGGTCTATGTAGGGTTGTGGGGTAAAGTTTTTTTAATTAAGTCTTGAATTTATAAAACTGCCCCTAAAGTTCAGGAAAGTGTAAACAAAATTGGAAAATTGGAAACTGCTAGTGGTCTATCTGTATTCTCAGTACAGTATTTCATAAAGCTGCCCTTTAGTGTCTAAGCAGTGTTGGGATAAAGAAGTAATAAAAGTTGGGACATTTGTAGCATTTGTAGCAGGCCTAGTAACCCCCAGAACCATATCGGATGTTTGTAAATGTTATGTGTTACTATGGGGCAGATTTACTATTGGTCAAATTTTGAATAAAAAAAATAAAAAATTCGACCATGGGAATAGTGGGTAAAGTAAAATCCTTCAAATTCGAATATCAAATTAGAAGGATTTTAACGCAATTCGATCGTTCGAATGATGGAATATGGAATTTTTTTATTTGATCTAAAATAATGATTCCCAATCCGGTAGCTTGGTTCTGGCAAAGTGGTGGTCGAATAAAAATTTAAAGGGGAAGTAATTTGACCATTGAATAGTCGAATATTCGAATAAAATGTTATTCGAATAGTCGAATTATTCGAATTCAACTATGCGATGGTCGAATTTGCCCAATTTGCATATTCGAAGATTCTAATTCGAATTCTTCATGTGAATTTTGTAAATCTGCCCCTATATGTGCTAGATCTTGAGACACAGTTACCGATTTGATGACATTTTGTACTGTGAGTAAGGGAAGGCACTCACTGGCAGCACTACCCTAGTAACACATTCTTGGACTGAGAAATAGCTGCCATTGTTAACCTTAGGGATACTAAACTCAGCAATGCCTACTGTTAGCCAAAATGCCTACAGCAGCTCAACTACACCTATTACTTTATGCTCTTAATTGTATACTAGATATATTATGGATTTCTATTCCTATGGAAGTAGGTAATAGAATAATCCGAGGGTTTTTAAAGGGGTGATATCTCTCACTAATAGTTTTCACAGCTGCACCCTAATTCTCTTGGAGCATCCTGAGTTACAGTGAATACTGGGCAGTGCAGGGTATACAGAAAAGCAAAGACTTTATTGTTAGCAGCATTTCTTTAGTGCAGCATTCTAGAATCAGTGTGGGTTGGCCTGAGCTAGTACTAATGTCATTTTAATGACTATATCCAAATGTAGCAATGTGAATTACTGCTCACATGCTTCCCATGCAGAGTACAGTACTGCTATTTTGCCCAGCATGCAAGAGAGGGAGTTGTATGTATGTAAATGCCTATAAGTGTATACAAAGCTTAATTGGTAGATGAGGTTAAGCCATTATACTGGTGCAGATGGTTATGTCAAGTACTAAAGACAAGCAATGAGAGACCCAGGGATCCTTATTATGTCACCTACTTTTAACTGTAACAAAGAATAAGACCCCTTTGCTGTTGTACTGAGTTCATATATTCATTTTTAGTGCTTTAGAAGACAATGTAACATATTAGATATTCCATATTTTGCATCTGACTCCAATATAAGGTTAAAAATAGATAAATAGTGGCAAACATTGCAAACGCTTAGTCCATTTATGTTTGCAGTACCCCCACTGCTCCTTTAATTGCATACCCCCCATGTGTAAAGTGGCAACAGATCTTCAGTTTTAACCTAACAAATTAGCCCCATGGCATGGCACATTGAGCTGAAACTGTGGGGGCAGATTTCATTGTTGAGGTTATTTCCCCTTTATTTGATTTGTTCTAGTTTATTGTTGAATTCCCTTTAGAGACCATTGGTGACGGCAAAAAAAAGTATTCTTCAGACTGTCCTGCCTTCCTGTTATATGTCCTCTGTCATTTTTAAGTAGGCCATTATCTCTTAGAAAATGTTTGCTTCTCTAGTGCATCCTGCAAATGTGTGTGCACCCACGTGCTTGTGCCGCTAACAGAGGACAAGTAGTACAATGTGATCAGATGGGCAGAAAAGCGCAATTACAGGCAAGTGCTCTGATTTGCTGTAGTTAGGGAGAGCACTGTATTTATTTACAACCTTCTATTTATGTTGCTCATATGAAATATTCGGGGCTGCAAGGCAAGGGGCAAGTGACCTAGATAAGCAGTAGTTTGCAAGACTACATGCACTTGGTGCCACTGCTAATTATGTGTGCAAAGGAAAATAAATATATCCCAGACAGACAACAATAAAAGGATACTGAAGTATCTGCTTTAGAACAGGGTGTGCAGGAGTTTTTATTTTGCTATAATATTAACTAAGCCAAGAATTAACTTTTGGCTCATAAGTAACACTCCTTAAAGGGAAGGAAAGCTAACGAAGCAGTTTATCGACAAAAGATTAGCCACAATAGTGCAAGCTGTAACACTATATTTATTCTACAGAATGCTTTACCATACCTTAGTAAATAGCTCTAGAAGCTCTATGTTTGTTTAGGATAGCAGCCGCCATATTGGCTTGCTGTGAAATCACTTCCTATCTGAGTGTCTCCATGCTCACTCATAGCTCTGGGCTCAGATTACATCTGAGAGTGGAGGAGGAAAAAGGGAGGGGGAGAGGGTGGAGCAAACTCAGCATGCTCCAGCCTTATCCCTGGAGGTTTATCCTGAAAACAGGAAGTCTGATACAGAAATCCATGTGTACGCAATAGAAGGAAATAAATGTTGTGTTTCTTTTGACAGAGGAGCAGCATTACATTAAGGTATTTATATAGACCTTTCTGATTAAGCTTTGTTAATGTTAGCCTTTCCTTCTCCTTTAATATCAAATCTTCATTGTGTTTGTTTAGACTGTTTCTGTATCCTACTGTTCTGCAGAGAGGAGATATACTATACTATATACTAGCAACCCGATTACAGCTTAACAAATAACAATTTACATTTCATTCTGGAGCTCAAATAACTTGTTCAACACTAGCTTGAATATTCATTATTTCTAAATCATAAGATTATTTAGGCCAGGATAGCATGGTGTGAGTGAAGTGCTCAGAAGCCTTGGTAGAATAAAATAGTACATGCATAAAATAAGTCACGAATGACATAATTCATGACCAATGCTTTTTACTACCTTGTGTGGTAAAAATTCAAAATTCAGGTACATTTACATTGTATCTATTTAGACCCCATTCTGGTTTATGTACAGGAACAAAGGAGCACTGAAATTGTTTTGTTGAACCTGCATACAGCAGAGCAAAGGGGTTGCTGGATGAATATTGCACAAGCAGCAAAGGGATATTCTCATGTTCATAGCCTCAGAGAAAAACAAGGCAGCAGAATCAATGGTTGAAAACAAGTCCACTGAAGCTTAAAACCTATAACGGCATCTACAAGATGGGCAAACCACCATATAGGGAAAAGCATACAAAAAAATAATCCCACTGTTACTGAAAACGCCAATGCTCACAGGGTTTTATCTTTGATTGGGTGCAACTTATCATTCCTTACATTCACCAGTGATTTAGTCACTATTGTGACAGCCCCTGTAAATAGTCTTTGCAAAAGGTTACAGTTCAGTTCTCACTCACTTATCATCGCTTGATTGCATCCATTACCTTACAGAGGCTGACAGCGATTTCATCTGGTTCTACAATAAGTTTGACGCTGTTTAGCTTATAATGTGCCTACTTCTTTATAGATTATTGGGTACAACTGCTAAAGGCAACATCTCTTCTCAAAAGGAAGATATAAATGCTACTTATTGTATTCAGTGTTTCGAGTTTTGTATAGGTTAAGTGCAGAATCAAATTTCACTTCTTAATTTATCAGTTTTTCAGTTCATCCAACTTTCAACTTTTTTCTTCCTAAACATTTAAAGGGAATGTAAAGGCAAAAAAATAAAATCACATTTTTACTTTCTTTAATGAAAAAGAAATCTATCTCCAGTATACTTCAATTAAAAAATGTGTACCGTTTTATAAGAAACCTGACTGTATGCAGTACAATTTTCCCTTCATTTACTGCTGGGGATAGGAATTGTCAGACAGTCCCTAACTGCAGGTCATACTTTCAAACAGCAGGGGGGGGGGGCACCTTACTTACCAGAACTCGAGCAGCTTTGTCTGTTTCCCTGTAAAACAACCAGTGACCATGTAGATATTTGTATCCACAGACCCAGTGCAGTCTGTATATTTTGGTTATTAATCAGTCTTCTTCTATGGCAGATATTATTTGACTTACTTATAGCGATCCCTAAGCTTAACCTCCCAACTGAAGCCCAGACCACACTGAGCATGTGCGTAGTCTTGGTATTGCAGAGATGTTTAACAAAGTTACAAGAGGACAGCCCCCGTGCCAACTTTGAAAGCATAAATCATTTGTCTTATTAGGCTTCTGGTGCAGCAAGTTTATGTTTATGTTTAGTATACAAAATATAGCATTTCTAACATTTAGTTGCCCTTTAAGTAACTGATGCTTTACACTGGATTTAATGACTTCAAGATGTCTTAATTTTGATGCACAGGATGAAAATTTGACACTACCGCAATAACAATGCCTTTTGGTGTGTATCATATTCCATTAAGGATTTCCTTGAAATGTAAACTCTTACTTAATGAACTAACTACACTGTAGTTCACAATACTCATCCTATGCAATCTGATATATCTTACACACATAATTCCTAGAGGGAACTGTCAGTCTTATTGATTGATTATTATTAGGTCTATTTTTTTAAATATTATATTGAGAGGTTCCCAGTATAGCTCCTTGTGTTACCAAGGGACAGAGTTTTCAGGTAGCCATCATAGGAACTGACTGTTAAATTGTCTAGACTGAATGATTCAATATTTTTTCCTGTTTTTACATATTTATTTTTTACTGTACAGGAAGTTTTTCTATCCTGATTGCCAGAATGCTAATGTGCAAAATATGGATAACAGCAGCATAAAACCCATTAAGCCTGATGAATGACAGATATCTTGAATTCAGTACATACACGTTAGAAAAAGCTTTAGTATCTCTAGTCAGTAATGTGAATTTTGTACACAAAAAATATGGGCAGAAGATATGAAGACTGCACTTTCTTTTGCTTGAATTTCAAAAGACTGTGTTGGCTGGTTTTGAATAAAGATGAGTGAAGTTCTTCTGATTTGTTAGAGCAGAACCTTCCATTTGGGAATGAAATAATTCAAGGTCACCAAAATGTCTACAATAACTTCTAGAAATGCCCATCTTTCTGTTGTTTCCCAAATTAACCTTGCAAAATGCCTTTTTTTATTTTGCAAGTAAAATAATTCTGACTGATGATAGGCTTTTCTTATTCTTGCTAGGAATAATAGAAAATAGAAATACAGCTGTATTTGAACATCTTAAATAAAGTGTATCCTACATTATTTACAATTAATGGCAGGACAATATGAACTATTCATTATTTTATTGTATTGTGTATTGCATTGCGACTGGTTTTCCAATTAGCAGATTTTTTTCACTTTCCTTTTATTTTAAATCTGTAGACAGGCATCCTTTCCACCCAAATATCATCTGAGTTCATATATTGCCCAATTATGAGTTCTACTCATACAGTACATTATCTCATTATTGCTGGTTTCAGTGCATGCTATCACTGTGTCAAGATAATGTTTGTGTTAAACTAGTCCAGCTAATTTAGTATTAACTGCTCATGGGTAGAGTTTCCAGTATAGTTATAGCCTGCTCTCAACAGTGGTATAAAATAGAGACGTTACACAGCATGTGGGAAAAGTGAATATAGAGGATAAAAGGGAAGAAAAAATTGCTAGGAGAGAAGTAGATATGAGATGGAAAAGTGTTATACAGATGAAGTAGGTGGAGACATCAGAGAGGGTATGGAGACCAGAAGAGAAGAAGAAAATAGGGGGGAAGAAAATGAAGGTAGTGAACTGTAGCATACTGAAGAATGATGAGAGAATTACTTATATGAAATAATGTGGGGTAATATAGAATATGCTGGGGTTGTGCTGTGTTATGACACAATACACAGGCAAAGTGCTGTGTTTTCACAAGCTGAATTGTCAGCCAAGAAAAGTCAGGCCACATACTTAGGTAAATATATGTATACTGGGCATCCAAATATTCATTAGAATGAAATACCAAAATGGAAATACAAAATGGCTTTGCTTTAAAGTGTGTGAAAGTGTTAGTGGGTGAGGCTTATCATAAAAGTGGGTGTGGTTTATAATTGTTGGAGGGCTTGTTTTAGCGTGCCATGCATATGGCATCAGCCATTCAGGACTTATGTGGGTCCTCTTCACCCCTAGGAGCTTCTGCCTGGCACTTACATAATGTTAGGTTTAGTTGAAAGGCAGCTAGACTCAATAGAAAATAGGAAGGAATACTGTTGTTAAAATTCACTTTTCAGTTGCATTGATTACATTTCTAAGATTCTTAGTACTGTGTGCTTTCCCTTTCTGCAGACAAAAATACCATTATCACTTGCTGTTGTGTCATGCACTAGCAGAAAGCTTGTCAGGGAAATGCTCAGGTGCTTAGTCAAAAAAAACCAGCATACGGCTTAGTGATTAGAGATGGGCAGCTTGCAAGGCAGGGAGATTCTGGGAGTTGTACAACATATGGAGGCAGCCTGGCTTAGAGACAGAATGCATAGACTATTTTCTGTGTGTGTGATGTTATGAAAGGATATAGGAAAACTGTGAATTTAAATAAAGTGGTAAGTAACACAAGTGTTTTTTTTATTTAGCTGTGGGATCTAGATGTATAATTGTGCACTCAAAGCAGATTGTATATGAAGTGAACATTTCATTTCATTGTGGAATGTACATTATTCAGCAGCACAAGATCCACCCGTATTGCAGACCATCCTACGAATCAGTGATGTTGTAGCCATTCCAGTCATGTTCCACAGTAACCACTGAGCACTTCAATTGAGAGCTTGTCTGTGTGGAATAGCCTCGTCACCTAATGCAGCTGCAGCTCTCACTGTAGAGACAGAATATCCTTTCCACTCCACATACTTTTTTTTTTTTTTAATCTAATTGATTCAGTACCAGAGAATGACATAGGATATTGATTTTACTGTCTTCCCTGGATAAAAAAGGAACAGATTTGCAAAGCTATGGGCACCTTCACTGGCAGACTGGCAGCTTTTTCAAATGAGAGGCAAATTAAATTTTTATGCTCAGATATCAGTTACCAGCATTACACACCTCTACTCCATAAAGAAGCCGCGACTAGTGACACGGGAGGTTTTAGCTGCGGCAGAAACTTTTGGGAGCACAACTGTCAGTCACCGGCAGTGATAATGAGCAGCTTTGCTTCTGCAGAGATTCTAGTTGGCTTCTTTCGCTGACAGGTGACCTCCCATTGTGCCCACAATCCTGCTACTTTTACTCCCCAGCAAGTTAAAGATTCATTCCAATTAACATATGCATAGTACACATAATACATATTCCACTCTAGAAAATGTACCATTTGAAAAGTGTTTCCACCAATGTCATTGTTAAAAAAGAATCTGCAAAAATGTTTTAAGCACATTACCGTGTCTGAAATGAATCTGAAATGGTTTTTTTTTTTACAGTTCTCCATAGATATCATTGTTAAAGATGCTTGAAAGGCCAGTATCATAAAGAAATGGTTTTATATAGCTGTTTTGTTTTTTTTCAAGTGACCCACATTTTGTTTACAAATTGGCCATTCAATGGAAAGGTTGTTGTATGTACTTCATTTTAATGGCTAGTTTCTGCTGTGGGAGGCACTTTTACTGTGTTTAGGAGGAATGGTAACCCACCAGAAAACATGGGGATCTATTTTTGGCGACATAGATATGATTATATACTATCTGCATGTTTTGAGGAACATACAGTATTATCAGCTGGGAAATCCTAAGATCCCTTCTCCTGAGAAGTTAGGATTAGTTATGAAACAACAAGATTTCCTTCACTGGAAATGGGTTCACTGGAAATGGGTTCAACCCTTACACTACAACTGTTATTGGTCCTCTAAATATATTGGAGCAATCTGCTTGAGAGAAACTGGTACTAATTACAGTGATGGGCGAATTTATTCGCCAGGTGCGAATTTGAGGCGAATTCCCACGATTCCACGCCAGCGAATAAATTGGCAAAACACCAGCGAAAATTCCCCTGCCGAAAATTCGCTGGTGTAAAAAAAAAAATCCCAACGTGCGCCCAAAATAACGGGACGTGCGTCGAAAATGACGCGACGCATGTCGAAAACATGACTTGTTTCACAACTTTTTTGACAGTTCCCAAATTTCCCTGGAAATGTGCAAATTTTTCAGCGAAACAGGATAGATTCGCCCATCATTACTAATTTCTCTTTTTGTCCTTTTTGCAGCTACTAAATGCAGGATTTTTTCCTATGTGTTTTATTTCTGTCTCACACTCTTGGGCTTTATGGGTTGCCTGGGGATCCACCTCTTGACCTCAAGGATCATGGGCTCAGTTCTCCCCCCTGTAAAACCTAAAAAGCGTTTCATTAAGATTTTCTAGCATAACTATGGTTGAATGGTGTCTAGCAACACAAACAGAACCTTACAAGTATCTTCACAAGTTATCAGCACTGGGGGAGATCTATGCCGGTGGCTTAAAGGGATCCTGTCATGTTTCAGGTGTAGTTTTTATTTCTAAATTACACTACAAATAATTCAATCTAACATATACATTTTTTTTCTGAAGTATATTTTTGATAATATTGGCAGGTCATTCTACCTGATCCTGTGTTTTCAGAAAGAGACAGCACTTCATGATGGAACTGCTTTTAGATATGCTATTGTTTCTCCAATTCAGTGTAGCTGAAGGAGTCACAGTGGGACTTGGATTTTTACTATTGATTGCTGCTCTTACATCTACCAGGCAGCTAATATCTTGTTACCTTCCCATTGTTCTGCTGATGGGCTGCTGGGGGGGAGAAGGGAGGGGGTTGATACCCCTCCAACTTGCAGTGCAGCAGTAAAGAGTGACTGAAGTTTATCTGAGCACAAGTCACATGACTGAGGGCACCTTGGAAACCAACAACATGTCTTGTCCCATGTCAGATTTCAAAATTAGATATTAAAAAATTGTTCACTCTTTCTAAAAATGGATTTCAATGCAGAAGTCAACTGAAGCAGCACTATTAACTGATGCATTTTGAAAAAAATATGTTTTCTCATGACCGTATCCCTTCAACACTGATGTGTGCCCTTGATCATCAGCAGCAACTGTCCCAAATGTAGTTGACTGTCCTGTGGTTTATTTGGAAAATAGCACTTACTACTGTGAAAATTAATTTGCTATTCATGAGCAAACTCTTCAACAAGGATCTATATTACAATGCAAAAAGTGAATACAATAAGTTGTATTATTTTTGTATTACTTTCGTACATTGGCCAAAAGTTGTTTAGAACTTTAACCTACAACCTGCAATGGAAACAGTGTTTCACATTAAAAAGAATTCATATTATAATGTGTAAGAAAGGTCCTACACACTTAATTTTGTATGTGTCTATCCACTCTTTGAAATAGGCTTACCTATCATTCTGCTGAAGCATGGTATATTTAATTCAGTGAAGGCAAGCCATAAATCCAGGAAAGACATGTTTCTTATAAATGAAAGCCCTTTCAAGCATACTTCAAGGGATCCAAGTACACCTGATTCATTTCCCGATATCTAAAGACCATGTTTTTCAGAGAGCTTGATCTCTATGTATTTAAAGCAAAGTGTTACCAACTAGAATTTGTCATGATGTGCTTAATAGTCTAACTCTGCATGGCACATGCTGCTGTATGATTTGCCATGCTGGTCAGTAGAACTGCAGACTGGCATCTGTAATCACTATAAGCATGATTGCTATGGGGTATGTTTAGAGTTTAGAGAACTTGAAACATATGATATTATTACATTTTGGAAAAGAAAAGGTTTGAGCTGCTTATTTTAGAGCTTTTTGAGAAGTATATGACTGCTTTTCCATAGGGCAGCATGAAAAAGGAGGCTTGTCAGCAGGGATTCCACAGTTTAACATTCGTGTGAGAAACTGGTCTCACGTCTTGCACTCGCTGGCAATGTAACCCTAAGATCCACAAACAAATGAGTTTAATTATTACAATGAATGGAGGCTTGCTCTCCTGTGAGAACTATATCTGCATAATAACCTCAAAATTTTATCTCCCACAGTGAACATGTTAGAAATTAAAGCGCATTCTTGCGAATTACACATTAACGTAACTGCAATGCTTGTGGCTCGCCCACCACTCCTGGGATTTATGCTGAGCTCAGAGCCATAGGAGGGCCATTCTATTCTAACACACTGAACGTTTATCAGGACGGAGTTCCTCTTTTAACAACCAATGACTTTTGACCACCTGGCAAGGAAATGCTTAGAACAACTATGGAATAACACATAAACGGAACAGTAATAACTATTAAAATAGCTAGTGTGTCTCTTTTTTTCCTCCTTATTGTAGTGTCAGTGGCCAAACAGACATAGTAACATAAAGGTAACATAGGCATTGGCAAAGATTCTCTAGTAGCTTGCTAGCAGTAAATGTATCCTGTAGTCTGTACTGCACCTCAACTTTGCTCAGAAGCCCTTTTTCCTTAAAATGGAGTCTCCCCATTATTAGGATCTTCTGGATAATGGGTTTCCAGATAATGGATAGTATACCATAATTACTGACATAGCATTACTGAAAATCGGACACTTGACGAGATGAGCCTTCCTATTGCAGTATAATTTTCTAGATGCCATCACATCGTTATGGCTCAGTTTGAGATTCTGTGTATGAAAATCAAATCTAACATAACTCTAAATAATTTACAAGAATGAAAGTTGACACTCTGAGAACCTAAGAAATTGGCAGCCAGTCACCAGTTTCAAATCTCTGAGCTCAATGACTGCCATTACCTCTAAACTGGCATCCCCTGCACTTCATTCTTTTGGGGGAGAGCTTAATGGTGTTCTGTATTTTAATCTAGTAAGATTCTCTTTTACAATGGCACAGGTAAAACTGAAACTCCTCTTAATTATCCAGGCCTTCAGCTCATTGAACGTAATGTGCCTTTTGCCCATTCCACACAAATATCTTCCACTAATGAACAAAAATGCATCTGGAAGCGTTATTAATCATGATTTAATATATGAGTATAAGAGAGTTCATCTGGCAATATTAAAAAATGAAGAATTCTTAAATGGCATTCCTGCTGTGATGAAGTGGTGTGCCTTCAAATAATAGATTCAACCTTTGAGTATGGGCACAGGAAAATTATTTCATGAAAAAATTATTTTGTTGTATTGAAATTGTCAAGCAGTCCCCCATTGGGTGTCTTAAACCGCCTAGGGCCCCCAGCTGTCCACTTACCCTCCCCCCCCCCTTCCAGGCCTTATTATATTTTAGCTTATATTGTAAGACTAGGAAGTCTATTTATCAAAGATCACATTTTACTAGTTTTAGAGATTTGGGAAACCAAGACTAAACTCATTTTCCCAAAAAACTACGAATGTTATGACATTTATTACAAGATGAATTAAAAAATACGAATACCTCAAATAACTTTAAAAATTCTGTCAATTCCTAGCAAAAAAAATAGGAAAACCTCTAAAAGTCTGAATTGATTTAAAAGTTAAAAAAGGTTAAAAAGTTTGCAATAATGATCCCCACATAACACAAATCTTCCCCCAATTATACGTAACATACCATTTAGCCACTGAAGGCTGCTTAGTTATTAAACTTACAATATGTTAACTTTAATTAGCATAAACCATTTGAACAACCCCAAACCAAGCCTGTGACTAAGCACTGGCCTCCAAACTTCCCACTTCCTGTGCCAAAGCCTAGCCCCAGGCCTGCCCCTCCATACACTCACCTGCACCTTAATCTATTTCCCCCCTTTCAGATGTCCACGTGGTAATGGCTCTGCCTCTTTCTGCTCCTCTCTTTAAGCCCTCACTTACTCATCCCCCTTCACTATAGCTTTCCCAAACTACAAGTCCCATCAACCCTCTCTCCTAGGTCACTGTTCACCCCCCTGTCATGGCCCCTGCCAGTCCACCTGTCTGGCTCACTTTTTGGGCTTCTCTCTGCTGGTTATTTAATAAATCTTGTTTTTTTTCCAAGCTTTTTAAAATAAATAAACAAAATTAATGACCTAACCTTTCTATCATCCAGCTCTTATACAGCATGATGTTTTATAATGTTTAGAGGCTCTCTATATATGTTTAGTTCTAAATATGTATAATGGCAATCAGAATGTAGTACCATTTATGAGCCTCCTTTAGCTCTATAAATACATGATATGCATGTGTCACCAGGTTGACATATAAACATATCTCTGGATTTGGAACAACTGGATCAAAAAAGAGCCTGTGTAGAACAGTAAAATCATTTCATTAGTGCTTTGTATCATGCTACCATATTCAATTAGTAACATCATTCTGGTACCCTTGGTGATCATTTTTTTTAACTGCCAGTATTATGATCTAATCTGCAATTGTGGGCCCCAACAATATTTTCAGCCACCACCTTTATTACTGCAGGATAAATTGTAAGTAATTGATCATTTCTTTTTTATATCTCTTTTTTATCTCATTATTTAAAATTGTATCATGGAATCCAAACTAAAATAACCAAAGAAGAAAAAGAAAACAAAGGGTCAGGCATTAGGGAATATATATATATATCTATCTATCTATATATATATATATATATATATATATTTATTTATATTTCAGGCATCAGCCATCAGAGACATACGTGGGGAAGCTTCATTGCTAGGGCCAAATAATTAATATTTAATAGTGGTTCAGTATATCGCTGCATTTATATTGCTAACTTCCAAAGCTATGCTAGAAGATTTTTGCTGGAATGAAAGCCATGATCACTATTTTCTGCAGAATTGTCTGTTTTTATTTCATTTCAGCAGAATGCATAATTTCATAGGGCAGAGGGGATCACTGTGAGACAAAACTTCATGTGCCAAAGAGACTTCCTTTGATAATAACACAGACTTTGCCAGATGAATGCTGCTCTACTAAATGTTTTTGCTGTGCTACAGAGCTATACTAGTAATGAATAGAAACATGGTTTAACCCTACATACATTATATGTGCTTTTCCTATACCCCGGTCAAATCTAATTTTTGAATTTAACAAATGACCATCTGGTCAGTTTTGCACATTGATTTAAATTGTTAGGACCACAGTTAAATGTTGATGGGTGAATTGGCGGCGTTCCGCTTCACCGAATATTTAGCGAATTTCTAGAGAAATTCGTGAAACGGCGAAAAATTGGCGTAACGCTGCCGCGTCTCGCTTTGGATGTGCACGTCCGTTTTTGGACACCGGTGAACATTGCTGGCATCGAGAAAAAAAACGGGACACCGGTGAATCGTGGGAATTCGCCGCAGGGGAATAAATTTGCCCCTCACTATTGTTAAATGTTCTGTCAAAGCTTGATCATAGAGAGTAGGACACTACAATAAAAAGTTGAGCAAGTGTCTTCTGCTTTGTATCAATTAAATGCAATATGGCACTCCAGTGTTTTGTTTTTGCCATATAGGGTTCCTGTCTCACTTCTGAGAATCATTTTGGTAAAATCCCTTAAGAACATCTATGTCCTACCAAAGAAATGTTTCCCAAGAGAGTCTGTGTGGGCTTCTTGTGTTTCTGTGTTTATTTGCCACAATTCTTTGGCTACTTTAGGTGCCATGTGCTTTAGAGACATTTTGTAAAAGAAAGCTATGCTATGATACATCTCTCCTAGTTTTCTACTGAATCTTTGAATTCATTTATTAAAATGAGTCACAGCTTCCATAGAGCTTCCTAGGATGAGGTTAAATCACCCACACCCACTCTTATAAATCCACAATCCCTAAGCCAGTTTAACTAGAAAATGCTGGAACCTTACTTCTTTCCTGTGTTTTACAGTATCAAGGTAATAAAAGGATGTGTTTGATCATCTGATGCTGATATTCAGTCTTTAGCAGACAATAAATAATGCTACCTGACTACAGCAATGCATTTGTCTGTTAAAGCTGATCCCTACCCATAGAGTAGGTGGATGGTAAGAGTAAGCCCCACACCCATGAAAGAAGGAAGCTTTTGCATCCCAACTTTCGTTTCTAGGTACAATTCCTCACTATCTACAGTTGTTTGGCAGACAGCCAGTGAGGAACTTCCCTACTTGGACCATAAATTACCAGAAACCTAAGCTACTAGAGAGAGGATAGTCATATACAAATCTATGCTTACAATGGAGCAGCCATATGATTCCTGAACCTGTTACGTGACTATGTTCAATACAAATAAGTATATAGGTTATGAATAAGATGCAGGATATTGTTGGTAAAGACATTCATTTGTTAAATGTAGACAGAACTACTTTTACTAGCTCATGTAGAAAAAAATGTAAATATACTTTATGCCAACAAAACAGAAAAGGCCTTGGTTATAAAGGCAATCCAGTTAAATAGCATAAGAAAGTAAATAGCCAACAGAGAGCTGTGTTTTATAATTTTAATACTGTTAATGGATTGATTTATTTTAATATTCTCATGATTTATTTATAAAGTGCCAGCTAACTCAGTTCCATCTGATGACTTTATTTTAGGGCAGTGTAGTAGATGCATTTAGGCTGTTAGCTGTAGATAACATATCTCTGTATCTGTGCTATAACTTCATTGTGTGTCTGTCTCTGCATTCTGGTGTGTAAGTAGAGGCACCATTAGTGTTCTGTTAAGTACCTGTCAGCTTCTCACATCAGTGACAGTAATTTGCAATGGCTCCCGCAACAACACAGCTTGCTCGACATAAAATGCATTTAAATGTTGGTGCAGTAAACAGAACTCATTTGACAGCCAATCTGCCCTGCCTCATGCATTGCTGCCCTACCCTGGCTCATGATCATTTCATCCAAGGGTGCAAGGGAAAACATTAATACAATATTGCACCAAACTGATACACCACCATGTATAGTAACACTCATCCCTTCCATGCATCTATTTCTAAGCAATGTCACTCAGTTCATAGCACACATACACACATATAGAAATGCTACATGCTTAGGGTTGGATCATATTAATATCCAATAGAAATCAGAAAAGCATGAGGCACAGCAATGGCATGAACAAAGCATCACATCATGGCATATGAATGTCCTTCAGTGACTTCTAAAGCAAGATTTTTTAACTGAATAATTACTATATGTGTGCTACAGGCATAAAACCCAGAATATTGTGTATTGTCATTCTCATATCAACAAAAATTTACTTCAAAGACACTTGTCATTCATTCCTCTCATCCTATATCTCCTGTATTCAGTAGAGTAATGCAATAGTTAAAGGAGAAGTATTGTTATTCTCTCCCTACAGAGCTCTGACAACTGCAATTCTTGGAAGTCTCTTTATCCAAGCTTTACTCCAATTAAGATAGATGTATCATTTGCAGTACCAGTTTAACTTTTCTTTGGAAATACCCCTGGCAGATCTATCTCCTTTAATTCTTTATTTTTATATAACTTTTAACAATAAGCTGTTTTTATTCCATTTGAAGTTGAGGCACGGAAACAAAAGAATGTAAAGTACATAGAAAATAGAATTAGTGTGAAGGTAACGCCTGAAGAAATAAGCAAATAGGAAAGATGAGAGAGAGCAAAGTGTTAGAAAAATTATACTCCACTTTTCAGTAAATGTCATGAATCAGAAAATAAGGATATTGATCAGAAAAATGAGTGTGACTCTGGGACAGAGGGAGGGAGGAGAACAAGTCGGTATGATTCCTGGACCAAGGGCTAATTAGAATAAATATCTTCTGTTTGACAGGTCTTTATATTCCTGTGATTCCAATAAAAAATGAGTCTGTAGTGCTATTTTTGTGAGAATGTATCTTTTTGCCTCTGGTCTAGCTTGGACCATTTATGTCTCTCAGAATCGTATATATCCTGCACTTCAAATAACCATTCTTTATCTGTTGCTGTAATCTGACACTACCAGTATCTGGGTTTTACCGATTTTGCCTCATTCATTAATAAGAGTTGCTATAGTTCTTATATTAAGAACTACGTATGTGGTATTTTTTCAAGTAGGGATGAAGCATTTACAGGCAGATATGTGTGTGTCAGGTTGTCTTCAACTTGGATGCATCTCCAGCAAGTATTTCGAATATAGATTTTTGTTAGTTTGCTAGGTATCCTATACCACTGGCAAATTACTGTCAATAACCATTTTTTTCATAAAAGGGTTATACTGCCTTTTGGGACCAGAATAGCCATTTCCCCATGCCAGGGCTGATCAGATTTGTCAGACCTGCTAATAAATTATCCTGATACAGAAAATTACTGAAAAGGAGCAAAAGATATTTATATTCTGACTTAACAATGAACATTCAAATAAATGACTGTAACACACAAACAAACTGCTGTAAGACGCACATCAACATTGGGTAATAAACATTAGAGGTTTTTTCTTCCCGTTTCTCAACAAGCACTGAATGTATGGGTTACACAGAGTTCATCTCAGTAAGGCTTTTGCTATGAAGAAAAGTATAGTGTTTACTGCAATAGTGGATATTTAGAGTGCATTACTGTAGATGGTATACTGTGGATCCTGGATAGGATTGTTGTAATACTAGCCACTATATAGAAAATGCCACATTACTATGAACTTCCCATGTGCTAATGACAAAGGCTAACCAATTGAAAGACTTTGAATTTGATGGAGCAAAGTTAAAATCTTTCCCAGATTTATCAAGAACCACAATGGCCCAAAGAAGAGCACTGTGGCCCCTGTTACAAAGGAATCAAATACAAATAGTGATTTCCCTTTGCTCTGAGAGCCTTCCACCAGGGCAAATCGGCTACTATGAGGAGCCCCGAAGGATTCTTGAAGCGACTCTCACTACCTCTGATGGAACTACTGATGTGGAAGGGACCTGATACATGGAGACTTGGTACATCTGGAGCTACACCTTCAAAATAATGAGATAAAAGAGGACAGAGATAGAAACTTTGGATAAAAATCAAAACGGTCAAGAAGACTACCATAGACCACCACACACTAACTAGACCGGGAAAAAAAAACACTATCCTAGCTATGAGATCCGGAAAATACTACAATCCAGTCCCCTGTGATGTGGTAATGTACAGTATGGACAAACTAATAACAATATTATGGAACTGGACTATATAAGAGATCGAAGGGACAAAAGGCTCTATTTATCATATAATACATGTCCTAACGCAAGTTGGTTAACTATAACCAAAGATATAAGTAGCGGATAAAACATTATCATTGTTGAATTAAAATTATAGATAGGTGTTAACACAGATTGAACCCAGAGACGCGGAAGGCAAAAATAACGGGATTACAACCTAAACTGTAGTACAGAGTGTAATAATTTATGCACTCAGACATCACAGATTTAAATAATACAAACAAAAGCTAGAAGCCTCTCTGGGAAAAGTGAAGTGTACCACCCTAAGTTAAGCTCGATGTCTAGGGAAAACCATAACGGAACCCATATTCCCGACTGTAGATAGAAGTAATTGGTTATGGTAACTGGTAAAAACCCTCCTAAAATCATACTAAACTCAAACACTGCTGACCGTTATATCTCTAACTTGTGATGTTATAAGGCATCCACCCAACTAAAATAAGAAGATATCTGAGACTATAATGTGGCACTTCGGTCAGGTGAAAGACCACTACCCCCCAACTAGGACACCCGTGAAACAGGTACTCACAAACACAAGAATAATGTTACAATTAGAAATGTTTGTGTTTTTGATATATGTTTGTTATAGTTCGACTATCCCTTCTTTTTCTCGTTCTATGGATCAGATTACAATGTATGTAGTATCACACACAGAAACAAGTGTATTGGACCCCTGTGAATATGATTTCAAAATTATGTACTTATGGAGGGAGTACGAATAACATCTATAAATTGTAGGGGTCTAAATATACCAGAAAAGCAGTCCCAAATCTATGTGAGATGCATAAAACTAGAAAAGACATACTCTTGATGCAGGAGACTCATTTTACGGTAGGCCAAAGACCCAAGGTGGCCAACAAATATTTTCTGGAATGGTTTTATAATGATAACCCAGGATCCAAATCTAAGGGTACAGCAATAGCCATACACAAAAACTGCTATTTCACAGTGAAAGAGACAAAAACAGATGGAACAGTGCACATACAAGCCATTAAAATATAATTACAGGAAACTATATTAACAATAATTAATTGTTATGCCCCAAATTCAGGACAGACACAGTTATTGTGGGAGGAGACTTTAATATGGCACTGAATCCACATTTCGACACCTCGACTGGTAAGTCTAGCATATCATTCCAAAGGTTAAGACAAGCTAAAAAAGTTTTACACATTCACCAATTAATAGATCCCTGGAGAATCCAACACCAATCTGTAAAAGATTACACATTTTATTCCCCTCCTCTCAACCAATATAGTAGAATTGACTATATATTTGTTTTCCACTACATACTGGACTGGGTTTCCTGGACGGATATTAGACCACAAACTAACTCTGACCATAATCCCATATGCATAGATATAAGGATCCCAGATCTCCATACGCGGCAGCGGACGTGGCGCCTCAATGAATCCTTATTGAGAGATCAGGACTGTATATCAGATCTTAAGAAAACAATAGCAAACTTTATTCAGGATCATGAGATAGATGAAACGGCCCCACTGATGAGATGGGAGGCATTAAAGTGTGTACTTAGGGGAAATCTTATCAAACACGGCTCCAGACTGAAAAAAGTTAGGACACTGCGTTACAACCAATTGCTCCAACAAATTCATTTACTTGAGACATCACATAAGACTGACCTTAGTGTAGAAACATACGGTAAATTACATAAAGCAAGACAGGAGTTAAAGGAAATGACTCAGTTCCAGTACCAAAAATTAAATATATTGAAAGAGGTAAAGGGAAATTTTACGCTTGGGGTAACAAGTGTAGTAAGTTGTTGGCAAAGTTGTATAAACAACAACAAAATATAAACTATATTCAGGGCATTCAAACAAACGAGGGTCAACTTACTCATTACACAGGCAAGATTGCCCAGACTTTTAAACAATACTATGCCAAATTATATAATATACAGACAGTTACAACCCCTCACGAACAACAGTTAAAGGACTATATCTAAAACTACACATACGCAAATACTAGACATGAGTATACAGGAAGCACTAAACCAGCCTTTCCTCCAGGAAGAACTCAAATTAGCCATCAACACAACTCCACAAGGAAAATGTCCAGGACCTGATGGTTTCTCCATTGGGCTATATAAATGTCTGGGAGAATCCCTGGCATCAACCATTATCTCAGCATTCAATGCTATCACAGATAAAGAACCACCCTCTCAATCTTTCTTAGAAGCGACCATAACAGTAATACCTAAGCCAGGTAAAGACCTGACAAATTGTGCAAACTATAGGCCAATTTCCTTGCTGAATGTGGATACGAAACTGTATGCCAAGATGCTGGCAAATAGACTAAAACCCCTGCTAAAGACACTTATACAAACCGACCAGGTGGGGTTTGTCCTGGGAAGGGAGGCAAGGGAAACACGTTGAAGACCTCTGTCCTCCAATATGCTCAAAAACACAAAATTCCCCTATTATTGCTCTCAACAGAAGCGGAGAAGGCCTTTGACCGGATGATCTGGAAATTTCTCAGAGAGTTTCTCATGCAAGTGGGTCTGGGACAAAGATTTATATCCAAAATTATGGCCTTATATACGGAACCAACGGCTAGGATTAGAGTTAATGGGACGTTATCAGAAGACTTCACTCTAACAAATGGAACCCGCCAGGGGTGCCTGTTGTCCCCCCTACTATACATAATGAAACATTTAATAACTGCAATCAGGAATAATGATTTAATACAGGGTGTGAAAATAGGAAACCGAGAAATCAAAACAGCAGCATTTGCGGATGATCTATTGATCTATGTGAAATCTCCATTCTTATCAATACCACCGCTCATGCAAGAATTAGAGACATTTGGCCACTACAGTAACTTTAAAATCAATAAAACCAAATCAGAGGCATTAAATGTATCACTACCCAGGACAGAAATAATAAGATTACAGCAAAACTTCCCATTTGCATGGCAGACTAAATCCCTTAAATACTTGGGGATTTGGGTCCCACAGGACAGTTCCGTAGCAGCAACGCTTAACTACTCAAAACTGTTTGATCAAATTAAAGTAGACTTACAAAAAATAGACCACTCAAAGCTCACTTGGTTTGGGAGGATCAATTTTATAAAGATGATAATCTTACCAAAATTCTTATATCTTTTCCAAACCCTCCCAATGCGCCTAAAAGGAGCTTCTTCCAAAAACTAACAGGCTTTTAACACAATTTATTTGGGCCAATAAACCGCCTCGAATCAAATTGACAACCCTATATAGAAGGAAGCAAAAAGGGGGTGCAGGATTACCAGACCTATATTCTTACTGGCAAGCGGCAACCTGCACCAGACTAATAGATTGCTTCCATTATCGAGACCAAATGGACTGGATTTATATAGAACAGTTACAGATCAAACAACCGTTGGCTGCACTGCCCTGGATAAATCCTAAGGACAGACGAAATATCTCAATGCTACCCATGATAATACAAAATATACTATTGAAGTGGGACAGGCTTATACGGCAAGTGCCTTTATCAAACAGAATAGGGCCAATGACACCCTTGATTAGGAATCCATTATTTCCACCGGGCACACTCAGTAAGGGATTCCTGGCAAGGCAACAAAGGGAAAACTACCCATTTATCATGGTACGAAACACAACGGGTGGCTCCGCTAGAAAATATTTTGGAGGCTTCAGTACATTCCTTCCCACAAATGTTTATGTACCATCAACTAACTAACTGGTTTAGAAAAAATCCAGAGAAAAATCTGCTTCTAGCAGAAACCACAGAATTTGATGAGTTATGTCTTGAAAAAATGAAACCTACTCATACTTTGACACAGGTTTACTCCATACTTCTGGATCTGAAAAGTGTACAAGAACTCAAATTTAAGACGCAATGGGAAAGGGAGGATTGGGAACAATCCTTTACCCTTACTCATAGCTTAGCAACTGCATGCAAAGCACAAGAGACTAACTATAAGATACTTACCAGGTGGTACAGATCTTGATGTGTCGGAAAAATGCTGGCGATGCAATAGGCAGAAAGGGGACATGAAACATATATGGTGGGACTGCCAGATACTACAACCCTTTTGGGTCTCTGTTTTTCAGTTGATCTCTAAGGTAACAGGGATAGAAATACAACCAGACCCATCCTTAGCATTAATATCGATACCATCCCCTAATACATTGCTGAATATGGTACATAAAGGATTTGTGGCTTTCGCAATTACATCAGCCAGAACCGTGATCCCCAGGTTCTGAAAATGCACTAAAGCACCAACAGTTGATGAATGGGTAGCAGAATTAAATCAAATACAACAAATGGAAGAACTACTCTCATATACAAATAAAAATCCCAGCCAATATATAAGGGTATGGACAACCTGGGTCCTATTTAAAACAACACCAGAATACATTAGTATTTTAACTGATACAGGATAAAACGAAGGGGTAATATAGAACATTGTGAAGTTAATAACAGATCGTTTTGTTCAATCAGACAAACTGATCTAGCAGAATGTGATGTGCTGATCCATCTTTATTCTTGTTATCCTTTTTATTTTTTTTATAGATTTAGAAACTCTTGACACATAATGAATAATAATAAAATATAGTTTATTGATAATACTTTTACTGTACAAGAGAATACAATAACTGTTGCATACAATGTTAAGTACAGCAAATGTATAATAGCCACGAAAATGAAGTCAAGGGGAACATCCTGTTGATATAAGTACTATTATGTTCATTATTTTCTCTATAGTTTGTTTTTCTTTCCTTCTGTATAATGTCTTTGACATGTTTATTTCGAAAAAAGAAAAGAAAACTAAATAAAGAATAGGAAAAAAAAAAGATAAAGCTCAATTTATATGGTTCGATAAAAGCAAATGAAAACACGAATCATACAATTTTTCTTGAAAAGCACAATGTTTTTTGATTTTTACCCTGAAAAGGTCAGATTTTTTTAGCTAATTCCAGTGCAGCCCACAGAAACTACAAAATAGGATAGGGACCTCTGCCACTGGCTTATACACAACCATGGCAGGTCTGAGATGGCAGATTTTTGGATTCAGGCTTTTGGCTGCATCAGGTTTTAATAAAGTTTGAAAAAAATCAAGTTTTGCCCCAAAAATTCAGACCTAAGTTTAGTAAATAACCCACTTAATCTGTTGTGATGGTTTGTAAAGAAGGCTACACATGCTTTGCACTAGTTAGTTGTAATATAGAGTGACCTTTTATCATCTAGGTACAATTCTTTGTATTGGTCTGATCATAACTTCTCAAAACACACACCCTTCCTCTTTAAAAGCTATGGAAAATGGAGCATGGCAGTGAGACCCAGAGTCTTGTCAATGAGAAGCAGCCGGTTCAGTAAATAACACCTAACCTCTGTACGGAGAGCTCGGGCGAAACTACAGAGGAAGCAGACCCTGTGGCTGCAAGGTGGCCTAGATGGTATAGGGGCCCCATGATGTCCTAATTCATATACAATATCAGTAAATATTGGTAAAACAGGTCAACCTCCAGACAATTTGGGGGCCTGAAAAATTATTGCTGTGGGGCCCAGTAATATATATAGTTAAGCCACTGATGGAGACCATATAATATAAACACATTACAAACAGGAACTGGAAAACCATATGTGATGACACTCCTTATCTATCTTAACTTGATTTATTTCAGTGGAAAAAGACTAGTTTGCTACAATTAAGTAAATGTCACAGTTTCACATAGAGATTGAGGCAGACTTGTGCATAGCAACATCCAGTCAAATCTCTTTGTATAGTAGACAACATATTCTTTTGTACTCAACCGACAGTAACTTGTCTATCCAACCATAAAAAGCAGTGAAAAGGTTAAGGAGATTAGCCTTATCAGCACAGAAAATAAAGTGTCTATGCTTACTGTTACAGTGTCTCCTTTGGATGAACAGGGAAGAGGTGGAGGAAGATCTTTCTGTCATGCTGGAATGTGTTCTTTCAATAAAGGATTGTTGTGAAGAAAATAGGGCCCTCCAGAAAAACTCTAACCTAGATTAGTGGCATTCAGGCCAGTGTGTGTGAGATAAAGAATATAATTTCCTGTTTTCATCCCTCTCTTCTTGCTAAAGTATATTTCTTGTCCCTGGCATGTTATAGGCAGTGAATGACTACTCAGCTATATAAAGCATTTTAGCACTGTTAAAAAGATCATTAATTTGCAAGTCTCCTCCTCTTGGAACAAGGTGGAATGCTCTATAAGGACATGCCCTGAGCAGCCCCAGAGTGCTCACTAAGAGCATCCTTTTGCATCTGTAACCAATGCCCACAGCTTTCTCTCTGAGTCTGCAATTCAAGCTTGCTTGAGGCATGCCATTTTGCATTTTACTTGTGCCAGTGTTGTCCAGCAGAAGGAAATGAATTTCTGTCTATTTAATGTGACAAATCCAGAGCTTGAAACCAAACTGACAGTCATTGGTCTTATTATGTGACTGATTTGATATTTCTAAATAGGGCAAAAGGCCAAATCACCTTATTCTCCTACATTGTGAAATATGCTGGAAATAATGAATTCATTTTGCTAAGACACGTACTTATGTGCTTCAAAAAAACAACGGTGCTGTGCTAATATGTTTAAAAGACAAAACTGTAAAAAAAACGAAAAATGCTTTCATCAAACCTGTAATCGAGATTGTGTTGGAAGCAGCCATGGCTTGAAAGCAGTGAGTGTGTCACAGAAGGGCCATAAATCGGTAAACAGGCCCTAAAGTTCAAATAAGGCTATGATGGTGATGCTATTGACCATGCAAGTGCTTGCATACCTTTCTTCCCATCTGACAAGCTGAGTGTTTTGAATACATGTAAAAATAGATATTCTGAATTTTATACTTGATCTTTGCAGGAAGTCTTTGCCAATGGGATCTATAAAGTTGTCTTATACATGAAACAGTCATAATTGACTCAACTGGAAAAGATAAATAAATCCAACTAGGAAGTTCTACCTAGAATATGTCATCTTCTTAGAGGGCAACTAATATTAGTTCTTATAAATGATATGTTTGACCTTGTAGAATGAAGTTTACAATGCTGCACACACCCTTCATGTAAATATATTTGATGAAAGGTTGTAAAATATCCTATAAATTCTTAAAACATAGTGAACATGAAGATTGCCATTTATGAACCTTGTAAGTTGAGACCCAGTAATAGCAATGCAGCTCCATTATCCAGGAACATTACAATTCAGTTGTTTCTTTAGATTATAAAAGTCTGGGAAGAAAGCTGTATTATTCACAAGAAACCTAGGCTCCTGATATAATTGCAAGGGGGCTTATTGTACTTGAAGTCACATCAGTAGAAGCCAATTTGAGAATATCTATTTAGCCTTGTTTGCAGATCCAGCTCTAGTGGCTTATCAAGGGAGGCTTATTGTGTCATCAAAAGTACTTGAAGGCACATCAGTAGAAGCCAATCTGAGCATATGTATTTAGTGTTTTTTTTACAGATGCAGTTCTGGTGGTTTAGCATCATGAAGGCGAGGAGATCAAATTTACTACTTTTCCTAGAGTATTGCACAAAGTAATACCTCAAAACTCACTGTATTAGCAGATTTGCATTGATAAGGATTAGTTTAGTGGAGTCAACTTTATTGTAAATGTGACTTCTTGGAAATCTTGAGGGACAAAAACCAAATGTACCCACAATTTAACATTTAACACTTTTAGTTTACAGAATTTAGCCATGTATTCAAATCTATAATAATAAGATGTAATGATACAATAATACATTTAAATTAAAGAAGTTGTACACCTTATTTTTTATTCCACTTTATAATTTATAATAATTTATCTGCTTTGGTTTATGAATGTACAATAACATTATTTTGTAGGAAGAAAGCTTTGCTTCATTTTCCCTTATTGGAAAACCAAGTCTACTTTAAACTCATATAGTCTATACTCTTTTTTTCTCTAACATGGGCTGCACTTTCTTAGCTTTAACTAAGGTTAACTATTAGGTTTTTATTCAAATAACCTTTGAATGAGAGAGAGAAGGGACTCCCTCATTGTCTTGTCACCCTGGGCTCATCGGACCTGAAATATTCCTATTTGTCTAATTTTCATGTGTCATTGCTTACAAAATGAATATGCGGCAGCAAGGTTATTTCAGAGGTGAATGTACAATCATAATTGGCAATTTAATTTTGTAAAATCATGCAGTCAGCAGTCTTTGTCACCCATACGCCTGGGGCACAATAACTGCAGAATAATGTCTAAAAGGAAAAGGTTGTATGCATATATATGTGCTGTCTCTGTGCACCTGACTATGCAAGGGAACAGTTAAGCCAAGGCAAAATTGAAGAAATTAAGTGTCTAATCATATAACCCAGACTAACTTTTACCAACATTATACTCTTCGGTGGCACAAGTGATTAAGTAACATAAATCTACCTTTGGGGGCAGGTTGTAGTATAGACCAGTAATTCAAGATAAACATGGTCCCCACAATGGAAATTTATCCAATGGCCCTATCTGAACCACCATCGTGATCAACAGTGGCAAATATTACCTGATACTGAGTGATCACTTGCTATGCACAGCTAGCGGATTGTCTTGCACAGGAGGTTTTTATAGAAGCAGAGGAAAGTAGATCTGCTCTTTACCACTCCATTGTTAGACCTGGTGTCAGCCTGTGTGGAGCTACACGGAGCAGATACTGGTGCGAAAACACAAATTAATGTATTGTCTTATCAATATCTGCCAGCGGCACAAAGTTTTGGAGTGGCCCAGTGCGCACGACTGCTCCCGCTCTGCTGGTCGCACAGCTCCAAATTTTAATACTATATAGTAGTGCTTTCCAACTTCTCTGGTACCGAGGGCCGAAAATTTTCTGGCCTACATAGTGGAGGGCCGATAATGGAAGCCAGTGTTGACCACTCACTATTTTTAAACCACACCCACTTGAAACCACACCCATGTTACCACAAGACCATGTACTGTTAATTGTTTGTGGTAGCACACCAAAAAAACCAAATGGTTGGTGCTCACTGCAGGGATATCACTCATATGTGAAAAAAGTTGTCATACCCTTAAATCCATATGCATCCTCTTCCCCTGCGGCTAACAAAGCACATCCAGCACATGATTAAACACCTTAGGGGCCCCTAATAATAATTTATTTTCAAATGCTAACAACCCCCCAGAATAAATAACAGGCTTATGGTTCCAAAGGCAAAGCAGGGCACACACACAGGGCCAGATTTGTGTTGCTGGCGCCCCTAGGCCCACTGCCGTTCGTCACCCCCATACTCTGCCCTTTATTTGCAAATTTTCATCATCAATGGGGATTGGCACAAGAGAAATTAAAAAAATGATTGTATCTCCTGCGTTTCCCCAGTGTTTCTGAACCAATTTGGGCTAGGCTGGGCAGCATGCCGCCCCTAAAATCCTGCCACCCTAGGCCCAGGCCTAAGTGGCCTTTCCACAAATCCAGGCCTGCACACACAGGCAGAGCAGGGCGCACACAGGCAGGGCAGGGCACACAGGGAGCATAGGAAAGGCAAAATAGATCAGGAAATGGGGAATCCCATCAGGACCAGTCTAAGATGTACTACATACAGTGACATAGTGCTGGTGTCCATTAGCATTTTGTGTAAACAGGTGAACAATGTGGGCAATTTCAGTCTGGGTCTCAGGTATGAACAGTACAGTGCTTTAGGGGTGTGAACAATAGAGGTGTTACAAGTGTGAACAATGCAAGGGGATTACAGGTGTGAACAATAGAGGAGATTATTCTGAATCTGAGGTTTAAACAATGCAGGGGCCAGTTAATCTCTGTAGTGATACCATTTAAAATTTACACATGGTAAGAAAGCACAGCAGTTAGGGGGCCAGTTGAACAGCCCTGCTATAGAGGAAGCTGACCCAGGGTCTGCTACATCTATAGTTACGCCACTGATATCTGCTCTGTTTAGCTCTACACAGGATGATGCTGAGCATCTCAATGGAGCTACAGGGGCGTGCGCATATGAGTGGATCTGCTTTCCTCTCTCTCTATATAAAACGCCTGCAGAGGAAAGTGGACAATCTGCAACTCTTTCTTTCTGCTTAATTTTTGTAGAGAAAGGTTACATCCGGGTCTCATGCCTTGTGTTGTTTTTATACAAACTAGTCTGCTTGTAAATAAATGATAAAGTACACACTTTGTACTTAAATTCGTGGAATCCCTAGTCATTGGGAACATGTAAATAATTCATAGTATGTACATTACAGATGTACTAAACACTTCCCACCACTAAGGATTTACAAGGTAAGTTAAACCTGTTAGCCTGTACTCAATAATGAGGTCTTGTTAGAAGTGAGTACCCCAAAAGCACAGCCAGCTCTATGAACAGAATTCATAATAATGTAAAAAGGGCTCTGTGTTGGGTCTAATTTTATTTAACTTTACCTTAATTCTATTCGGGATGTGACATCCCTACAGCAGGATCTTGACAAAGTGGCAATCTGGGCAGCTAAGTGATATTCAATGTTGATGAATGTAAAGTCATGCACCTTGGATTGCACTAGGCAAATCCATAATGGAACCTTGGAGTCTTTGTAGAAAATACACTTTGCTGTATCAAGCAATGCCAGTCTGCAGCTGCAAGTGCAAACAAGGTCTTGAGTTGTATTAAAAGGGGCATAGGAGGGGGTTATTCTTCCACTGTACAGAGTGCTGGTAAGGCCCCATCTAGAATATGCCGTACAGTTTTGGTGGTCAAACAGGACATTATTGAATTACAGCGCTAGTAAATAAGTTGGCGCTATAGAAATACATGTTATTAATAATAATAATAACTAGAGAGGGTCGAGAGAAGGGCAACTAATCTGGTAAAAGGTATGGAAAATCTCAGCTATGAGGGAAGACTACCCAAGTTGAGGTCGTTCACATTGAAGAAGAGGTGCTTAAAGGAGAATTCAACCTGTAAGGGAAAAAACCTCCCCCCCGTGTAGGCCCCGTCCCTTCACCCCCTGTCTGGCCTACTTGCCCCATGGGCAAATGCCCCTAACTTGTTACCTACCCCTCCTTCCAGGTCCTATCCAGCTGAATTACCAGGTGCCATCTTGTCTCTTTCACTCTTCATCCTGTACTGACCAGCATTTTCTGACAGAGGGATTTTTCCACTTACAGGTTGAATTCTCCAAGTGGGGTTATGGTAATTATGAATAAATATTTAAGGAGATCATACAATAAACTCTCTAATGCTCTCTGATTCTTCCAGCTGAAAAGTGCGCACCCATTTCGATTAGAAGAAAGGAGGTTCCGTCTAAATATTCAGAAAAGTCTTTTTTACAGTGAGAGCTGTGAAGATGTAGAATTCTCTCCCTGAATCAGTCATACAGGCTGATACATTAGATAGCTTTAAGAAGATGGATGGCTTTTTAGCAAGTGAGGGAATACAGGGTTATGGAAGATACTCCACAAAATCCAAAGAAAAGACGGCACTCTGATCAGGGTCAGGTTATTCGGGATACAATGCCCTACGCGTTTCGGGAAACAATCCCTTAATCATAGGCCTATGATTAAGGGATTGTTTCCCGAAAAGCGTAGGGCATTGTATCCCGAATAACCTGACCCTGATCAGAGTGCCGTCTTTTCTTTGGATTTTGTGGAGTGTTGTAGCAGGGGGACGCTGCGGACTGAGCACCTGATCGGGCCATTTTTTGAGCAGAAGAATAAGGTGAGCTTTGAGCGGTCGCTTTTGTTAATCTGTTATGGAAGATAGCTCATAGTACAAGTTGATCCAGGGACTAGTCCTATTGTCCAATGTTTCTTGCACATCACAGGTTGCAATATCATATGCAGGACACCAGGCTCGCACAGAGGTACACATGGTAGAAGTTTAACTCCTGGGACTCAGTTTGTCTGCTCATGTTGTAGTTTGGGGGCTTTCAAGCCAGGGGTTCCATATCTGTTCATATTTGTCCGGGCATCCCCTGTTTTTGTGGGTTATAGCTTTGTATGGGAGTGCTTGGTTCACCGAATTTATCCAGCCCTTTAATGTTGGATGTTGTGGTGACAACCACTTACTGGTTATGTGTTTTCTTGCGCAGTGTAGCAGTTCTGCCATCGCTGTCCGCAAGTATGTATTAGGGTATATTTCTTCTATGATTGCCAATAAGCAGACTTTGGGGTCCAGGGGGACTGGGGATCCCATGATATCATGTATAAATTTAGTTACTTGCACCCAGTAACTGGCAATCACTGTGCAAGCACATATTAGGTGGAAAAAGCTGGGACAATCAGCATGGCATTTAGGGCATTGTGGATTTATATTTCTACTAAAGTGTCTGAGAGTTAGAGGGGTAAGATACGCTCTGTGTAGGATATATATTTGTATAGTATGTTCTCGTACATAAGGGGAGGCATATCTATGGGCCTCTAGGGCCTCCTCCCATTCTTCCTGGTCCAATTGGCCTATATTGTCTTGCCATGTATTCCAAGATCGATGGGTATGTGTGTTGGATGCAGGTGTTATTAGAATACCGTATATCTTAGATATCATACCCTTAGAGTAACCAGTTTGAACACAGTTAACATGTACTGGTATCTATAGTGGGGTATCCTTGAGGATATTGTGTTGTTAGAGCATGGCGAAGTTGTAGTATCTAAAATAGAAATGGTTAGGAAGGTTGTAATCTATTTTGAGTTGTTCAAATGACTTGATATTGCCATTGTCTAGAACTTTTCCCAGGCACCATATGCCTTTCTCCTTCCAGAGCATTATGTCCTGCATTTTACAACATTCAGACAGTGATGGTAAGTAACTTTAACTTACTACATTAATATACATAGTTGTTGAGGTTGAACAAAATAGAAAAATCCATGAGATTCTCTCCATATTGTAACAGACAAGCTCTATGGGACCGGGACTTCCTTCATTGTATTGAGCCCAGTCTGTTCTATTATTGTATTGTTTTAATGTTGAGAGCTGTATACACAAGTAGTGCTATCAGGGTTGGACTGTCAGGAGAGATATCCCGGTGGGCCCCAGTTCTGGTTGGTCTCATTGTATTAAATCAGAGACATTCTTGGGAAAATAGCCTAAAAGTTGAAGGGGTAAGTGAGAGTAGAAGTGAACTTGTTGTGGGAGTTGAAGTATGGGAAAAAATGCACAGAGAAAAAAAGGGAGATGCTAGAGTAAATGGCACATGTTAAAATAAAAATGGCTGGTGGAAAGAGGGAGGATGGAAGGGGTCAAGTGGAGGTTACATTTGGGAAACAACTAGGTGGAGAATTACACCTGTGTTCGGCAAATGCTTAGAGGATACAAATAAAACAAACTGGCTGATGGGAAAGGTTGGTGAAGTAGTATAGGAAAGGAAGGCTTAAGACACAGAGAGAAAAAAAAATAAGTAGTTGATGGAGGGTTGTTGCTGGCCAGGATAGTGGGTCATTGAGGTCAGGTTCTCTGGTGGGCCCAGGCCAATACTGAGTACTATATAAAAAACATAATATACTGTAGATGCACATTTTTAAGTGCCATTCACCTTCTATTTTCTCCTGTGCTAAAAACCGTTTTTGTAGAACTAAACTGAATATTGTTTAAGAAAAAGATAATGAACTGCACAACTTCCCTTTTTATTAAAAAGATAAACAGTAACACCTTTACTAGATGGCTCAAGAGACACATTTATTCTATTTCTTTTTCATATTTACCAGATTATCTATCTGAAATACTCTATTTTTTTATAACAGAGAATTACTTGGAACTCATTTCAAGCAAGTACACTTATATTCTGACCATCCTCACAGGATTCACTCATTTTTAAGTTATTTAATTGTCATTTGTTTTATAGCCACTTTTAGAATTTTATTTACCTTAATAAAATGTAAGCTTTATGCGATCACTGTCCACATTTGCCTATTTTCCTTTTCATTAATTTCCCACTCTGTTACTGTACAGTCAGACCTTCTGTACCTGGTGTTTGTTAATGTTTCATTTCAGCATGATGAAGTACAGCCCAAGTATCCTTTATAGGGGTTGTTAACCTTTAGTATGATGTAGAGAGTGATATTCTGTGACCATTTGCAATTTGTTATAACATACTAAAATTTCACTTTTAACCACCCCTTTAAATGACAGGAGGCAGAAACCCATTGTTTGTGGTCTGTAGACCCATAATATTTTATTCTTTAAAGAAATTGTACAAATTGCCCTGTTCGTCCGAAGTATATTTCTTCTTTTGAGGATCCTTTTGCTTATTTTGTCATTAAGGGGCAGCTTTTAAAAAATTCTTAGTAATTTTTGGGTACTTTGACTAGGCCAAAATTAGTTTGGAATTGAAAAAGTTTGATCAAAATACTGTCTCTTTAAAAATTTCAAATTTGACCTTTCGCCACCAGCCGAATTGCTGTTTTAACCTATGGGGGACCTCCTAGAAATTTTAAGGAGTGTTTTTGAAAATGTTTGAAAATCTAATTTTTTTGGGGGGGGGAATCGTTCGAATCAAAATATTCAATCGAATTATTTAAATGATTTTAATTCAATCGAAAACGGACCTATTCAATTGAAAATGGTCCATTTTCGATCGAAAAACTCCTTTTAAAAAATGTGATGGTCAAATTTCGAAGTTTTTTCACTTCGAAATTCGACCCTTGATAAATCTGCCCCTAAATGTGCTGCTGGGTGTCACCCTCTGCTCATGTGGTGAGTGCTAACACATTGAGTGGGAAAAACAAGTGGCATTCACAACTAATACTCAATTTTCATGCCATCAGTTTTCCAGAAACATAATTTGTTTCCCTTATGTTTAGGAACATGGCATATGTGGTGTTTTGATTTTACATAGACTAGATTTAATTCAGATTAATCAAATGTTTAATGATTTGCTTTTTCTGTAATAATAACACTATCTTGTACTTTATCCCAACTAAGATATAATTAATATGGGCAAAACAAACCTATTGGGTTTATTTAAGGGCAGATTTACTAAAGGTAAAGTTGTGTTTTCCACAAAAAGGTTTCAATGGTTTTTTGGTCAAAAATCTAATTTTCAAGTTAAAGGAGTAGGAAAGCTACAGAGGCATTTTATTGCCAATAGATTAGCTGCAATAATGCAAGATCTAATGCTGTATTTATTCTCTAGAATGTTTTACCATACCTGAGTAAAAAGATCTAGAAGCTCCCTGTTTGTTTAGGTTAGCAGTTGCTGTATTAGCTTTGTGTGACATCACTTCCTGCCTGAGTCTCTCCCTTTTCACTTATAGCTCTGGACTCAGATTACAGCAGAGAAGGGGGGGAGAAGAGGAGCAAACTGAGCATGCTCACACCTGAGGCAAGGAAGTTTAAGCTGAAGGCAGGAAGTCTTATACAGAAGCCCGTGTTTACACAATAGAAGAAAAGAAATGCTGTGTTTCTTATGACAGAGAACTACTTTGAGGGTTTACTGATATATGTAGGTGGACCTTTCTGATAAGGCTTACATAGTTTACTTTTAACCTTTCCTTCTCCTTTTTTTTTTTTTTCTAAAAAACTTGAATTTTTTCAAGAAATGGCTTGAATCCAAAAAATATACTGACACCTGTCGAGGTCAAGTAGGATTCAGCGGCAGAGGTCCCTTCAAACATTTGAAGATGTGAATTTCTTGAGATTTATTATACCCCAAAGATGCTAGAAATCGAATGCAAAATTTCCTCCCTCTCAAACCTGTCACGTTCATGTAGAAGTCGATGGCAGATGTCCCTGAAGTTGTTTCTTGACATTGTGATAATGACATGGATCATAAAGTGGAGTTTTCACAGAGTAAATACTGTCGAGTTCTCAGAGCATCATTCTCTGATATGATTTTGTCCCTCCGCTTTATTTCAAGAAAAATGATTAATAAATTAATTAAATTTGTGGATGGGAGTTTGGTCAAATTTGTTTTCATCAGAAAAACTGAGATTATTCGAGTTTTAGTAAATCTGCCCCTTTAAGTATGGAAATCTAAATTATGAAAAGATCCCTTATCTAAAAAAACCCAGGTCCCAATCAGTTTGGATAACAGGTCCCATACCTGTAGTAGGAAAACATTTATACCCAAATAAATGTGAAAAATGGCATAGCTTTGACAACATATTTTGTATTTATGTATTAACCAAGAGCTTCTACGCTGTAACATTTTTACCCGTTTTCCACAAAGAGGGGAAGAGAGATTTATTTTTACTGGTACATTATTACATCCATGTCAGAGTAAAATTACAGTGCAATGCGTTTTGAGTGTCATTTCCCAAGGGCTGTTGTTAATCTGTTATTCAGGTTACATGGCATAGCCTAGCAGCTTGTTATATCAAGAAAAATGAAGCTCTGTGAAATAAACTATCCAATCATTAAATCATGTATAGCTTGATTCTCTAGGGGAGAAATCCCACCTGCTGTTCCCAAATAAATGAAAGAATTCTTAACATCATCCTGTGATTCCCCTGATCCCGATTATTATGACATTAAAAAAGGTTGTGAAAGACCCCAGTACAAGATAAATGTTCCCCATATTTTATTTTAGGGGTATTTACTGTTATTGGTGTAAGTTATTTGCCTTGTTAAAGTGGCTTTAGCAGACATGACAGCTGACATTTTCCTGCCACATTAAAGCAGAGCAGTCCTTGTAATCTTCAGGTGAAAACCTCCATGAAAAGCTGCCTTATCCGTCTCGGAGAAGATTGAGGGACCCCGGCAGCCTGCTAAAGCCGGTTAATGCTCCATAATTGGAATAGGTGTCATTAAATTCAGGCTTTTATGATCCGATACAGGCAATGATTAGTACCTGCTCTATTTAGGTCAACATAAAACTCCAATGTCTCAAAATAAAAGCAGAGTACAAGTAATGGAAACTTGATAACCTCTGTCTATTTGCAGTCAGAGAAACTGGTACATTGTATACAGGGAAACATAGCAAACACATCAAAATCTATTCAAGGAGCACCATTATTGCTGCAGAACCTCTTCATTTTCATATTTTAATATTCATGCATATGTAACCATATTAATGCATGTCATGAGCAGAAAACTGTGTCAATGTGTTCTAACATTAACAAAAGGTTGGTCAGGGTCAACAGGTTGGAATCACATTATCATATCCCTGCATGCATGCTAAAAATGCTACTAATGCTATTAGGTAGGTCGCTAGTATGTAGGTAATTGAGAATGCGACTAGGAGTTTGGTTATGGATTAAGAATCTAATGAAAGCATCATTTTCAGGTCGAGTTTCCCTTTTGTCGGCTGTTATACCCCAGCAAATATTTTGCATTCTGAACTCATGTTGTTACTTCTGCCTTGTAAGCATTTAAGAATACTAATGCAGGACTTTGGACTTGATGGTAACTAAAATATAATTCATCCTTAATTATGGCAAAATAATACTGTTGGATTTATTAAGGGGGTTATTATTAAAAGGTTGAGTTTGAAGATGTCTGTAGCCTTCATGATGTTTTGGGGTTTTCGGTCAGTTTCTATAAAAGACTCGATTAATTTGATGGGCGATTCAAGGATTTTTTTTTTACCAAAAACGATTATTTGAGTTCCTCTCAAATTCACTAATATTGAGTTTTTCCCATTTGAGTTTTTTCATAAATTAGAAAACATTCGAGTTGTGAGTTTATTTGAGCTATTGTATAAAAAAAAACTCACCAACCTCTAAAACTTGACCTTTGATAATTAACCCCCTTAATGTTTAAATTATTTTTAAGTAGACTTAAGGTGTAGTGAATTCAGAAAACCCCAGGTCTTGAGCATTCTGGATAACAGACTCCATACAATTACAAAAATACAATTATTTTCAAATATGATATGCGACAGAAAGTAGGTGTTAAGTATAGAGCACCATTATGCCTGAGCAAACCACACCAATCTAGGTGCAGCTGGCACAGTAGAGAGTTGGGCGCCATTGCCATAATGTAAGTTGCAATTTTGCTGTGAATAATGTCCCTAGTGCTGCATCTATCCAGAACAAATACGTACATTTACTCTGCTCTGTTCAGAACAAATATTTATTTAACCATGATGAACCAATAGCCTTTCTGTTTGGAACCATCTTATATTCCCATACTGAGTCTAACTTAAGAGCACCACATGCATAGAATTTGCACTGCAGGTTTAATCACCCCCTACTGTTATTTTTCTAATTACCATCATAAGAAAAGTGTCACTAAATAATGACCTAGATATTTCAGTTTCATGTCAAGGATTTCAGAAGCTAATGGGAATGTACAACAGAGAGCAGACAATATATTTAGCACATAGGAGTAGATTACAGTTATATGGGTTTTGTGCATTTTACAGGATTTACAAAAATAGGAACATTGCTATTAGATAAAAAAAGGATTAAGGCTTCAAACTTTTGTATATACTAATAGGACTTTTTTTATATATAGTTTTGTCACATTAATGGTTTATGTGTGTACTTTTACAGTTGTACTTTTTTTATTAGTGCAGGTAACTCAACCATTAATTTATCAATATTGCATTGAACCAAAGTTGCATATTTTTACTATATAGAGTATATATAACATTTGTAAGTATAGCATGTACAGTTTATAATTTGTTGGCACTGGACAGTATACATTTCCCAGGCTGGTTGAGAGGCCAGTAAAGCATGAGTTTACTTCAGATTACACCAGTGCATTTCTCTCTACGTGGTGCTAATAATAATTTGAAGATTGAGGTTTGCTACATAATGTTCTACAGAATTACACAGCTTTATTCAGGGACAGAAAGCCCTTGGGCAAGTCTTGCTGGAAATAAAATAGCTTGTCTGAGGTCACAGAGAACTGAACCTTCTTTTTCACTCAGCAGAGCTAGCGATTCTGCAGCTTTATCTTGTAAAGAAAAAATAATGATCGCCTTAAAGTAAAGAGTTGACTAAGTAACATATGCAGATGAGTAGTTCCAATTCACAGCCCACGGGTTCATTTTCTGATTTATTTCAGGTGTGTGGGAGTTTCTCCCTTGTGATTAGGTCTGCTTTTAGGGCGCAGCAGAGAGACCATTCTCAAACCCAGAGGATCTTATGGCTCAGAAAATGGCATGGGTAAAGGAACAGATTACCTATTATAACACTGCCCATAGTTTGATATTTGTCAAGTTTTTTTTGCTTTTGCACTGGACTCCCAGCATTCCCCATTGAGTTTAAGGAGAGGCTTGAGTTAAAGAGACAGGCCTGATCTATTTATTCATTTTTTTAACAATATAGTTACATTGAAATAAATTGACATAATTCATATCAAAATACATTGCACCATGGTACATTCAGGTTGAACTGACGTAACAAAAACAGTGTACATTTGTGTCTAGTAGTTCTGTATGTTTTCCAAGATAATATTGCAAGCATTATACATTTTAAGAATCACTAAAAAATAATCTGAAACAAAATCTGCAATATGTGTGAAATATGGAATAAAGTATCTCAGTATCAGCCATTGTATGTTGTCTATGTTGTTACTGGTAAGTGTCCAAATCAGGGGTGAATCCCTTAGGAAAGAGATTCGCTGCTTACACTACACTTAGGAAGGGTTGTGATAGGTTGGATTTAAGGGTGACCAAACTTTAAGATACAATCGATTTATTTTTATTCACCTAAATGTGGAACCCACAGCCCTCTTGCATCACCCTGAAGTAACTTATTGGAGCCCTATGTCAATTAATTGTAGCTTTGCTTGTGCTGCTATTTGTGCATAATACATATTGGTTAATATACATAAGGATATTTAAGGGCAGATTTATCAAAGGTCGAATTTAGAAGTTACCTGAATTTTTTTAACTCTGACAAATTTGAATATACTCACAACTCAAATGAGAGGTTATTTATGAAAAAGAAACTCAGACATCTAATAATTTGTGTTTTTCTCCAAAAAAAACTTGATGTCAGGAAGGCAATAAACATCTTCAAATGGTTCAAGAGTAGGGATGGCGCGAACCACGGAAAAAAAGTTCGCGAACTTGCGACAAAATATGCAAACGGTTCGCGAACGTCGCAAACCCCATAGACTTCAATGGGAAGGCGAACTTTAAAAGCTAAAAAAGACATTTCTGGCCAGAAAAATGATTTTAAAGTTGTTTAAAGGGTGCAACGACCTGGACAGTGGCATGCCAGAGGGGGATCAAGGGCAAAAATGTATCTGAAAAATCCATTGTTGACACAGCGCTGCGTTTTGTGCTGTAAAGGGAAAAAAGTCACTCAGGTGGTGGTTGTGGACACTGTAATATTATTGATATTTAGACAGACTGTGAACAAGCTCACACAGCTAGATGGCAGTTGTTTGAAGAACACACTGGGCAAAAAATGCCTACAGGGCAAATAATGGCTACAAGGTCAACGTATACACTACTACAGCGGTGGATACGGATTACGTAAAATATATTATGGCTGCTTGAAAAAAGTCACTCAGGTGCTTTTTCTGGAGAGGGTAATATTATGGATATTTAGACAGAATGTGAACAAGCTCACACAGCTAGATGGCAGTTGTTTGAAGTACAGTAGATTACTAGCCAGCAAACCTACTATCCACTGTCCCTGAAATCACTAACAGCTCTCTCCCTACACTATCTCTTCCAAGCACACACAGGCAGAATGAAAAAACGCTGCAGGGCTTCGGTTTTTATAGGGAAGGGGAGTGGTCCAGGGGGTGTGGAGGTGGTCCAGGAGGGAGAGCTTACTGATTGGCTGCCATGTATCTGCTGGTCTGGGGGAGAAATGGCAAAAAAAAAGCGCCAACTAAGGCGAACCCAAATTGGCGAACATCGCGCGACGTTCGCGAACTTCCGGCAAGCGCGAACAGCCGATGTTCGCGCGAACAAGTTCGCCGGCGAACAGTTCGCGCCATCCCTATTCAAGAGACTTGTAAATGAACTCGGCAGGTTTTAGGTGCCGAATATTAGAATTAGAACTGTTTCCAGGGTCGAGCTGTGATATATCTCACATTTGAGTTCAAATTCAAGTTGGTGATTTAAAATTCGCATTAGTGACTTTTGAGCTCCCAAAATTTTCAATAATTTGAATTTACCATTCAAACCTTAATTAATCTGCCCCTTAGTATTTATTTTCAACACTTAACATATTTGTGTATAGAACTGATAAGTATGAAAACAATGAAGGACATTACAAGATCTTAGGGCTTATGTATGTCCACAAGTCCAGTTGCAATCCCTGAAATTTCCCAGCAGTAAGTTGTGGGTAAAACCACTGAACAACTGAAATTATACCAGACAGATAAAAACTTAATTCAGAGTATGATGTATCAGGCATTCTATTGCTGTACCAGGCATTCTAACTGTGTATAAGTAAGTTTGTTAAAATTATGTAATATGTAGGTTAAGTTCTGTAACTATGAAGCTTCATGAATAATCGTATAACCAAAATAATATTTTTATTGAAAATTGTTAGTTCGCTGAATTTGGGCATCGTTTTTTACTTTTTGCTGCTATAATCACTGAAGAAAGAAAAGCTAGTAATATGACTTATAAAAGCCCTTTCAAAAGGAATCAGTGTTGTTGTGGTCAGAAACATCACAAAATATGTACTATAACAGAAAGCCAGTCTGGGCAAAAACAGAACAGTTGGTACCGGAATTAGTGCTGAAGCTTTACTCAGCTTGTTGAGAAAACAGACAAAAATTCCCTTTCATCGAAAGAATGCATCCCGTGGAAGGAAAGTTTTTTAGGAAGCACAAATATTTGCGTCACTTGACTGTTTAGGGCTGAAACACTGAAAAAAAAATATTATTTCTGAGAGACAGAAAATGTGCTTTGTGCCAGAGACTAGACCTTTGTGACTTTCCTTATAAAATTACTTTAGGTTACAAAAATGGCAGTTTTGTGCTTTTTTTTTCCTTTCCCTCCCCACCTCCTCTGGTGGTCACTGAAGATGTATTTTTTCCTATTCCTCCTGAAATTGACCTAGATAACAAGTAACCTATACCAGTGGGAGTGCTCATAATGCTGTCTGCAGAAACCTACCACCAGTTGTCCATAATCCTTTCTTTCTTTTAGAATCTGAACCTCTTATGGGAAAGAGGGCATCTGCTGTGTAGCTTTTCTGAAATCTCACTGTTGCTGGGGTCATTTGTCTTGCTGTTTAGGGAGTGGATTGTGAACCAAGTAAATTCCCCCAATGTCTGTCATCTACAAAAGAGTGAAAGAAATCCCTTCTTGACATGACAGATTGGCTGTCACTGCTTCATTCTCTCAATGCTGCAAAGATGAGAATGGCCAGGGCTCCCTTTATTAGCACCCATTCATGACATTAAAAAACTTGCAATAATACTTACTTTGGATATGGGATAATTATCCTGCTGAAACAGGAAACTTTGCATCTGAAGTTATGACTTTGGCACATAATGCTCTGCTGTAAGCCTGATGCCATTTTTTTCCTAAAGTCAATGAGAGGTATAAATTTGCAGCACTGTAGTGTATATTCTGATCAGCCAGATGAAGCAATTTTATAGGCTAGAATCTTGCATGCTCAAAAATCAGAAGGCTGTGTTCAAATACAAAAGGATATTTCTGGTTCAGCTGCACCTGAAGTTTCCCATTACTGACAATTTTGCATCTCATAGTGTACCTAAGTAATAATTTGGGGTTTCCTGATCCACTGCTATTATTTCTATTTAGCAGAGCTTGTATTGGAGGTGTTTTAGCAATTCAGTTTGTGTCTTGTTTTTTTTATTCCATTCTGTATCAGTGCAGCCAAACGTGTCATATATAAAAGGGTTTGAAAAGAACCGCAATGCTAAGAAATCCATTACTTGCCATTGGCAAGAATCATATTGTAGTGAATTGAATCCCCGTGAACTGCGAACTTGGAAATCGACACAGCAAGAAGTTTGGAAAATCACCAAACTACAATAAGAACTGAATCATACCCTATGACCCAAGCAGTTAACATGACTCCAGCATTGCCTGGGGACTTTCTCTGTATTGCTTGAAATGCTTCAGTCTTTGTTATTGTGAGCCCCTTTCCACTCTCTTCATCTATGCATCTGTCGTACCTACTTCTGAATAAAAGAAACAGAAAATAGTCACAATATAATCATCAAACTCATTTGAAAATCCCTGTGCCTCACCTATGCAATGACATTTCCTATTTTTTGTATTGGTTGTCAGAAATGTGAAGCATTATATCATATACAACCAGCATACATTTTGGAAGAATAATAATGCTGCATTATGGTAAAATTACATTCATATTTATAAAAATTACAGATTTTAGTACAACTGACCTTTCTACATAGGTGATCTATTTTTCAACATGTTTTTCAACATTACTTAGGCTTTAACACAGAGCAATGCATAAGGTCTATGGAGTGGCTTTGGAGTGTAGCTGTACTATTATGTCTGTCTTTTGCAGGTGCTATTGGTCCACTTTATTTTTCACTGTATTGGTTACCTAGTTTGTGTCTCTTTCTGAGAGAGGAGGACTGTCATGTGGGAAGGAGCAATTCCAAGTAGAGACCTGCACAGGTCTGTTTTTTAAAACCTGCACCCAACACATACAATCTTTCCCTGAGCCTGACCCAGATGGACTTACTTGCCTTCAAAAAACCCATGAATTTTCACCAGACCCCCTGCCCGCAGTGTTTATCGTGCTGAGCGGAAGTGCCATCATGTCAGTGAGCTTGGCAATGGTAGAGAGAGGGACATACAGTGGGGGTTATTTATCAACACTGGGCAAATGTGCCCATGGACAGTAACCCATGACAACCAATCAGATTACTGTATTCAGTGTTCTACTTGTTGCTGGCTTTAAAAAACTAATCACTGATTGGTATATATAAAGGTAACTTCCCATGGGCAAATTTGCCCAGTGTTGATAAATAAGTCCCAGTATGTTTATCCTGGGGATCAGGTTAAAAGTGTATGCTTTGTTGCACCGACACTTCAGCCAGAGGACTTCTGAGACCTGGAGAACAAAGACTACTGCTCCTTCAGCCTAGAGGATCTATCTCTACCTACCCACAGAGAAATTAAACAGGCATGCCAGTCTCTATTAACCTGTTTAATATGTTCTAAATAAAACACATCAAATGCAACCAGGTGTGACTGCATTCCACAAAAAAAGCTGAGAAGTTGTACAGATCAGGGGCATACCTTTGGGTGGTTTGAGCATTGCAGGTTTGAGATATATGTGTATAGAAAAACCTAGAGAAACTGTTGACACTGTTTGTCGTTGGTCTGCCACATAGGGTTAACATTGCCTCTATACATTCAATTGCATAAGAAGTTACCTTCTGACACTTTTTGGGTGCCCTTGATGGGCCTTCCCAATCTCAACTGATGCATCCAGTACAAATTCAAAGACTGGCACTATTTTTATCTGTCAAAAAATGAAAGTGTTGGAAAGTAATAAAAATATCATGTAGTGTTGCCCTGGACTGGATCTATTTCCTTCAGAAACTCTACTATGATTCTTATAAATATGCTGCAGTGTAGCAATGGCGGAAATTGAAAAAAGGCTGTATGGCACAGGTTAAATAGTGGATAACAGATAAAATTGTTATGTTCTAGAGAGAGTATCTGCTATCTGCTGTGTAACCTAAGCCTTTGAATGGCTGCCCCCATTGCTTATTTTTATAAACAATAGTAGTGTTTCTGAAGCAAACACAGCCGTTTTACCAGTGCAGGGCAACACTGCAATATATTTTTATTACTTTAAAACACATTTTTTGATATTGCTCTTTCTTTAAATATTAGGTCAGTGCACCCCCACAGCCTTAGTTGAATAATTAGGGCTTGTGTTGAACATACTTTCTTCCTATTGTTTTAAGAAGTAGTATCAACCTTTTTGTAATTTCTTGCACTAAACTGAGCAAAATCTGAAAGGCAAAGGTTTGTTTATACAGAGGCTTTTCAGTGGGCTGCTGATTTGTTTTGACTTGTTAGGATCAGAAACAATAATGAAGCCTAAGTTTAATTTATGTCCCGGTTTGTTCAAGACATCACAAATATCATACATAATTCCTAATTAAAATAATAGGCAGGCAAAAAGTATTAAAGGAGATATACTGTTCCATTAATAATCTTTAAGCTTGTGTTGAGGCTCATGTACATTATTGTATGGGAAATGTCTTCCACTGAGAGCAAACAAATGAACTGCATTAAAATAACATAACTATATGACATGTTGGTTGTGGGGTTTGCTTAGTATGTATTTTTTTATAAGGGTTTTTTATGTAATTTGTATCATCATAGTTTGTCTACTAAAATATAATTTAAACATTTAATAAACCCAATAGATTTTTATTGTTTCCAACAAGGATTTCTTATACCCTAGTAAGGATCAAGTACAAGATTCTGTTTTCTTTTTACAGAACAAAACAAAATAATTTTTAAAATTTTGATTAAAATGGAGTCTATGGGAGGAGAGATTTCTAGATAATGGCTTTCCAGATAAGGTCTCATTCCTGTATTTTGAAATTGAATTTTTTTTTTTCGTATTATAGATTTTTATTGAGCAATCAATAAAATAAATGATGTATGGGGTATGGGTACAGAAAGGAAAAGGTGGGGAATTTCTAAGGGATTGTTCATGATATACGAGTATAGTTACTCATGAGATATTGGAATACCTTGATATCATTGTTTGAATATGAGGAAAGGGTTCATGATCTTCCCAGTTTACCTCTGACAGCACCACCCTGTAATGGATCAGCATTTCTCACCACATGGATCAACACAGCCAGTGGCGTAACTAGAGTGCGCCAGGCACCCCTGACAAAACATTTTCAGAGGGGCCCAGTGCACTCTGATCCCCATAATCTCCCCCACCTCTCCTGCCCACTTCCCATCCTGGGTCAAAACAATCTGCTTCCCCGCCGCAGGTAATAAAGCGGCTGGGGAAGGGGGGAGGTTCTTGTTAACTATAGAGGAAGCAGACCCCAGTCAGGGCCTCCATGTTCCCCGGCCCCCTGCAACTGCGGGGTCTGTTTCCTCTATAGTTATGCCACTGAAAACCTCTTATCTTTCTAAGCCCTTCATATTGAATTCTTAGGTTTTGGTCTCTGCCCCTGACACCAGATTTTTAATTCAATGTGATGTGGAAGCCCAGAGTGTTTTAAACTTTTTAGTGCACAGCATTTGCATCTGTGGTCATAATAAATTACCCATTTTAATTTCTTCAGGATCTACCCTACTACCTGTCTTTCCCAGTACACAATGTAATGGATTCACACATCTCTCTAACAAGCAGCCCATGTCATGGATCAAGAATTTCTCTCTCTCTCACTCTCTCTCTCTTGGGACCTTCTTTAATGGATTAGCACAAGTGTGTAATTTATCAGAAAATCTTATGTCCCACAGCATCCCCTGTTATGGGGATGAGAGTCAGGGTCATCACCATGATTTGTGATGTTTGTCCCCAGATATACAGTATAGATGTCTGGATTTCTTAGAGTGCCTTCCATTCAAATTGTTCAATCAAAGGTTCATTTTAACACTACCACCAGACATTTGGTAACCCCTTTTAAACTGAGGTAGTAGTCTAATTTGGTGGTAGTAATAAGAAGAAGAAAAATCCATGGTATATTATGATGTTACTTCTCTTTGTACGTGCATTCCAATCACAGAGGCAGTTAGAAAAAGTGTTGCTTCAAGACAACTGAAAGAAGCTTAACCCAGGTCAAATATGTTCTTACTGGACCTATGCCTAAGTACCACCAATTTCAAGTACAAGGATAAGTTCTACAGGCAGAAGCATGGCTGCGCCATGGTATTGCCAGTTTCGCCCGTTGTGGCAAACCTGTACACAGAGGAAGTGGAAAGAAAAACCCTGGATAGCTTCAAAGGAATCACTCCCAGTCATTGGCTTCGTTATGTGGATGACACATGGGTTAACACACACACACACACACACAGGAGGGACAGACTTTCACTGAACACAGTGGACCACAACATCAGGTTTACACGAGAAGATGTGCAAGATAACACACTGACTTTTTTGTACTGTTTGGTAAGAGTCAGAGAGGGTGGAGAGCTGGAAGTAGAGATCTACAGGAAACCTACTCACACAGACCACTATCTGCTGTTTGAATCCCACCATCCACAAGATCACAAACTGGGGTTCATCAAAACTCTGCATAACAGAGCAGACAAGATCCCCACTAGCACAGAGGCTCAGTTGAGAGGGAGAGAACATCTCAGAGGGGCCCTGAAGACGTGTGGGTATCCAGATTGGGTTTTTGTGAAAACCAGTAGACCAGTGAAGGTGGAAAACAACACAGGACAAATAACTTAGTCCTCCCATATGTAGCTGGGGTGTCAGAAAAACGTAAAATTATTTTTAATAAACACCACATTCATATATGCTTTAAACCCACAACTCACTGAGGCAGCAACTAGTTCACCCAAAAGACCCAACCCCAAAGCACAAGAAGAGTAACACTGTATATGCAGTGCAGTGAGGAGTGCTCTGATTTGTATGTGGGGGAAACAACAGTTACACCAGTGTATGGAGTAGCACAGAAGAGCCAGCTCCTCTGGTCAGGTCAGCTTGAAGTGTATGCCCTGACAGCAAAGTTACTTCTATCTGAAATCCAAAAACTTTATTTTATATAGTGTAGTTGTCTGTATTTCTCTTCATGCATGGGGAAAAAGACAATAGTAACTAACAACAAATCACGACTATGCTGGGAGGTTGAAATAATTTAATGTAACAAAACACATGGCATTTTAATGTACCAAGTTAAAGTTAAGTATTAGTCACCAAGCGTTCCTTCCCCTGGTGTGCCACATAAAGTGTGTCTCTTCTATTCTTTACTAAAACGAGCATGGATTAGTACAGCTAATTTCCCCGTCAGTAATGACTGTGCACTTTTATGTCCTACACAATATGCCAAGGTTGATGGCACACTGGGTGATTTCCAGCCATCTGAAAGAACCCAAAATCCACTCTATCTCCATTCCATTCAGTGGGAAATGCCTGACAGGACACTGCACTGCAATTGCTTTAAAAAAAAGGTGCTGTGTGCCAAAAGCTTTAGAGAGAGCCAAGCCAACCAGTCTTTCCCTTTCTCCTGAGGAAGAAGAAATACACAGTCTAGGGCAAAATCCTCTTCCTAGAAGATTGGTATCTTGCTTAAAGGAAAATTACATTTCAAATACTGGGGGTGCCAATAGAAGCTAATCACTAAAGAAAAATTAAAATACGCTAGTGTAGTCTTTATGGAAGACGCTCACTGGACCAAGCCACAAGCTCATTTGACCTGTAGTTCTCCTTTAAACATTGATTTACATATTCTAAAGTGATTCTCTCAAAAGCATCTGTCTTTCACAATGCATTTCATATGGAAATGTGACAGTCGGGACAGGACAGGAATAGAAAGAGGATAACTGCAATCACAAATGTCTGTGCCATAATACTAACACTCAACAAGGGAAGACTGGGATCCATTGGTAATTTTTATTTCCTCATGATCTAAGGGCCTACAATCAGAGAGGGGCTCACTGAACTTAGACCATATACAAAATGAAGAAATGCATATATGTAACATATAACATATTACTTATAGTAGAGAAATCCTGTCTGTAGTTCACAATCTATTTTTTCTATATAGGGTTATGGCAAAAGTTTACAGCCCATAGAGAAGGTACTCTTGCAATGATCTAAAGGGTTTATAGTTTCAGTCCAGATCATTAACTTTTACAATTCATGTAGTGCATTCGTTGGCTGTAGTTTTATCGTCAGGCTCTTATTTGCAAAACTATAAGCTATATATTCAAGTGGAAAGCAAGTGGCTGGGGAGATTTTCGCTTTCATCAGAGTGATCTATATGGAAGTTTGTGATTGGCATTTGTTCTTACCTTTATAGAAAAGCATTGAGGGAGCTAAAATGTCCAGACAGATGCACAATTTCCTTATAGAGTTCAGTGTGTTCCTGATCAAGCAGGAAGGGAGAAAGCTTCTTTCCAGAATAACAACAAGAAATTCAGCTCTAATCAGTATTCAGGTGTAAACATCAGCGAGATAGGATCACAAATGCTGACAGGATCCCCTAGTGCGGCAGCGTATGCTTAACCTACAAGTGACCTGTGGCCTCCTTCAGCTCCTTTTCAAAAAATCCCATTGTGTGCTTGTCAGCAGAGAAGTTCCCAGAAATAAAAAATCCAAACCATTTAGGGGCAATATTTTAATCAGCTAAACATAAAAAATAGTGTTACCTTGTAATACTGTTTCCAAAGCTCCTGTTAAATATGAACTAATGGATTAAGTATATCTTAGTCAAGGTACTGTTCAATCATTACAGAGATAAAAGAAATAATTTGAAACATTTTAGAAAATTTGGATAAAATGGGAGATGGCCTATCTATAATGTGAAACTTTCTGGATAACAGATCCTATACCTGTACTTGGTGATGCCAATAGATATGTGTGAGATATGTGTGAGTACATAGTGTAGTTGTAGCTCATCATAAGATAGAAATAAAATAATTCCTTATATCAATGCCAGGAATACATGAATTATTGCTCAAGTTGTTTTGCCTCCTCAGAAAATGAGGAAATTATGGGTGTATCCTAATGGGAATATTAAGCGGCAAAGGAATAATGTGTTTATTATCTGGAATGCTTGAGACCTTGGGTCTTCCAGGTAAGGGATCTTTTTGTAGTTTGAAACACCTTAAGTCTGATAAAGAACATTTAAATATGAAATAAACTCAATAGGGTAGATTTGTCACCAATATGTATTCATGTAGCTTAGTGAAAATCAAGTGCTATGTATTGTTTTATCATTACAGATGAAAATGAATTATATGGGAGATGGCCTTCCCATAATTCAGAGCTTTCTGGATATCAAGATTCTGGAAGGGATCCCATGCATATTATATGAAATATGTATAATTTATGTAATTCCCACCTATTGAATACATCATTTTGGTTACATATATTGGCACTATAACATCAAGCACAAGACCAGTAGAAATATGTATATAATCCAAGCACAATGTGTACCAAAAGTAACCATAGGTTTATAATTTATAACAGCTGCCAATATGTGCAAAATACAACAATAAAAGTGCATTTAATATACATACATTTTGTTATAGTGTAAGATGCATAGCCAGCAAAAGACAGAATACTGTAATGTCATAAAAGCACTGCAAACATAATAAGACTGTAATGTATTTGAGAGGTCAGATATAAAATTGTTCAAGGTACAATCATTTAAGGCAGAGTGAGTTTCTGCACAAATGGCTTGTGCTTACAAATTACTTACATCTATATGCATCACAATGCACAGTACAAAAATAGCACTTTGTGCAGAATGCTTTATGCCTGGGGAGGGATGGGTAGTCCATTGATATGAGGGATTAGGGATTCAATACTAATGAAATGCTAGCAGAGTTTCTCTAGTAATCCAGCTACAATTTGTCTAGCATTTCTTTGATGAAAGGTGATTTCATTGAGTTGGCTGAAGGGCTTGTCCTTTCTTGTGAAATTTCATAGCCGGACCGGCCTTTGGAATTTCTAAATTGATTACTATCGACTGTGGCAGTAATTTGTGTTGCTTTTCAGTTCATTTCAAGCCCAAATAGGAGGATTGATTTGTTGTGCAAATAATGTTCCTATATCTCTAATAACACCCATCAGTACTTGCTCGGGAGCTGACATATTTTTTAACTGTCTGAGAAATCTGGTGGCAGGTTGTATAGCGTATAATTTAGCATCCATTTGATGTAAAAGGGTGACTGCGGTTTGCTTGACGAAGCAAGGGGAGACATTTCATCAACTTAATTGTGCTTGTGTATCTCACACACATCACCTATGAACTCAGGCCTAAATCAGCTCAATTAAACTGATGAGTAAACCTCCTTCATAAATTGTGTTGAGGCAGCTTCCCAGTCCATTAAAGTGACTGGTCTATGGGGACCCGTTACTGATAAAAAGATCTCATTCTTGTCCCTAACTGTTGAAATGGTAACTCTGTTTCTGCAGGAAGATCTGAAATCAGTCAGCACTGTAACCATAGGCAGTCTTCTGTACATTGTCTTTCTTTTTTATCCATTTCCCAGTATTTTCAACATTTTTGAAGAGGGCTTCTAACAATATGAATGACAGTGGTAGAGATATTTTAAAATATGATTCTCTTATTGAATGTGTTATTACAATGTATATTCATTCACTTAATTCATTCATTCAGTTTCCTCTTTGCAAACAGTACACTTATATTCTTATTAACACAATGCCAACTGAAATGTATGCTGAAAATCTGTTGCTGGTGGCCAATCAGCATGCACCCAGTGGTTTTGTTTTTTTCAGAAATAAAATACAAATTAAGGGTAACTAAGTTGTGTGTCCTGAATGTATTGTAGGTGCTTCCTTCTACCAAACTCTTTTTATAACACCACTCTACCAGGTATTATTATTTTTCACCTTTGTTTCTAGCAGTTAGTTGAAGGGAGCACATGTGTAACTTCAGAATGCTAGAAGTGATCCTTAAAACCTCATGGTTTTTAAGAAGTAGCTTCAGCACCAGCTATTGTCTGTAAACAAAGAATACAAACAGGGTAATATCCATAAAGGATGAAACTGAATACAGCAGCTGTTGCCTTTACCAGTAATCCTGAGTCTTTTATATGGAAATATACAACTACTTATCCACAGGTGAAATTAATATATGTAGCCTTTATTTTTTTATTAAGAGTGATGTAATCACTTATCTTTATTGCTGAGTGATGTGACCTGTGTTGCATGACTACACATGGGCAGCATCAAGGCTTGGCTCCTTCTCTCTAACCCATATAATACACCTCCCCCAACTAAAACACTCAGCCAAACACCTCTTTATTGACTGAAGTCAGCAACCGAATGTATTAAATGTAAATTAACCATTATATAAATTTACATTTTCCAACACATTTTCACATTTCACATTTTCCAACACAGTTACATTAGAGTAAGTGAAGGCTACTCTTCTGGAGATCCCTGGTAATCCACCATAATTCCAAATCTTGAGGCTAGCCCCTTGTCTGTACCCCTCCCCTTTTAACTGCAGCTAAACACCACAAGCCTCGGTCCTAAACAACTTCCAACTTAGTTCCTAACTGTATGCTCCCTGTCTCTTTATTTCCCTTCACGTAGCTGTGACTACTGCATTACCTCTTCACCCCAATTAGGATTGCCATTTATCTTTTTTTCCCATTAATAACATTGGAATCAACCATCAAAAATACCGGCCTTCCTATATATTTATCTTTTTTTCCCATTAATAACATTGGAATCAACCATCAAAAATACCGGCTAGGCCGGTAAAATACCGGCCAGGTGGCACCCCTAACCCCAACAAAAAAAGATGTGTGGACATAGCTGGAAAGTTAAAATAGTGCCTAACTCCTATTGCTCTGCACACTTAACTCCCTCTAGCCAATCCCCTGCTGTACTACAACCCCCAAAATCCCTAGCATTAGGCACTTGGACTGGGGTTTCAAACAATGTTCCCTCAAATTCCTTCTTTGCTGTGTGCACAAAAAAAAACTTTCGCACACATTTTAAACTTGTATGCACAGTTTTTAAAAACTGTGTGGTCAAGTCAAAATGAATACAAAATTTTGTGATTTTACACAAAATTCTTGGTGTCCCTCACGCACAAGCACACACCCTAGAACAGTGGTCCTCAAACTTGGCCCTCCAGCTGTTAAGGAACTACAAGTCCCACAATGCAATGATGGAGTCTGACAGCCACAGTCAGGCAATTGTGGGACTTGTAGTTCCTTAACAGCTGGAGGGCCAAGTTTGAGGACCACTGCCCTAGAAGCACCCTTGGTTTAATAAACCGAAGAGAAGATTTTTCGCTGGGCAACTAATATTCCTGCCTGCCACTACCCTGATAACCATCCATTTTAGTTGGTGAAGGCCAATTGTTTAAAGGAGATGTGATATGTCACCTACCAGTGATTATTTATTACCACTTTCCAAAAGTGCACTAGCTCAGGTTAAATCTGTAGCACCATGGAGTGGTTTTCTTCTGCTTCTTCATTCTCCATGCACACGTGCAGTAAAGTGAAAAGCTGAGCTTAAAAGCAAAAAGATGTCTTTTTTCACTGTATAGTGCAGGCGTTGCTCTTGGGCCGGTTCTGTTTCAGCAAAATGGAGTACGTGGTATCAGGTAAGCCGTGTTGATCACTGGGGGGAGTCTGACATTTGGCATCCCCCACTGATTATAATTTATAGATAAATAATATGTACAGACATTTCTGGGCCCCAATGTACAAGATTCAGTTTAATAATTCACAGGTGAGATTTTTTTAGAGTTATATATTATGTGTATTATGGGACACGCAAGTGTTCTCCCTAATGCTCATACAGGAAACTTCTGCCCAGGGTCTGGCTATGCTCTGCACCTTGCACCAGATAAAAAGTCCATCACACAGACCTGCCCTGTTTGAATAACTTGCAAGTTGGGGGACAGTAGGTGACAGAAGGGGAAAGCCTTCATGCCTCCCCCACCTCTCATGATTACAGCACTGCTGAACACAATTATTTAAAGGGATAATTTCATGGGAAAACATGTTTTTTTTCAAAACGCATCAGATACTAGTTGTCATGAATGGCACCCTAAATCCAGAACCCAAGCCAACCCAAGAGGAGCCCTCGGTAATTGGATGCCGCCAGGTCTTATTTGAGAGAGGAGCAAAGCAATAGGTTCTGGACTGGCAAAGGGGCACAATCGTCTCACCAAGGATACTGGATAGAAGAACGTCACCAGATGCCACAGAGTGGAACAGGCAGGCTGGGCCAGCACAAGCAGAGCAGAATCGGCAGACAGGCCGGGATCAGGATTAGAGAGATCAGAATAGTCACAGACAGGAAAGGGTCAGAATTGGAGATAAGGCAAGCAAGGGTCAGTAACAGACGATCAATCAGAAATCACAAAGATTAAAACCCAGGAACTCTACTCATATAAGCATTTGAATTTCTGACCATTGTGCAATGACATCATCACACCAGCGCAACTGCGCCTAAAAAACCTGGAAGTCGGCACTGCACGCCATAGGGGAGACTGGGTACATGGACTGTATTTTACAGGCCTGCCCGGTATTTTTGATGGTTTATCCCAATGTTATTAATAGGAAAAAAAGATAAATATATGGGAAGGCCGGTATTGTTTTCAAGAAAAGATGGCAACCCTAAATGCAGCGGGCATCCATGCCGCAGGAGCAGCAGTGGGCCCCGCTGCACGCTAGATCACCAGACCACACTAGTGCTACTCCAGCAGACTTCTGCACTGAAGTCAATTTCTCAAAAGAGCAAACAGATTTTTTTATATTCAATTTTGAAATTAGACATTTTGTCAATTTCCCTGCTGCCCCTAGTCATGTGACTTGTGCCAGCACTTAAGGAGGGAACTGCTTTCTGTCAGGCTGTTTTTCCTTCTCAATGTAACTGAAGGAGTCACAGTGGGACATGGGTTTTTACTATTGAGTGCTGTTTTAGATCTAAAATGGAGCTGTTATCTTGTGTTAAGGAGCTGTTATTTGGTTACCTCCCCATTGTTCTGTTGTTAGCCTGCTAGGCGGGGAAGGGAAGGGGTGATATCACTCCAACTTGCAGTACAGCAGTAAAGAGTGATTAAAGTTTATCAGAGCAAAAGTCACATGACTGGAGGCACCTGGGAAACTGACAAAATATCCAGCCCCATGTCAGATTTCAAAATTAAATATAAAAAAATTTGTTTGCTCTTTTGAGAAATGGATTTCAGTGCAGAATTCTGCTGGAGCAGCACTATTAACTGATGAATTTTGGAAAAAAAATATTTTTCCCATGACAGTATCCCTTTAAGTACCATGGAATGCAGTGTGCACAAATGGTGATTCTTGTCTGTTTTTATGGTTTGCACTCTGTCTTACATTTAGTAAATGGCCCCTTATATGTATGAGCAGGCACCTGAGGTTATAAAATCTAGGAATAGGTAATTTGCCACCTAAATCCATAGTCATTTACATTTTACATATTTACTGTATTTACATTTTAAGGCAAAGGCTGGAAATGTTACTTTATTCTTGTTCCTGAGGGGAATAAAGAATTAGCCACATTCATTCAACACGGTGCACATTCTATGCATAAAATATAGTTCTAATTTCAAAAATTGATCTGCTGTCTATAGGAGATACGGTGTCCGTGTTTGTGATTACTGGTAATCTTAGCTTTATGAAAATCCATTATTAAAGCCCAATGATGATTATATTGACCATTCTGACCGAGCTGACATTCAGTGCATCCCTAATGGTTACTCCATTGTCACACTGCATAAAGGAAAATTACAACAAAAATGGAATATGTTCAAAATTAATAATCACAATCTTATCTTCATTATTGAAAATCATAACTAATTTAATCATTTGAACTCATTTTTCTTCTGTGTTTTCCACTTGGTATTTTTATGCACTGTGTTTCTGCAATATACGGATATAATATGTGTAACTGAATATATGTTCCATGAAGTACAGCACTCAACAGTCTTTGTAATTTTTTTGTATATCAACGCGGTCCCTGATGACGGTCCCTTGAGGTACCGAAACGCGTTGATGTTTATTTGATTCAGTAAAGGA
>CM044437.1:81413563-81454948 GCA_024363595.1 Xenopus borealis
GAAGTAGAGCAGAACGCTGCTGCTGGAGACAGGGGTGAAGTTAAAACTTAAAGAAATTTTTATGACTGCGCCCTAGGCAGCTGCCTACTCTGCCTACCCCTAGTTCCGGCCCTGATTTTATTCATAACATGTTAAAAACAGGTCAACATGTTCCTAAGACCTTTCTCAAGACAGAGAGACCAAAACATTGGCATATATTGTCTGCCTCGGTGCTACATCATTTTTATGAATTAACTTTAAAAGGGCTTTTTTTGTTTGTACAAGACCTGTTGAGTGCTGTACTTTGTGGGACTATATATATGTGCAGGACAGATCAACAGTTACCACAAGCATTTAGTTGCAGTTACTGCTGTACAAGGGGGTCTGAGAGCACAATTCACATACAGATATGTTATTGGATCTTTTTTTTTTTTTTCAACAAATATATGACCAAATATTTTTTGTTTCATTTGTTTAAGCAGGTTTTCTTCATCTACGTTTTGAAAAGCAGAGGATGTTTTAGGTCACATTCTTATACAAATATAGAAAATTTTAAAGGGTTCACAAACTTTCACACATGACTGTACATACATTCCAGGTTCTTCTGGTACAGGCTTCCTTGATCTCTCATCACTTGCTAGGCAGTATCTGGCTGAGATTATCGGTAAATTTCATGTAATGACAGAATATGAGAATACCACTTAAACAGGGCACAACAGTTACCACCAAGTATGAGAGTCCTAGCAGTTTCCAGTTGTTTTCTTAGAAGGCCAGCAAGCTTGATGTTGCAGTATGGTTTACAGATCATTCCAGGGCTGCCGAGGCCAACGTTTTCTTTTTCTTTTGGACTGATTAGAAACACTGCAGTTCTTACTGAGAACAGGAAAATTACAAAAGTAATATTTATTGGGAGGCAAAGCAGTGAAAAGGCACACAGTGCATGCACAAGTATGTAACAGCAATCAAAGCTTCATACAAATACCTCCCTGTTCAAACACTATGAAAGTTAATCCTATATTCCTAAAATTTGTCTATGAAAAGTAACATATTTTGCAGAAAAAACTGAAATGTTACTTTTTTATGATGTCCGTTTGTGTGGTGCATAATTACAAATCATTCTTGAATACAACAAAGGGGGCACCTTTCCACAAAGTGATTGGAGCAGGCAAGGCATCATATTAAAGAATCACTCAAACAGCTCTATGAGGTAAAGTGGGAGAAATGATCTAGGAAAAACATGGAGGATAGATCTTGAAGGAAGAGATGGATTATCTCGGTAAAGACAATGAGGATGAACTGTGGCCCTTTTATACCCCTGTGGCTCCTTTCCTGATCAATAATTTTATAAAGCATTTATTATGCTGAATGTGCTGTCCCCAGCTGTATAATCAGGTTCAAACAGCTCTAATTGTTCTGCATGAGGAGTGGCTTCCCTCTTGGTGTTATCTATTGATTTAATTGTAAAAAATATATTGATTATTTCAGCCTTTTGTGATAAAGCCTCACTTGCCTACTGAGAATAATATCAAGACCATTTCTAAGCATTTTAACATCACCAGCAACAGCAAGTGTGGGTGTGTATATGCTGTAGGGCTGCTACAGAGTTGTCGGACATTAACCTGCTCCATAGCATTTTATTGTACCAAGGTACAGTACAGCTAATGACATGGTCACATGAGAAGCATCACGGGACTAATGTGGATTCTTGGGTCTTCATGAAGCATCAATAGGCTAAGTTTTTACTCTTGATTCTGGAGGGTTACATGTAAAGAAAGCAGGATTAATATTGTGTGTCTCTTTCATAATATGTAAGCCCTACAGTACAGATCAATTCAACAAACACACTCACTGGAATGGATAAACTAGAGGAAAAGATGAATAATCAGGGTGTTTCTACCATAAGCAAGTGGTGGCCAAAATTCATCCTACAGAGACCATTCATTTTAAGTTTTATTTTTAAATGAATGCTCAGCGTTTTAGTGTAGTATTGCACAATATCTCTCTCATCAATGGTGAGTCTCACCTTTATCTGAAAATAAGAGCCACCCCTGAACAACCGCTGGTGTGGAGGATACTGTGAGTGTTAGTTTTCAGGTACCCACAATCATACTAGGAGGGAACAATGCTGTATTGTGATACATATGGTGATTTCTAGCACTTTGTGGTGATTACTAGCACTTTGCAATTTTATAGAGATAAATTTTATAGAGGTAATTGTTCCTAAGTCACTATAGCACCAATGTAGTTTTGCTTTCTTGACAATCGTACATTCTGCATAACATTATATACTTTACTATAGTTTTCCCTCATTTCATATCTAATTGTATGATGTGAGCAAAAGCTTTTTTGTTTCCTGTTCCTATGCTCCATATGATGCAAAGTAGTGTCCCCTTCACATTCATATGTGATGAGTAATGCCATTAGGAGCTGTTTTTATTTAAAGTATGTCCTGGGTTGCCAAATTGCTTAGAAACGTCCTGGTCTCCCACTCATATGTACTGTATGAACACAAGTATTCTGAGAGAAGGATTGTTCTTGACACACAAAGCAATGTCCTTGCACTTTACTGATAATTTAAGCAAGGGAAATGGATTACAACCCCTGCTTATAAACAAGGTACAGATACAGAATACTATACTATGCATACACGTAGTATATACTGGTTAATAAAATCAAATAAACTAAGAACAAATAAGCAGAAATTGTCTTTAACCTATCATTGTCGATGATTGCATTGAGCAGGTATTCACAAACATTTTACATTTTACCCATATCAAATATCATCACAGAAATTGAGATTTAGATTATTGGGCCTGTAAACATCTGTTTCCACATTAGTCCAAAGGAAACCTTAACCAAATCAGTTGGATTTCTCTTTGGTAAGATGTAGAAGCAGCTACTGATACAAATTAGAAGAATGTCTTCCCAGGCTTTACTAGATTTACTTAGCACAGGGGGTACATTTGTACTGGGCCTAACAGGGGGCCTTGTTATGCTGCACTTTTCAGATTAGTTTGGCCTCCCTTGATAGTGATGAACCGCTTAAGTCCTAAAGAGCTGAAGATCTGAAATCCCAAAGAGCCAAAGACCCAAACTGATGAAGACCCAAAAAAATCAGAAGCACCGAAGACCAGAAGCAGCCACAAGACCCAAAGTTGAAGTCCTGAAGCTGTGAAAAGGCCCAAAGCCACAAAAGGAGCCGAAGCCCCGATGCTGCAAAAAGACCTGAATCCACTAAAGGATCCTATGGTAAGTTCCATTTTTTTATTTGAACTCCTGACCTGCTATGTAATATTTTAATACTATATATGCCCCTGGCCACCAATGTTTTTGTTAAATATTCTAGGGGGCCCTGATCACCAATGATTTTTTTTAACAGTTTATGTGGGACCCTGGCCACCAATGTTTATTTAACTTATAATGGGGTCCTGAACAACAGTAAAAAAGCTGGTCCTGGCTTTTTTACTGTTGTGTGTGGTGTGGCGGGAAACTGGTGTGGGCAGGGACCAGGGGGCACAGAAAATGTTGTTGTACTGGGCCCTGTGAGTTTTGATGGTGGCCCTGATAATTCATGCACAGTATACACTGCTAAGATATATAGCAGCGACTTGCATTTCTTAAGAGCATCTTCTTGTAAACTGAAGATAGAATAAATCTATCCATTAAGCCATTAATTCTTAACAAGACAGCTAATTAGTACATTAAGAAATAGAGATAATTAGGATTAAGATCTCATCTAATTTTCTCATTAGGATCTTGGCACCAATGAGGTCTCCAATGCATGATGATGGGTTCTTTCAATCAAATGGTTAAACACAAACTCAAGATGCATCGGGAGAATGTTTCCAACAATGTAGAGCTGTTTATATATCACTTTTTTTCTCCTACTTTGTGCTTGTTGCGCAGTTTTTGTAAATATGAACTATAGCAAATAGAGTATCAGGTGTATTTATTAAGGAAGCCCAACATTAACCACCAAATGTAGTAAAAGGCACAACCTTTGCCCAGGTGCCATAACTTACATTAATCAAAAAGACCAGGGTAGCACTGGGCTAATGGGACACCAGGAACAAACTCCGTGGGCCTCAGCCCTTTTGGACCCCATTGACCCAGACCCACTCCAAAGACCCAGCTCCATTCCAGAGCTTCTGACCTCAACTCTCCTCCCAATTGCATGAAGAAATGACATGTATGCAGCAGGTACACGCTAGCTGGGGGGGGAAGGGGGATTTGTGACTGGGGTCATGGAATGAGTAGGGCCCTGATGGGGCAGCCCAGGTGGGCTCAGACCCCCCCCCGTTAGACGCTGAATAAGATATTTGCTTTTAAGCAGTTGACTAGTAAATGCCACCCACTGATTGAGTGCTAGAGGGGACTAGGCAAACTTTGAACTTTTTATTGCATTTCTACCATAGAATTATAAACTGCACCCTTTTATGCTGCTTTATCATATACAGTGATTCCAATAAAAGCATGGCAAGTATCCTCTATCTACTGCCTTAAATGAAGCAAATGTAAATTAAAGGGGTTGTTCACCTTTGAGTTAACTTTTAGTATGTTGTAGAGAGTGATATTCTGAGACAATTTGCAATTGGTTTTCATTTTTTATTGTTTGTGGTTTTATAGTTATTTAGCTTTTTATTCAGCAGCTCTCTAGTTTGCAGTATCAGCAATTTGGTTTCTAGGGTACAAATTCCCCTAGCAACCCTGCATTGATTTGAATAAGAGACTGGAATATGAATAGGAGATGGACTGAATAGAATAAGTAATAAAAAGTGGCAATAACAATACATCTGTAGCCTTACAGAGCATTTGTTTTTAGATGGTTTCAGTGACCCCCATTTGAAAGCTGCAAAGAAACAGAAGAAAATTGCAAATCATTAAAAAACTATGAAAAAAAATAATGAAGACCAATTGAAAAGTTTCTTATAATTGGCCCTTCTACGATATACTAAAAGTTAACTTGAAGGTGAACCACCCCTTTAAATGTTTATTAATGCTCTCTGCGGTGATACACTGTATCCTTACAGCTTACATATAGAGCACAAAGCTGGATTGACAGGTATTTTATCCATGCTATAACCCTGGCTATGCCTACCAACTCAAGACTAAGTGCAGCATACTACATTAGTTGTTTTGCAGGAGAACAATATAGACAGGTGTACTGGGTAAAGTATGAGAAAATATGGAATGGTATTATTATTATGAATTAATAATGCACCATGATATTCCAGAGTGTTGTACAATAACTGGGTGTATACATTGAACATACAGATTAAATTCATAATGGCTTCTCTAGATATTGTTACTGACCCTGCTTGCCGATTCTGCCTTTACATGTGATATTCTCTCTTCCAAAATCAACGTGTAACCTCAAGGCCTCTTATTTTACATAGATCCTTCACTTCCTGATAGTTTGGTAAATCTTAAGGCACAGTTAAAATTGTTCATCCTTCAGCAGCATGTATTATTGTGTAACTGAGCAGTAAAACCATGTTCACTTTACTTAGGAGCTCTAGTGATACAAGCAGGGTTGCTTTTAGCTCATTAAGAATAAATGGAATGCTTGTTATTCTGTCCACAAATGACCCTCCGCTGAATGCACAGCAACCATTTAAATTGTGGTAGTGGTCCAAAAACTCTTCGGGGGTTATTTATCAAAGGTTGTATTTTAGAGCTGTGTGAGCTTACTTAGACCTCGTATGAAGTCACAACTGAAATGGATTCTAATTTAAAGGGGAACTATCATGAAAAAAAATTTGATTTAAGCTTTAGCATACTGAAATAAGAAACTGTCTAAACACAATAATATTCTGCACCATTTCTGAAATAATCAAGTATATCGTCATTATCCCTCTCTCAGCATCTTTTTCTCTTCATTCTGTCTTCTTGCAGCAGTTGGGTTTCAGATAGTCATTGACAAATCCAATATATTTTATAGGGGAGCTTTCTTTCCTAGCAGATTAATTAGAGCTCACTCAAATAACTGATTACAGTATAAACAAATAAACAAAATAACTGCCTTTTGCACAAAGTCTGCATGTCGCGAGGCATGATGTCTGATGATTTTAATGAGTGAGCTCTAATAGATCTTCTAGGCAAAAGGAGCCCCCTATAAGATATATTGAATCTAACTGTCAATGAATATCTGACACCCACCTGCTGCATGAAGAGAGAATGAAGAGAAACAGATACAGTTTTACTTTTTTTTTGTTTGTCAGTGCCGGATTTTGGTCGCGAGCGCCCCCAGGCCACATGTGTCTGCGGGCCAACCGCACGGTCCTAGCGCCTGCCTCCTGCAACCCAGCGGGTGCACATGCCGGAGCACTGGTGCTCCTCAGCCTTGCCACAAATCCAGGCCTGATGTCAGTCTAATGGAAATAAGTAGACATGGATGCATAATTAGTTTCCTCTTCTGTATAGCTTCGGTAATGGTCTTGCTAGGCTGAGGTTTATGGTGCTCAGGGCATTTTGGCCACGGCTGTGTTCTGGTGAGCGCAAAATATCTACAGAACAAGAGTGGTGCCAAATTCAGATATGTACTACTTTACATGTAGTAATGCTGCCTTTGGGCAGGGGTTCCTAATAAAAGTTGGTACACTGTACAATACTTGCATGCACCTGCAATCTTTTTCTCAGTGCCCATAATATTTTCTTGCCCACAGAAGAGATCTGGGAAAATATGTTTGAAATCATGTAATAAGGCCCAGATTAAGATCCATAGATTGGAGGGTCAAAATGTGGAAAAAGTGGTTGTATTGCTTTTGTTAACGTTGCCACTAATGAGGGCCCCATGAAAACTGTTTCCAGAGTAAGTAGAAACAAATCTAAATTTACTTGGGCAAAACTATGAAATATATATCCAGAAAGCCAAATTATGATCCGTCAAAACTATGTAAATATGATTGACTTCCACAATTGCTACACAAGCTCTATGCAGGCGATCATAGTTTATCTCCATCCACCTCAAATGTGGGCCATAATGGGCAGAGACCTGCAAAATCACAAAGACATTTTGTAGCACTAATACTGCGATTCAAAGTATAGCAAGATTGAAGGAAACCCTTTATTAATCTAGAATGCCCTCACAGGGCTTCTATGCCTCCCATGCAGAAGACAGACAAGTAGAAGCCTACAGCTTTATTGAAGGTGTGGGATATGGGATATTAAAATGCTGACAAGAAGGCTGACATATTAATCTTGTGATAGACCGTGACAATATGTTTTAAAGAGACCCTGGAGTCTGCAGATGTAATTTATTTTTCACCCTGTGGGGTTGAATTACCAGTTGGACTGCTTAGGGGTTTGGTTTACCCTCTGCCAACTTTTAGAAAGGTTGACTTTGATGGAGTAATGTCATCAAATAACCTCACTTGTGAAGAAGCACCCTCAGATTCAGTTACACTTTCTCAATGAAATCATTTAGTAGTCCACCCAAAGGCAAAGGGAAATGGCTGATACCATACAGAGCTAATGTACATAATATGTTCTGTAGGAAACAGAGAGCAAGTCTAAATATACACCTAATCTACAAGCTACTCACACTGACAGTTTGTATTAAGTGACAGTCTGCTCTTCTACTATTCCGTTTGGCTCAATGACATGGTTGGTCTGCTACTGAAAGTTCACGTGCCAAGCACTACCCAATACTGAGTCCTTTTGATTCACTTCCAGCATGAAGAAAGCTTAGAATTCTCTAAAATTAGAACAGCGGGTGCTTGAGAAATAAATCTCATCATTCCACCTTTTAGTCCATTCTTCTTAGCCTGAGCATTAAAACTGTCATCCACTCCCCTTTTTATCTGTAGGAGAGAGGTGCCTCTGGAGACCATTCCTACTCATCTGGATACTTGCCCCCACCCTGAATTCTTTGGCACAAGGTAGATTGTCGGAAGTGCATGCTTGTCCACATTGTTGATTACAGAAGGACTAAAAATGTCTTGGGGATTCCAGCCAGGGTTAGTTTACCCTTTGATTGCTAGCAAAGTATCTAACTTATTGAGCTAGAGAAATCCATGCAACAAGAAATGTAGCAGAAAGGCAAAATGACATTTTATTCATTCAGTTTTTTTATTTTCTGTTATTTACAGTATATAGCACTGACTCATTTTTTGCAGAGGTTATATATCATTCACATCACTCCCTGGCCCAGCCGCCCAATCTAGGGCCCTTACCACAGTCACGCATATTATGGCCAATCAGAGACCAACTTGGCTGTATGATTTTAGAACATGGGTGGAACCCATAGTACCCTGACAAACCCCACATAGCCACAGGGTTGACTTCCTTAAAAAAAAAAAAAAAAAAGCTTTATGTATTAGAATAATGTAATTCAGCGGATCATCACAAGTTTATATTTTTTATATATGTAAATAAAGCAGATTTTCTAAAGGCTTTTGAGAGATATTTTTGTATTTACTGTGTATACTGACTGACCCCTTCTTTAATAATAAATTACAATAATTTCTTCCATTACTGCAGTAGCCTCTGCAATAATGATTTCTTCTTTAGACATCTCACCCTGCAGACCGGGAGCATGATCTTTTGTGTTGCTTGTTTTCTAGCTGCAGAGTTTGCTCTGCAGATTTCCATAAAATTTATGAAGTTTATTTGCTTTCTCCAAATAGTTTTTATTTGAATCTTTGACTATACAGTGTGATCAGTGTTTCCTTAATCCTATCTTACTTAACTATCTATATAAAGAAAGCCACAACCATTAGTTGTTTATGATTTAAAGCTAATAAAAAGCAATGACATTTGAGGGGGAATGTAATTAGAAATTGCAAGCGATATTTAAAATGGCGGTTTTGCAAATGTGTAGTGCTGCTTGCTTTTTGGGAAATTATTACATCGCTAAGCAATGGTTAGCATTAACACCTGCTCTGGAGTTTTGATACATGTTTAGTCACAAATTCCACTTTGTGATTGCAAACTTTTATTGCATACACTGCACATGTTCACAAAAGTTATTTGGTCGCAAACTTTGCAAGGAAGTTGTTGAGGTCTATAATCGATCAAAAAGGACCCAAACATGGTCGCTAACGTTCACAATTGTCTTTGCACACTTTTCTGCGCTAACGAAACATATCACATTCCCCCCCATTAAAGGGGTGGTTCACCCTTAAGGTAACTTCTATTGTGTTATAGAACAGCCATTTCTAAGCAACTTATTTTTTCATTTTTATTTTTTTTTTAATATAGTTATTTGTCTTTTTCTTCTGATTCTTTGCAGGTTTGAAATGGTCGTCGTCGTCCCCTTCTAAAAAACAAATGCTCTGTAAGGCTACAATTGTGTTGTTATTGTTACTTTTTATTGCTGATCCTTCTATTCAGACTCTTTCCTATTCATATTCCAGTCCCTTATTTAAATCAATGCATGGTTGCTAGGGTAATTTGTGCCCTAGTTACCAGATTGCTTAAAATGCTAATTGAAGAGCTGCTGAATAAAATGCTAAATAATTCAAAAACCTTCAATAGTAAAAAATTTAAACAAAGTGCAAATTATCTCAGAATATCACTCTCTACATCATACTAAAAGTTAACTCAGAGGTGAACAAACTCTTTAATGTTGTATTCCAGGCATCAGTACATCATATAGAAACAGGATCAACACATATGAATTCTCTCTGTAATTTTAGTTTATACCTGAGAGAACTACAAGAACTACATAGTAATACAGACATACAGATCTGAGATTTTCAGTTAAAGCACAGCAGCCTGGCAGACTGGCTGCCTACCAAGATACATATTATTTACTGGGAAGCAATTTAGGCTTGTAAGTAGATATAATTCTGTGCAAGCAAATCATTCTCTCTGCCAATAGACAAAGAAAGTTTGATTTTCCTCTGCTATAATATGCAGCTTTATAGGCGCCATTCTCTCTGGTAAAGGAACCAAGTGGGCTAGACCAGCCTGTAGTTAAAAGTATTATCTTATAAAATAAAAATAAACAGAGGCAACAGCATAGGGACAACAAAACATGTATGATACAACACATATTAGTCATAGCTGCATCAGGTGATAAAAATAATTTAAATTCTTTTGTATTTTGCTCTGCATTGTCTTTTTGTAGTTGACACAAAAACACAGAGCATCTATTATCTATTTCTAATATACCAACATTCTGTTCTGTATGCCACAATACAATGCACTTAGGAGGTGGATAGAAATAAATGCAGCCAAATGTGGTTAAAGTTACCAACCCCCACATGGTGATGCATGGTAAAATAACTCATTTATTTATGACCCCCCATGGCTTTTCTCAGCACAGGAAACACACATTATCCCCATGAAAGGTTTTATTGATTGGTTACAACCATGCATAATAGTAATTGTTTTTAAACAGGGTGCTTTCAGAATGAAAACACCGTAGTGACATTGGATTTTTTTTACAATGGTAAATGTGGGCATCAGCTTTTTTATTTCATACAAATAAACTATACCACTTCTGGGACTCTCCCTTTAAGAACTGCCTATGCTGAACCTTCTGCCTGCTAAATTATTCCCCTTAATTCACAGCCCTTTGCAATATCTCAACCACCAGTACCTAGAAATGACTTCTTGTTGTCTTTTGCATTGACACCAGTATACATTTACTCTGATATGCACATTTTATCGCATTATTATTATGTTGTGTAACAAAAAAATTACATTCCTAGTGCCATATATATATTTCACTTTCACAGCTGCTCTCCAAAAGGCTACAGCAAAGCAAACCCAACACCTTTTTTACTTGGTGAAGGTGGATATTTATTGGTGTAGTGGACCCAGGTTAATGCAGGCAGGTATGGACCTGACACTGATAGTCCTAACAAAATCTAAGATGGTGAGCTCATGTGAACATTCTTGAAGTCCTGGATTATTGCTGTTATTATTATTATTGCTGAAGCTTTATGCTGACACAACATCAAATGATGGCACTTACATTTATGGGTGTAGTGGACCCAGGGTAACACAGGTAGGAAAAAAAAGACATTGATGTAAATCAAGAATTAGTTTCTTGTAACAATGTTTTCTGACACCTGAGACTTAACACAACATGAAAATGTACCACCTCTCACATGCTGGAGGCTCAGCGTAAATACCCTGTATGTCCAAACACTGGCCCACAGTTAAGTTTCATGCAAAATTCAGGTAACAACAAGGGGCAAATTTACTAAGGGTCAAAGTGAATATTCGGATAAAATTCTAATTAAAAAACATTGAATTTCGAAGTAATTTTGGGTTTGTTCAAATAGCCCAAAATTCCGTTTGAATTGAAAAAATTTTAAGTACTGGCCTTTTAAAATCCTTCAACTTTGACATTTCACCACCTTAAAGCTTTGAAATAGGTCCATTTTCGATCGAAAAAGCCCTTTAAAAAACTTTGAGGGTTGAATTTCAATGTTTTTTCACTTCTAGAATTCGGCCCTTAGTAAATCTGCCCCCTTATGTTATGTGCAGCAACTTTTTAGCAATGTAGAAATTAGGTAGAATTATGGTCAGTTATTGGTTGTTGTACCAATGTTATTAAAAGAAAAAGGAGAAATAAAGCTCTTTAACACATGCACAAACACACATACTTTTCTTCACACTTTTCTATATACTTTTTTTATAACTATAGAAAATTACAACAATGCAGACCATGAACACAAGGCGTAAACTCAAAGTAAACATCTTTTCTCAGCTTAATTATTTGGCTACTTGCAACACTAGGGGGCAAATTCACTAAGTTCTGAAAATTTGCTAGCGTTGGCTTCACTAGCGTTCGCCGCACTTCGCCAGGCGAATTTTCGCCAGCGCTACGCAAATTAACTGAAGTGCGAAGTTACTCTCAGGTCGGCAAACTGTAGCGTAGTTGCGTTAGTGTTACTTCGCTAGGCAGATCGCTGTTACGCTAGCGATGCCTAATTTGCATACAGCGGGAACTTACGCATATAATACAAGTATATGTTACAGCCACTACATTCCACTACACAAGCCCATGAAACCTTTAATAAATTAAATAAAGTTGTCCTATTGCCCTAGATGTGCCCCCTGGATAGTTGTCTTGCCATGTTAGGAAATGTAGGGGGAAGGAGGGTAACCCCCCCCAAAAAAAACGATCTTTTTCAGACTATCACCCTCCAATGGTAAAACCCGCCAGCATTTTTTTTGGACTTAGAAAAAGTTTCCTTTTTTTTTTTTCAAACTCCTATCTATTGTATTGAACTTCGCCTGGTCTAGCGTAAGTGGTAACGTTCAGGAAAAAGTTGATCTTAGTGAATTTGCGTAATTACGATCCTTCGTCAGTGTGCAACTTCGCCTGGCGTAAGGGTGCGAAGTTGCGCAAGTCTATATACATCGCTAGCGAAAATTCGCCAGAGTTGGTGTTAATGAATTTGCGAAGTTATGAAATTACATCACGCTGGCGAATTAGCACTAGTGTTAGACTCTTCGAGCTTTAGTGAATTTGGGCCTAGATGACATCTGCTACTGCTGGGCAAACTTTGGTTTTCATGGATTTCTGTATTTTATGGGGGGAAATTTATCAAACTGAACACAAAAAATGCTACTGAAGAGCTGTGGGACAAATGTAAAAGGGAAGTGGCACCCAGTCTGTTCACGAGCCCCATGGACATTTTTGCGTATGAAATCTTATTATAATCCAGCCCTTAATTATGACATTATGAGGAATAATTGGCATGCTACATGCAACTTTGTTAATGGGTTATGAAAACAGTAGTGGTATTGCCCTGCTTTTAGGGTCCCTAGTGACTAGGAAGGATCTGTCTTGTTGATTCTTACTTTCTCCCCCTCAATCACCTCCTCCCTAACTTTCCAGTCACCTCAAAACAATAGTGTTGCTTTTTTGTTTGTTTGTTTGGGTTTATATGGTGATTTTCTAGACTTTCTTCCATGACAAGGCCTGACTGTATTTCTGGGGATACATGTGGGGATTGTTGTTAAGGAAGAACTAGTAGCACTTGGACAACCAAGATAGAATGGGGCACTAATGATGCCATAACCTGTATAAGTCCCCCACAGATCTGTAAAGGTGAAACATAAATTAGGAAGCGTAACATCCTGCAGAGTATATACAGATGTCCGTAGTCTTCAATGTATTGGTGGGACAGCTGGTTTTCATATGTCAGAGCATTTTTATTGTACAGACCAGCTCTAAGTAAAGAAGTTTAGTAATGACTGCTGATTATAAATATTTCGATTTGGCTGAACATTTCTAGTTGATATCGATTGGCTATATAATATGATTTCTTTGTCTATCTGGATACAGCAAACACTTTTTGATAAATGTTATATTTGTCTATTGGCCAATCATTGGTTATATACTTAAATTGTTTCCTGCTTGCCCCTTCTCTTCTTATTTATGTTTCCCATTTGTATTTTTTATCTTTCTTTCTCTCATCATCACACGCTTTCATGTCATGCATATTTCTTTTCCACCATGGTCCCAAAATGCCTTCAACATGAATACTAAATAGACAATTTCCAGTCACTTGAGTAGTCTGAATACTGGAAAATAATTTTTCTCATTTACTTCTTCTTGTTGGCTCCACTGATAATCATGTTAAGAGATAAATAATTGCTGGTATAATTTTCACTGAGATAATTTAATTTCTGTATATATATAATATTCTCTTGTTGGGGCACTGGGGTTTCTAAAGGAGTAGCAAGTTATATGAGGTCAGCAGTTTTTGAGAATGATGCTAAAACCACAACATCTAAACTCATCTAAATAGAGCAAAATCTTCAAAATGAATTTAAAATGGCAAAAGCTCTGTGAAGCGCTGTGTGGGGAAGAAATTAAAGCCCAAGGTCGGGGACAGAAGGGTAGAAGTGTAAAGCTGGCCATAGACACAAAGATAGGTCCCCATCGCCCGACCTGCCACTTACCTTCAATTTAAATAAAGCAGTAAATGAACAGGTGAGCCAATGTTCAGCCCATGTTCAGCCCCTGTCTGCAATCGTACCAAAGTTTATGTCCGACAAAGCTGGTGACAGTCTCCCACTGAAAATCGTCCGATTGGCAATACATGCAGAGATATTATCAGCAGCCGACAGAAATTTTCTAACCTTTCCGATCGACTGAATGACCAATTGGCATGGCAAGACAAACGTTGGGACACTCCACACACTATCCGAAAATTGTAGGAATTCGAGGATTCATACAATTTGCATCTATGGCCAGCTTTAGACTGCAGCAAGACGGATGTGCCAGTTTAGGCTCTTTCTTCTGAATGCTAACATAGTAAAGTGCAGGTATGCAATAAAATTTATTGTGAGGTCTGACTGTGCTCAGCTTGGATAATCCACAATTTTTGAAATGCTGCTGAAGAACAAGCTATGTCATATTAGGCCTTGTAGTGCAACTTAGATGATCCTGACCAATGATTCATGTTGTGTTTTTGTGCAGAACTTGTCAGTCTTGTAAACTGCGTTCCATTAAGATACATAGGAACCACTTCACATTACCTTGACTCTACAGGGTAATTATCAACAATAACATGTATTTTCTAGATTTTGTCACCATGACTTGTTTCAGGTCAAAGAATCATTAAAAAATATACACTAAACCTAATGGCAATGGCTCACCAGAATATTAGTCACTGCATGTTTTCCCACATTATTGTTGTATTTGCAGCCCTGGCAGCTGCCCTGGCAGCAAAGATGAATCTCCTGGTGTGCCATTGCCCTAACACTGATGTAGACAGTTACTGGAATGTAACACCAAGGGGCTAATATGTGAACACTGGGCACAATTGCAGCTAAGCAGTAACTAATGACATGCAATCAAAGTCTTGTTTATATTGTTCTGGCTGAGAAAAAAACTAATCACAGGTTGTTATAGATTACTACAGAGGTTCACTTTTGCCCAGTGTTGATAAAAGGCCCACACGACTGATATGGCTGGTTAATATCAGGGGACCTTTTTACCCATAAAGAGGATCACCGCACCAGAGGCCACCCCTTCAGACTAGCGGAAAAGGACTTTCATTTGAAGCAGCGTAGGTGGTTCTTCACAGTCAGGACAGTGAGGTTGTGGAATGCACTGCCGGGTGATGTTGTGATGGCTCATTCTATTGATGCTTTTTGGACAGACATAATATCAAAGGCTATTTTGATACTAAACTCTACAGTTAGTATGGGCATATATGGTTTGTGTGTAAGAGTGTAGGGGTGTGTGTGTGTATGCTGGGTTTTAATTTGGAGGGGTTGAACTTGATGGACTTTGTCTTTTTTCAGCCCAATTTAACTATGTAACTATGTGGTCATTTTGTATGCAAAAAACCTCCTCAACATAATTTTGTTTATAAGTCTAGCCAGTCGGTTTGTGCTACTTTGGGTAGCATAATTGATTGTATTGGGGCTGGTGGAAATATGAAAGGTTACAAGTGGAATTATTTGTTGTATAAATGGAATAGACATGGGATGATGGGAACAAAATATATAGAGAATTATTTGTCACATTGTTGTATATCTTGTTTTTCTTAATATTAAATATATGAAGAATATGTGAAGGCAACAGCTTTGTCTATAGTTTCCTTTTGGCTTAGTCCATTTAAATAGACTATGACGGCTTTAATTAAGCAATATTCCCAATCAAGTGAATGGTGTTTCTCTACAGCATTTACACAAGGATTCTCTAATAAAGCCTGCTCCATATGTAATTTATGTGTCCAAGTGGATACTCTCTGGTGTTGTCCTCTGTCTTTGCAAATACAATATCTGTGTGTGTCCATTTATGACACTTGTGTTTTGCTGTTAGTATACCTTTGCATGATTTTATGGTTCTCTAAATCATCAAGCCTTGACCTTGTTAGCCCCAAACAGATGGAACTGCCAGTTCTGTTTCCACTGCAATCTCTTAAATGAAGATGCAAAAAAACTCATTGAAGCAATGCAGCAAGAGCAGCAGCTGCCATCCCCACAGACGTATATTTGTTATTAGCTCAGTGACAGTCACCAGGAGAAATGACAAAGATAAGGAGCAAAATAAACTGCTAAAGGAAACAAAATGTAGAGAGATGCATTCAGTCAGCAAATGTCTACTACTGGACTGCAGATTATAAAATAATTTTTCTATCACACTGCTGAGATAGACAGGCCAGTACAGCTTATACATTACACTGTGTCTCTATATTACATTATAAAGATGGATAGGTTTGTTTCCTGAGTTCCAGCTATTGTTTACTGGAAACCCTTCCTTTGTACTGGACACTATATCCCAGTTTAGCAAACAGTAAATTGTAAAATAAAAATACAAAATGTGCTTCAATCTCTGCAAGACAATTTTCACTTCTACCTATTGTCATCTGGCTCATTTTTATAATAAAATTTAAACCCATCAGCTTCCTGTCGCCAAGCAGAGAGGGCACAATTGAAAGCTTTGTGTTTGAAGTGGTAACAGGATTCCCTGTTTAGTGTTCACACTGTGCGTTACACCTGGCTTTCAGTGTCTTATGTGAGCTGAGTACAGAATACCACTGCTCATTCTTGTGCTTTTTTCTGAGCTTTTGGATGGCTCAGCAGAACAGCAGTGCCAATAACAGCGCGTAGGTAATTAAATCAGATGTGCCATTGCTTTTACTGTTACCTCTCCAATTTAGTTTTCATGGGTTTACGGCAGGTAAGCTCCATTGTACCACATTTCGCATGTTATACATCCCACATGTGTGATTCAGGGAATAGAACGCTGGGATTTTTTGGTTTGTTTGTTTGCAATTTGCTGCTCTCTTTTTTTGCCACTGCAAGGAAAATCATTGCTTCATACAATTTATTGCTTTCTGACACATTTTAGGCACATTTTAGATGTGATATGGTTCAGTTTTCTATTGTTTTGTATTTGCAACAAAAACAGCCCACACCACTTCCATTTTGCCATTTTGCTCCTATGGCAATGCAAATCTTCATTATCCATCTACTAAGTATACCCTTATACAGGTCTGGGTCCTGTTTTCCAGAATGCTCAGGACCTAGGGTTTCCTGAATTCGGGATCTTAATTTGGATCTTCATACGCTATGGGGCAAATTTACTATTATTCCCTATAATTAGCTCGACCAAATTCGCAATTCGATAAGTATTCGACTATCAAATGCTTATCGAATTGTTTTAGGCTATCATTTTGCTCGATATCCGATTTCTCGATGAATCCGTAAGATCTTTACCGATCGATTGATACCGATTGATCGATACCGATCGTTCGATTCCACGAAAAAATCCTGAAATTTCCTTCGAGAGTCCGAAAAATTTATACGATTCAAATGATCGAACGCTCCGATCGTACGAATGGTATTCGAGCAGGACTTAGTCTCTGAAGCCTATGGGGAGCTTCCCATAGGCTTCTAATGCAATTCGGTAGGTTCAATCTGTCGAAGTAGGCAGTCGAACAACTTTAAAATTTTTATTCCTTCGATCATCGAATGATCGAATTATCAAATATATTATTATTCGATATTCGATGATCGAAGAGGCCAAATTTCACGAAAAATTTGTACAATCGTTGTTCGATCGAATTCGATCGAACTTCGATCATTTCACGTGAAATTTGTAAATCGCCCATCTTTACTTAAAACTCTTTTAAACATTAAATAAACAAAATTGAAATGTTTTGTCTCCAATAAGGATCAATTATTTCAATTATATCTATATACAAGATACTGTTTTATTCTTACAGAGAAAAAAGGAAATCATTTTTAAAAATTTGATTCATTTGATTAAAATGGTGCCTATGGGAGATGGCCCTGCCCTAAGGCTGAACGGGTACAAAAAATAGGGAGCCATAGCTGGGTGGTTATAGTGAAATGTTCAGCCCTATGATAAATCATCATTTATATAGTGCTGACTTAAGGTGGCCATAGACGCACTGATAATATCGTACAAACAAATTTTCCGGTGCGTGTATGGTGGGAAACGAGCCGACCATTATCGGCAGAATACTTGGATATTGGTTGGCTCGTCGATTGGGCTGGACAGAAAATTTTGATCGGGTGCCTTTCAAGGGACCCAAACATCAGCCACTGTTTAGAGATGAATCGTCAGGTACAGGTAGAATTCTATTCTATCTAGTTTCTACCTGTATAGCTGACAATTCAGCTCTTTGCGAGTGTATTGTAATGAACAATCTTTCTTGGAAAGATCTTTTTCGAAGAAAGATCATAATCGTTAGGTCTATGGCCAACTTTATTCTACAACATTTTATGTTTTCACATCGGTCCCTTCCCCAGTGGAGGTTGCAATATATGGTCCTTATCGAAATCACCCATTTTATGATGAATTTTATCAGGAACCAAATACCCATTATTCAAATTATTGATATTCATGCTTTTTAAGATAAATAATAAAACAACATTTGGCAATAATACCATGGATTGTCTCTGAGATATAAATAGACCCATTTTTATGTAATTCAGTGAACTATATATGGCATAAGGCATTTTTTATGTGGGAAGGGAGACTTGCGTGCAGGTGTGAGTAACAGCAAAATTAAAGTGTTGTCTTATAAGAGGCCACAGGCAGTTTTGATTGTTCAGTACCACACCTATGAACTATAGGAACTATAGCTGGTGTGCTCTGTTTACACCCTGAATTTTAGTTACAATGAGGCAGATTTGCCTCTAACAGCCAAAAGGAATAGAGCCAAGCATTGTTTTGGTTCCCCCTGTCTTCACACGAGTGGAAAGGTATTGTGACAGTTTTAGAATATTGTAAAGCAATGTAAAAATGGCCGATCTTTTTATCTGCTGCTTTCTCACCCAATTTACAGTTGTTTACTATATATTTTACCCTTTGAATCTTCTTTTATTCTGTATGATGAAATAATGTGGTTAGGTTCCTGTATGATTCGACTGGATGGCTTTAGGACAGATGATTTGTCTTGTGCAATTTGTCAACAGTTAGGCATTAGTCCTATCAGCTGCTCTCTAGATCTAGTGATTTGATTGCATGGGAAGTGAGTGAAAGTAGTGGCCCTTGTCATCTTATTTTAGGCAATAAGCACACATGGCAAATATATTGCCAATGTGCTCATGCCTGTAGAGATACAGTAGCAAGGTATTCAGTCATGTATTGCTCTACACTGGGCCAGCTTTGCACAGTTGACTGGCAGAAGGAAAGGTTATTTGGACTTCCCAACAATGCCCACAAACCTTCATAAACCTAATCAGCTATGGGCTTGCAAAGCAGATATTTAATGGACTTACTGACTGAGAATTAATTTGTTCCAGTCTTCTCCGAGGATGTTCTTCCCACTATAGTCATGCCATTTAAAGTAGATTGGGTAAATGCTAAAGCATCACAAAGACAAAGGTGGCAATTATCAGAATAAGGAATCATCAATGAAAATGAGAAAAATGTTTTATAATTTATTTTCTTTTAATCAAGACTCTTTCTCTCTCTCTCTCTCTGGCTTACATAATGTATCTTTAATCAGTAGAATCTCCAGAATTGCTTTTACTCAAAGCTGCAGTATTCTATCTTTACAAAAACTAATGATTTGAGCCATTCAGACCAGTTCAGCAGATTATCTACCCACTTATAAAGCTCTACAATGGGCCCACTTGTCCAATATCTGACCAAATATCAGCCTTTTGTCAATCTGGCAGATTTGATTTTCCCATTGGATCTAGTTCGTCATCTGCTTGTAGATGCCGTCATCAATCTGACCACTGGCATAGTGGAATTTATGAGCCTATTATTGGCCCAAGGGCCAGACGATCAGATTATCCCAATATTTCCAATTTCAAAATGGTCTTATTGGTGATAGATCTTCTTGTTTGGTGAGTGGAACTTATAATATATGGTCACCTTAGATCACCCTAAGCCCAGATGTACCAATAGTCCTTCACAGGACCTTCACAGTGATGCATGCTCAAACAAGTACAGAATATCCACAAAGTGCAACCTACTGAGTAAGTATTGCCCCACAGTAGCGTGACCTGTCAGCATTTCATAATATTTTTATGGGACATTTTCCTGTGGCTAAAAAACACATCTTCATCCCAACACGTTTTCACACTTTCACACTTTTTCACACAATCCAGTAGTCCTTTTATTTCACAAGGCCAATTTTCACAGCAATTGACTACACCTTACGGGCCTAAATAAGGGCCCCACCCACAGCCTCTGGGGCGGGGCATCTAATCAGTCAAATTGCTGCTGCAGCCAAAAGTGCAGCTCCGTTAATGTGAATGACATGACCGTTGTAGTCACAGTATAATACAACGCTGCTAAAATGTCAACATTCCTGACAAAGATCAGAGCTAGAACCTGTCCATTGGTCTTGTACAACCTTTTAAGCCAAAATGGGAAAGGCTGATCATTTCTGGGGTATTTAGTCCCATTGCTTTTCTAAGGTATGTACTAATATTTTGAGCAGAGCTGAATAATTATGTTAGTGCTTTATAAACAAGGTACAATAAAATAAAATATTTTAGTTATCAAGAAAGACAATCAAATTGCAACTTGAGTTGAGACTTCCTGTGCAGAGCACTGTATAAGCCTGTTTTTGCCATTCAGATGCTGTATAAGGTATCTTATATGCATCACAGCATAAGGCGTCACTCCACTCTTGCTTTTCATTTAGTGAATTCTATCTGTTATCTGATCTGTAAGATGGAAGCATTGTGCTGTTTTGGCTGAGAAGATTATGATGTGATGCTTTGGCTCAGAAGATTGTTTTACACAGTTGTATTCAAACATAGCAAGTTTCTTAACAGCTTTATTGTTTTCTTCAGTACAGTGTTAGTACAGGTATCAGACCTGTTATCCAGAATGAACAGGACCTGCAATGTATTCACATTGATGAAAATGGAGTCTATGGGAGCTGGCCTTCCAATAATTCTGAGCCTTCTGGAAAACAGATTTCTGGATAATGGATTCCATATATGTACTTACTTCAACTAGTTACTGTACATCATGACATTGATGAATGATATCAAGGGCTGCCAAATGTCTGCATTTATATGAAAAGTGCTCGTTCTAGTGAAATTTTGTGGCATGAACTCAATAAGTAAATATTGTTTTTAAAAAAAAAAGCTTTGGCTGTGCACAACATATTTCATAACCTTGTAGATCTGATCTGAAACCTAGCCTGTAAATATGCACCCACACATATTGAGCTACCCATGCACCTTTGCTGCAACCTAATTGTGTAATTACAGCTACAAAACAGATTTCATGTGTTCTTTATTACATTTAATATGAGCAGGAAACTATAAGATTATATTAGATTATGGGATAGTCACTGAAAGATACGCTGATCTGATGTTGGCATCAAAAAGCTTACTGACAAAATCTGGTCTGTGTGACTACACACTGAGCTGACTCAGTGGCTTTCAAGTGCAGACACAGAAGACTACAGATATGAGTGGATGGGCTGTTTTTCAGCCTGTCCTTATACAAGCCAAGAAACAGCCCAGGATGACATTAGTCTGTGAGATTTGTAGCAATGCAGAAAGTAAATTTCCTTCTGCGCGATAGACGTGCAGTCCGACTACCGATGGTTCGTGGCAATCTCCTGACCTACTGTACCACTAACCATTCAAATTAATAAAAAGAACAAATCAGACAATGTTCTGGCTATCCAATAAATAGTAGCAATTGTCTCCCATTGATAGGCAATACATGCAGAGATATTATCTATAGCCGTCAGAAATCTTCTAACCTGTCTGACTAAATGTCCGATCGCCATCATACGAAAAATGTCAGGACAATCCTTTGTTTCATATGACTTTATCTTTGTGTTTATGGCCAGCTTTAGGCTAATGCCACACAGGGCTGATTTTTAATCTGCTTATAAGCACAGGCAGTGAATCAGTTGTTCCCCTGGCAGTCACTCTGTTGTGTGCCTGCATCTAGGGTTGCCACCTGACCGGTATTTTGCCGGCCTCGCCAGTATTTTTGATGGTTGATCCCAATGTTATGAATAGGAAAAAAAGGTAAATATATAGGAAGGCCGGTATTTTTTTTCTAAAAAGGTGGCAACCCTACCTGCATCTGCAGCCACTTTGCCAGCCTAGACACATGGGGGCAAATTCACTAAGCGGCGAAAATGCGCTAGTGTTGCCTTCGCTAACGGTCGCCACACTTCGCCAGGCAAATTTTCGCCAGCGCTACGCAAATTCACTAAAGTGTGAAGTTACGCTCAGGTCGGCGAACGGTAGCGTAGTTGCACTAGTTTTACTTCGCCAGGCAAAGCGCATTTACGCTAGTGATGTCTAATTTGCATATGGCGCAAATTTCAAAGTATAATAGAAGTATATGTTACAGCCACTACATTACACTACACAAGCCCAGGAAACCTTTAATAAATAAAATAAAGTTGTCCTATTGCCCTAAACATGTGCCCCCTGTATAGTTGAGTTGCCATATGTTTGGAAATATAGGGGGGAAGGAGGGCAACCCCCCAAAAAAATTTTGCTCTTTTTCAGACTATCACCGTACAAAAGGTAAAACACCTATCTGTTGTATTGAACTTCGCCAGGTCTGACCTGGCGAAGTAACATCTAGCGTAAGTGGTAACGTTCAGTAAAATGGTCATCTTAGTGAATTTGCGTAATTACGATCCTTTGTCAGTGCGCAACTTCGCCTGGTGTTAGGGTGCGAAGTTGCGCTAGTTTATTTACTTCGCTAGCGAAAATTCGCCAGAGTCGGTGTTAGTGAATTTGCGAAGCTACGAATTGACATCACGCTGGCGAATTAGCGCTAGCGTTAGACACTACCCCCATATGCAATAAAAGGCACTAAGTTTGACCAGGAGCAGTAACCTATAGCAACCGATAAGATCTTTGCTTTTAAACAGGTGACTGCTACATTCTAGCTTCTGATTGGTTGCTATGAGTTACTGCTCCTGGGCAAACTTAGTGCCTTTTATTACATAACCCCCTTCACGCTTTAGTGAATTTGCCCCATGGAGTGAATTTCGGTGCTGAATGTATACTTTGTTTCTTCACCCAGGACAAAGCAGTGGCTTGGGGTGCAGACACAGAAGTTAGCAAATATGAGCGGAGGGCCTGTGCTTATATGCAGCCCTCTGTGGCAGTAGCCTTAGTCTATGGACACACAGGCTGTTGTCAGCGGCTGTTTTCAACCTGCTTATTTGGGCTGACCTCAGCCTGTGTGTGACTGCACACAAGCTGATCAGATTCAATGGAACAGGGCCACTGAGCAGATCTGCTTCTCTAAGCCTGCAAAATTATTCAGGCTGAAAAAAGCCACTGACAACAACCTGTGTGTCCATTGCCTTACATCATTACAGGTTTTTACCTGCCTCAGCGAACCTTTCTCATAATTTCCACTCATCAAATTGCATGTACCACTGACCACTTCAACCAGCAGTCATGTAAAGCAGACATTTATGACCATTTATCCCAAACTAGGCACCCCACTTATGTGGATGATAAGGCCCAGCCTGACAACTGTTATGGTGAAAAGTAGGATGAATGCTTCTATTTGCTCTTTAGATAGTATGGGAAAAATAACACGGTTACTATTAAAATTGTGTTTTTCTATCTCTGTAAGAATCAAGATAGGTAAGCATGCGTGAAATCCACACAAAGGCTAGTCAACTAAAACTTTTATTTGAAACACATCTCTGCTACAGCCTTACTTGTTTTATGATCTGTGCACTTAACCATAGGTTAAATATAATACCAGAGGCCACTGGTTTGTAAAGGAAACACAACCTATGGGACATGAAAACCAATTTACCAAGGAATATAACACTGCATTTTAGAGACACAGATTCACATCTGTCTCTGCTGCAGTAGAGCTTACATCCTATCACATTCACACAAACTCCACGCTCAGGTTTTTCAGGATCTAATTAACCTGCTTGTATGTTTTGGAGCATGGGACAAAACCTCAATAAATGTTTAACCATTATTATTATGTAATATTTTATGGCACCAACATATTCTACTGCTCATGATGGGAGCTTGAACAGAAAAACTTTGAAATCCTCTGCTTGCAGATCATTGATCTTAAAATGACCCTTGTGATATAATTACTCTGTTTTCAGTCTATTTGTAGAAGATAAGCAATAATTGAAGTCAGTGTTGTTATTTTGCCAAAAAGAAAGTTGGCATTGTATGTGAGCACCAAAGAAATATGTGCCACCACTTAACAGCAAAATTGTAACTATTTGTAAAGTATCACAACTTTTATTTAAATGAGTTGTTTACCTTCTAACAGATTTTTTTTCACTTCAGTTGGTTTAAGATTGTTCACCAGAAATAGACTTTGTCCAATTATTCTATTAGTGACCATTTTTCTAATGCTGAAGAGTAAAGGAGGCCATACCGAGTCCTTGGAGTGTTTGTAGCCGGCTTCCCCTGGGTCCCTCGTGTAGAGTGTAGATCGTTGCTCCCCCCTCTCCTTCTATCTATCTACACTCTACACAAGGGACCCAGGAGAAGCTGGCTACAAACACCCCAAGGACTCGGTAGCACCATAACTCCGTTATTGTTTGGCAAATATTCCTAAAGGAAATTGTGAGTGCATTTTTGTTTTTATTGGGATGTTGTAATTAAAATAGTATTACACTATCTTGCGCTCTTTTATTTTCATCCCACTTTGGAGTTCCTGTGCCCTGGAATATTTGAAGAAAGAGTGTCAGGAGCTACAATTACAAGCTACATATCTCACCTTTGGTTTGTGAGTAGGCAATTCAGCCATTTTTGGATAGCAAAGTGATTTAATTGAATCCATTACAAAAAAATAAGTCTTCTATCTCTATATCAGTGTGGCTTCATATCACCCTAGTACTAAAATTAATCATTCACTGGAATAGGGGATAACAACTTTTTTACATATGTAAGAGTTTGCAGCACTGGGTGATTCCCTGTTGCATTTAAGTTACTGCACTATATTGGTTCTAAAATTTCCATTGCCTAGGCGCTGATCTCTACACAGAAAATTCTTTTTTCTTCTCTGCTTGGATTGATATACGCAGCTGGGAGACTGCGGATAGAGCGGCAGGAAACCAGTCGGCCTAACATTGTAACTTTGTTTTTTTTTGTTTATTTACTGCAATTAATAATTTATTTTTATTTTTTATTTACCCACTATCAAACATTATGTAGAGAGTGTTACCCTGAGACAATTTGCAATAGATTTTCAATTTTTATTATTTGAGGTATTTTTGTTATTTAGCTTTTTATCCCGCAGCCCTCAGCAGTTTGCAGTTTCATCAATTTGGCTGCTAGGGTCCAAACTTCCCTATTATCCCTTGATTTGAATAATGGACTGGAATATGAATAGGAGAGAGCCTGAGCAGAAAAATGAGTAATAAAAAGTAGCAATGACAATAAATGTATAGCCTTACAGAGCATTTGTTTTTTAGATGGGGTCAGTGACCAATTTGAAAGTCAGAAGAAGAAGGCAAATAATGCAAAAACTGTAAAAAAAAGAAAAAAATTAAGACCTATTGAGAATTGATTATAATGTACCAATCTATAACATACCAAAAGTTAACATGAAGGTGAACCACCCCTTTAATAATAACACAAAATGTAATAATAATGCCATCCCTTGTGATTTAATATATCAATTACGCAGGGGCTATGACACATTCAACATTTTCTCAGGGTAGAAGCAATGAAAAAGTGCTGGCAGCTTCTTAAAGACTGCACAGGGAACAACCTGGCAGTGTCAGGAGCACTGCGGCCAAGAACCACGCATCATGGGAAGCCAGCAGGAGTTTTTAACATTTTCCACTGTATGAAAATGCTCCATCTGCCATCAATGTTGAGTGAAGAGCAGCGCAAATATTTAAAGGAAAACTATACCCCCAAAATGAATATTTAAGCAACAGACATTTATCAAACTAAGTGGTAAGAATGTTAACAAACTGGTATATATATATATTTATATTTATTTAAGTAAATATTGCCCTTTTACATCTCTTGCCTTGAACCACCATTTTGTGATGGTCTGTGTGCTGCCTCAGAGATCACCTGACCAGAAATACTACAGCTCTAACTGTAACAGGAAGAAGTGTGGAAGCAAAAGACAGAACTCTGTCTGTTACTTGGCTCATGTGACCTAACAGGTATGGTTTGTTTGGTTTGCATTTGTGTATAATGAATCCTAGAATCCCACGGGGCAACCTTTTTTTTAAATGACATTTTTTTGTTTATGATTTTCCAATGGCTTATACTACTAAAAAAGTATATTATCAAAATTGGTTATTCACATGAAGCGGACTTTTACATATGAGCTGTTTTATGCAATATGTTTTTATAGAGACCTACACTGTTTGGATGTGTATTTTGCCTTTAAATGTATACTTTTTTAGTGTTAGGAAACTTTAAAGGAACTGTAGCATGTTGTGTTTTGATAGCCGAGGGTGTGCAGAGTATAACAGGGCTGTATTAGCAGGTTCATGCAGCCATTACACAACAGTAACTTCCAACTCTATCTGTACAGACAGGGCCACCATTAGAAATCACAGGGCCCCGCACACCAAACTTTTCGGGCGCCCACCCTAGCACCCAAGCCCCGCCCCTAATCCCTGCCCACTCCACATCAAAGTTAAAAGACCACACAGACATCAGCGCTAAAAACGTAACCCCCCCAAGGCTCCCTTATAAGTAAAAAAAAAATTTGGCGCCAGGCCCCCCCATAAAAAAGCATTGGTGCCAGGGCCCCTCATACAAGTAAAAAAAAAATTGGGGTTCCAAAAAATATTTTTTTAAATAAACATTGGTGCCAGGGCCCCCCATAAAACGTTTTTTTTAAAAATTGGTGGTCAGGGCCCCCCCGACAGGTAAAATTAAAAATTGGGGCCCCATAAAATAATTTTTTTTTAAAAATTGGTGGTCAGGCCCCCCGACAAGTTAAAAAAAAATTGGGGCCCCATAAAATAATTTTTTTTAAAAAATTGGTGGTCAGGCCCCCCGACAAGTTAAAAAAAAATTGGGGCCCCATAAAATATTTTTTTTTAAAAATTGGTGCAGGGGCCTATAGAGTATTAAAATAAAAATTGGTGGCCAGAGGATCAAAAAAAAAAAAAAAAAAAAAAAAAAAAACCACATTGGTGTCAGTAGAATTGAACTCGTGGCTTCAGGACTTCAGTTATAACTGTTTTAGTGACTTTGGGTATTTTCGCCGCTTCAGGACTTCAGTGTCGGCTCCTTTCGTGACTTTGGGTATTTTCGCCGCTTCAGGAGTTCAGTGTTGGCTCCTTTCGTGACTTCGGGTCTTTCCGCCTCTTCAGGACTTCGCAAATGTTCGGCACTTCCGCATTCTGCCGCAGCACTTCAGAGAGGTGAGCGATCGATAGTGCGCTTGTAAGGGGGGGATAAGTGTCCCTTCAGCCCTGGGCCCGGGACACTTATCCCCACTGTCCCCCACTGATGGCGGGCCTGTGTACAGAAAGTACTGTGTATATGCAGTAATGTGCACAGTGACACCCGCAGGCCATTTGTATAAACACCACATTCTCCTTGTAGTAGGAAAGCATTTGGACAATTATAATAAACAGTAACAATTAAACAGTCTGTATCTTAAAGCAATCATATACATTCTTCACATCACATAGTCCTTGGTCCATGCAGGTAGATTTCTAATTCTCTCAGTATGCCTTATAGGTTCACTTTCTTCAGGCCTATTGTGGTTGGCATCAGGATAGAGTCCTGCGCGGGTCCATTTTTTGGGACCCGAACCCGACCCGTACCCGCAACCCGGACCCGAACCCGCGACCCGCATTATTACCCGCTTGGACCCGCGACCCGAACCGTACCCGCAACCCGTGATCCGCTGACCATCAAGAATCAGGAAGTGCTGTCATCATAAACAGGAAGTGACATCGTCGGAAGTAGCCAGGATCAGAAAAAAAAGGAGTAAAACAGGAAGTGCTGTCATTGTAAACCAGATGTGACATCATCAGTAGTGGAAATGCTCCGAAAAAGGAGTAAAAATCCCTATAGCGAGGATCCGCGACCCGATCCTCAACCCGCCAACCTGCAGAACCCCGGCCCGCTTCTATACCCGCACCCAGAAATTCTACGAGCAACCTGCAGGGTACCGCGGGATTTTGCGGGTAACCCGCGGGTACCCGACCCGCTGCAGGACTCTACATCAGGAGTAGGAAAATGTCCTTCATCAAATGGAGCATCTCCAAAGTCATATCTAGCAGGAGCAAGACGACTTGCATTCCATATGCGTCCATCAGACAGTTCATATGTGTATGGTCCTCGTGGTGTCTCACTTTAAGTGGTGTAGCAAATTTAGATTGTCCTTGTTTCAGTATTCCTGGTTTCTTAATTCTGACTAAAGATCCTGACTAAAGTGCACTTCTCTTACACCACGTTTTCTGTCAGTATAAGCCTTGCATTTGGCTTGTTGACGTTTGACAATGTCCTGCAAAAGCTATATTTTGCCGCAAATGCTCAGTCACTTTGCTAAGGTCTGCCATTGTTCTGCTAAAGATGCGCACTAAGTTACATGTTGCAGACATCAAACTTCCACCAAATACTGTTCCTACAAACTCATCTACTGCGGACATTGTCCTTGGCGCCAAATTTGTTGTGTTTTGATAGCTGAGGGTGAGCAGAGTATAACAGGGCTTTATTAGCAGGTTCATGCAACATTACACAACAGTAACTTTCAACTTTATTACTATCAAGCTGTAGAGAAAGTACTGTATATCTGCATAGAACAAGTAATGTATACAGTGACAACCGCAGGCCATTTGTATAAACACCACATAACATCAAAAAATTAAAGTGTTTTAAAGTAATACAAATATAATGCAGTGTTGCCCTGCAATGGCACAACTGGTGTGTTTGCTTCAGAAACACTACTATTGTTTATATAAATAAGCTGCTGTGTAGCCATGGGGGGCAGCCATTATATGGAGAAACGGTTCAGGTTACACAGCAGTTAACAGATAAGTTGTGTAGAACATCATGGTGTTATCTGTTATCCACTATTTAACCTGTACCATATAGCCTTTTTTCAATTTCTGCCATTGCAACACAGCAGCTTGTTTCTATGTACTATAGTTTCTGTAACGAACAGATCAGTTTTACCAGTGCAGGGCAAAATTACATGATATTCTCATTACTTTAAAACACTTACATTTTTAGGTTTTACTGTTCCTTTAAGCACGCCTAGTAATGACATCATTAAGTATTATGTCTACCAGACACAGACAGGTCTTGTTTCAGACAAGTAGGGTGGAATCCCTTGCAGCTTGGAATGGTGAATCCGGTTGAACAACTTCTCTCCCTAGATATAATTAATCCCTAGCTTCCCACAGATAATGGTAAAGAACCTTGCTCTGTAATACTCTCAGAGATGGAAAATATGAATCAAAAGCTTTCAGTGTAACACATTCCTCTAAGGATTAGCTGGACACAGGTACCCCCAGATAAGCAGCATTTAGATGAGAAAGCTACAGTATCTATCTCTCATTTTTAAATACTTCAAATTCTGCATATCTTGAGCTTCCCTTCCTCCCCTCACAAAACTGTAGTTAAAATTGCTAAGCTATGAATAACTGACATTTTGCAAAGGAATGAAGACAAGAAAAAAGATCAATGCCAGATTTCTTTGTTAAAGTCTTTTTTTAAATAGTTCTTTATTTGACCAATTATAATATTAAGGAAATCTGCCTGGCATTAAACAACAGTTCTAACAAGTTATCTATACATATAAACCTGTAGAAAGTTAAGATATTTAAAGTTATGTGTTTGTGCTGCCAATTTTTTCTTTTCAAGATCTATATAATTATTTTTAAATCCTCAAAAGCCTTCTGTCTCATAATTAACAATAGCATTTTGATAGCGCTGGATTATGGAATCACTGAAAGAAGTGTCATTGCTTTACTTACTTTTTAATTATATTTGAGCGCTGGTATGCCAACATTATGTCTTTTGATGGCAGCTGGCACACTTGCTCTCAAGCATTTGCACCCAAAGGGAAAACTTACAGAAAATCTGTGAATATATAGGTCTTTTATCTTCAAGACTTCTGAAGATAAAATCAGTAAAAATTTGTGTTTGTCAGTTAGAAGTGTTAGTTAAAAGAATTTTACGTTTGGCTCCCCTTATTAAAGCCAATAATTTAAAAATATATATATATATATATGTTTACATTTCCCTTACTAGGAAGTCAAAAGCTGGTCATGGCGAGTTCTTATTTGTGGCCTTGATAATTCCTGAAAATTACTGTTAGTATTTATCTGTAGGTAGAAGTGCCCTGGTTGTGTAGAGGTTTCTTGATATATATATTAAAGGAGAACTAAACCCTAAAAATGAATATGGCTAAAAATGCCATATTTTATATTCTGAGCCTATTGCATTAGCATAAAGTATCAGCTTCTCAATAGCAGCAATGATCCAGGATTTCAAACCTGTTATGGAGGGGGGGTCACCATCTTGGAAAGTGTCTGCAACACTCACATGCTCATTGGGCTATGAGCAGTCATTGAGAAGCTACAGCTGGCCTGTAATAAAAAATTATGCTACAAGGCTGATTATTAAATTCTGATGCTAGTTGCACTGGTTTCTGTGCTGCCATGTAACAATTATCTGTATTAATTACTAAGCAGCCTTATATTGTGACATTTATAGTCTATGTGCAGTGCACTGTATATTTTGTGTCAATCCCTAAGCTCAGGAAGTGACAGCAGCACAGAGCATGTGCAGTGAATCAACAGAAAAGATGGGGATTTACTGGGGAATCTTCAGAGACAAAGATCTTCCCAGCTAAAAAGTTGTGGTTGCCTTGGACTGGCACAGCAGCCCAAAACATAATTTACAACATTTCTAGCTACTTCTTTAGTTAAGCTTTAGTTCTCCTTTAATGAAACAAAAGGAAAGCAAAAGGCTCTAGAGCTTATTAACTGTATTAAATAGTTGCAAGGTAAATGTCAATAAATACAAACGGAATATATGAGTTTTCGAGCTAACGCTATAGTGAAAAATTTTTGTAGTTGGAGTAAAGCTATACATTTTATAAATTCCCAGACACCAACAGGCCACAAAAAAACAATACAGTACTAATAATCATTACTGTCACATGATTTTGAAAATAAGTTAAACCTTATGGGAGACTCTAGTATCAACATACACAAAATGTAATTTCTCATTAAAAAAAAAGCATTGCTAACCTCCAGAAAGGTTTGACTCATAATGCCAAAACACAGTAGCATTAAATGCCTCTGGGCAATGATACCCAACAGGAGGTAGAAGACAATCCATGAAGCCTTTATCTTCTCAGATTTTTTGGCTGCTTATATATGTCAGTAAGCAAGCACATAACGTAAAAGAATACATTATTACATTCAATTAAAAATGAATGCAGTTATTCCTTATTCAGTAAGTGCACAGACATTTCACCATGCTGCAAGTATGTTACAAACTTAAAAATGTCTACCAAAATAGTTATCTTTAATTGCATGAAATACAATGTATGGCTCTTTTGTCTGGTATGGGGCCATATAAATACTACCCAAATTCTTGAATGTTGCTCATCACATATTGCTCAATGGATTTCTTCCTATGTCGCCACCACAGGGGAATGCAGGAAAAAAGCTTCCCCTTTTTTCAAATAGCATTATACACACTGAGGCTTAGGCACAGGTAAAATGCTGTGTTACATGTGTTTGTTGTCACCTGCGCTTCAGTACAACACAATTTAAAAGATAGAAGAAACGCCTATGTGTAAGACCCCTTAGTGAAATTGTAAAAGAATGCAAAATAAAATGTATCCTTGTTTGTATATAAAAGATCATATCATAAGTTTTCAAGCACACAAATATAAAATGCCTTCTGTTTTAAGCAGGCTTTAACTGTAATGAGTGTGGGTTTTTAGTTCCTTTTTAAGCACTAATAGTAACAGTGTCTGCTTAGTACACCATACTGACCTTGAGGCCCTATCAAGCTTGGGTGCCAATGTGTTTTTATATTCAGCTCTATGCATTTTGAGGGTTAACCAGCCTCTCAGTAAGTCTGGCAGCCAGCCTCTCTACATATTTTAAGTACTAACCAACCTGTAAATCTTTCCAATTTTCATTTATTTGCCTGAATTGATATAAATAAGATGGACTGGGGAAAAAAACCAATGAATTTATGTCATTCATTGTTTTCCTTGGGAGAAAAACTCATAAGGGGAATTCATAAAATTGTAGTTGATTATTATTCAGAGGAAAAAATCTTAGTAAGAGACAAGCACGCATATTTTAAAATAATTTAAACTTCACAAATGGCAACTAAAAAATTGGCAAAGCATACATGATTTTACACACACTCCATTAATCAGTAACTGTGTGAATTTCTCACTTAAAGATTTATTCTATCAACACAACAAATATGTAACATTTTATTTAAATTAATATTTAATACTTATATGCATTTAGGAAATGTATCAAGATTGCCTTTGCTACGTTCTAGAAAATAAACTGGATTGCTAAATTCTGTTTTGTTTCTAGAGTAATAGCAAATATGCCTCTGCTCACTTGTTTTCAATGATAATAAAATAACAGCTTTTGAAACTGTGCTTGTGTGAGCCCCACCTTGATTTATGTGCATGCTTATCCTTGTTAACATTGACTTGTGAAAACAGACAGTTGCCTACGCTGACTTGCAGGCGTGTAAACACATTAACATGTCGATGTTAAAATGCTGGTAAATATACGCTTCATGTCTAATGATACAACCAAGTTGTTTTCCCTTGTTGGTTGCAACAAAAATATGTTGTTATCTAGTTGGATTATATATTATAATAGATATGTAAATACAATAAGTACAGTCATCAGCAGAGAAAACATCCTTATATTGTACAAACACAGGAATTAACTTAACTTGTGTTATGCCTGAATGAGTCACACTAGTAACCATGTTGATGAAAGGTATCAGACCAAAACTTCCCCCCAATATGTTGGGAGTTCCCAGCCTAAAGGTGGCCTTTAGACCAATTCGGCAACTCCTCTGCCAGTGTATGGGGCCCTCCGACTGGCCTTCCTGACTGATATCTGGCAAAAATTGGCAAGTTTTTATTTATCCTCCAATCGAGGCTAGTTGATGTGGTCCTTGTCTAATCATTGCCTATTCCCAGCATTGTAATCCAATATCGCCCTGCCTTTGATGCAAGAGTGGAGAAACTACCTTGTAGCTTTATCTCTGACACAAGTACGCCAACTATTTCTTCTGCTGTAGTTGCTGTTTCCTTCGTGTACCTATGTCTCTATCTCATAGACCTTATACAAACATATGCACACAGTAAACCTGAAATATTGCTTTAATAATCTGTTCTTCTTTCTTGTATTTTACAGACTTTACTGGTTTTAGGCCCCATTTATGGTCCAACAGTTGGTCAGGGCCCCTTCATTAAGGATATATATATATATATATATATATAGATATAATTTACCTAAGTAGGGCTTTAATTTATAGCTTACTCTCATGGGTTCTCAGACTGCCTTCCGTTTTGTATCAATTGCTTTGGGTCATCCTGAGGCTGGCAGCCTAACATTTTGAGAACCTGTCATTTACAAGTATATAAATCATGTGTTTAAGATGCATTAGTGCTATACACTTAAGTCACATGTAGTGTGCAAAGTGCAATCAAGCTTTGGCCCTTTTTGCAGACATCTGTGTAGTGTCCCTTGAATAAAGTACTATCCGCATTAGGAAGCTCTCGATACAAGGGGCAGGTGGGGGAGGCATGTATGCAAGCGGTAAGGACATGGTTGCTGTGCCTCCTATTGCTATGCTCACCAAGCAAAGGGAGTACTCTGTAAAGGAGTAACAGATTGGTTCCTAAAAACCTTGTGTTAAACTACAACTGAAAAATACTACTCCGGAATGCCAAAGTCAAACTTAATCAGTTGAATGCAGGAACCAAAATATTCAAAAAGTCTTTATTTTACATGATGTACAAAAGCCTGACGCAAGGACACTTAATCATAGGCTTTTGTACATGATGTAAAATAAAGACTTTTTGAATATTTTGGCTCCTGGATTCAACTGATTACGTTTGACTTTGGAGTTCTGGAGTGGTGCCTGCCTGTTTTTTCAAGTTTCTCGTGTGTTGCTTGCTCCTCTTTGCTGTAGGTCTGGGGCATAAGCACACGGACCCACCATGGAAAGTGGTAAGCTTGTCTTGTTATTTATCCAATCCATGCTTTTCACAATCCTAACTTTCTGAAAAACTAGTCTGACACTATTAAAAAACACTTAAAGTGGACCCGTCACCACAAAAAAATATTCAAAATCATATTTTATCACATTAGTCAAGCAAATTAACATTAGTTACACTATATAAATTATTTTAATCTTGTTTTCTTCAGTCTGGGAATTCATAATTCTAGCAAGCAGGCAGGAGCCATTTTGTGGACACTGTTATTAAGGCAAGCCTTGCATCATCTCAGAATCTTGTTTTTGCACCAGAATGGGGGATCCGATGTCTTTCCCCATGTCCTGGCTACATAAGTAAATGGTTAAGAGAACTGGGGGAATGTGTGGAGAGCAGTGGCATCTAGGAAGTGCTGAATGGAAAGTGAAAGTAATTATCTGCCCCACCTCTATGCCTAAGACATAGAGGAGTGGCAGACAATATTTGATTGACAGCTGAGATTTAAATTTAGATTAAATGAGCTTAAAACAGCTATGAATGGTTTAATAAAAATTTTAAATTGGATTTCATGTTTAATTTGAAAAGCACTATTATTATACAGATTTTTGTGTCTGGGTGACGGGTCCACTTTAAGAATAGTCCTGTTCCAACATGTTGTCCATTATGAAGAAAACAGCTTGCTTGGGCTCAGCATAAATTGAAGTTTTATGGGACAACATGAGAAGGTCATGCCTCTAAAATGTAATTGGTTTGTATGGAGGGAATGCCATTCTTTGTGCTTTTTCCAGGAAGTAATTTCAAAGAAAATATACTTTTGCCTTTCCAGTTACCCTGTGCTCAACACAGTGACCCTGCCACTCATCGGTGCAGAGATGTGAAAATGAATTTACTGCCCTTTCTTTTCAATGCAGCAATCAATCTCTTTGGGGGTAACAATAGCCCCATTTAGTTATGCTACAGGAGAACAGTGGGAAGCATCATTCAATACATTTCTATATATTATTAGAAATAAAACAAATCCCACTACACTGAATTCATTCTTTTGTTGCTTTCATAAATAGTAAATTAACAATGATGTAATAGATTGGCACTGGTTATCTGACTTTTTCAGTTCCAGCTCTACTTGAAGAACAGCACCACAGAGTGGGAACCACTGACTATAGGCATTTCTACAGTGGTGTAACTAGAGCACCATTGGCCCAAGTGCAAAAACTGCAACTGGGCCTCCCCCGAGTCTACCCCCACCACATGCATACGCTTATCTCCATCCTTCTTTGTAGGGTGCGCAGTGATTCCATCAGGCCATATGGGGTGTGGGCTGAGGTCAGGTCCGGACTGAGAATTTAAATAGGCCCTGGCTTTACAGTTACACAGAGGCCCAATCAGTCCACATAGAGGCCCAAACAGCCCCAACCAGCCCACTAAATACTGACTTTCTATGGGACCTTATAGCAGTCCCTCTGGCATTTGCCAGAATCCACAGATTGCCAGTCCGGGCCTGGCTGAGGTGCAATTACACTAGCTGCTTCCCTGATAGTTATGCCACTGCACATCTATTTAATTCTAGGTCATATGTAGAAAATTGTGGACACAGGCTACAATGATCGTACAGTTCATGTGTAGTTCATTACCATTACATTATATAATATGCAGTATAAATATTTTTTCTAGCGCTCAACTCAGTTGACGGAAATGCACTGTCCAACACGGCACCACGTTTCCACTCACTAGATACAGAATCAGCTGCCACCTCTTTGGTTCTTCCTGAGAGGACTGCGTTACTAAAAGATGTAATTGTCCTTTAGCACCAAAGTTCTGCCTTTTTCAGCAGGATTCGGATTCAGCTGAAACCAAGTGCTTGGCCAAACGGAATCCAAAAAAATCACTTGACATTTCATCACACAAACAAGAAAGTAAAACATTTTTTAGCCACACACTGTGCTCACCATTGTCTTACCTTCTTATTTCTCTATTTTACATATGCAAATTAATTTGCGGATTTGGTTCAGAATTAGGTTTTCAGTCAAATCCTAAAACTGTGGATTAGTGCATCCCTAATTTAAACCAATATTCCTTTAAAAATATTTGCATTACAAGCACTTTTGAAAAAAAAAAAAAAAAGGATTTAAAGGAAACAGAGGATGAGCTAAAAAAAAAAAAACCTAAATTTGTAGGCAATAATGATTAATAAATGGCCCTGGTTTTACTCTGGGCTATGAATTAACATTATCTTCAAAAATGGTGCCTTTATTTGAGCTCCCTATAGATCCGCTATGGTCTCTGTCCATTTCAAATGATGTGTGGACGTATCCTAACAGTCCCTGCCAGAAGCACACTAGGAGGGATAGCCAATCACAGTTCTGCAGTCACACAAGCAAAGACTGATGTCAGTTCCCTATCAGCCAAGCTGCTGATTGGTTCCAATCCTATAGTGCACTGCACTGTGCTGAGTGCTGCCGACTCGCCTGTACAGCCAGGGAAAGTAGGCAGCAGAAAATGGAACAGATGGACTGGACTAGTGAGGTTTTTGCTAAATTTTTCAATAAATCAGCCCAAAACACTGTTTGAGCACTTCCCTTCTACTTTAAAATAAGTATAATGTGCTTGCTTTTCGCACAACATACCTCCTTTAAAACATGAACAGAGTCCAGGCTACTGTGATTCAGGACATATAGCTACAATCATTTACTCATGCAGTTGCTGTCTTCATTTACCATTTGTTTCTGTCCTCGTGAGTAAAGATACAAAGGAAAGATGAGACCAATTAACACACATGAGGCCATGTGGTGGAATGCAATGAAGTAGCTATACATATTGACCACATGAGCAAATGCTCATTAATACATGTCAGAGTTAACAGGACCAATTTTCACTTAACTTGTCTATCGCTTAGGACTTAGGGCTCTTACACACGAGCGTTTTTACCTGCGCTCCCCTGCATTCCGTTTTTCTGCGTTCAGCCGCAGGGGAGCGCAGGTATAGACGCACCTAATTAGTTTCAATGGCGTTGTACCCACGAGACGCATGTAAGCACCGAACGCAGATTCAGACGCAACATGCTGCATTTTTCCTGCGTTTGGCGCCTACATGTGAGTACAGCCCCATTGAAAATAATTGAGTGCGTCTATACCTGCGCTCCCCTGCGTTCCGTTTTTCTGCGTTCAACCTCAGGGGAGCGCAGGTATAGACACACTCAATTATTTTCAATGGGGCTGTACTCACATGTAGGCACCAAACGCAGGAAAAATGCAGCATGTTGCGTCTGAATCTGCATTCGCGCTTACACGCGTCTCGTGGGTACAACGCCATTGAAACTAATGAGGTGCGTCTAGACCTGCGCTCCCCTGCGGCTGAACGCAGCCGAACGCAACGCAGGGGAGCGCAGGCCCAAAACGCCCGTGTGTAAGGGCCCTTACATTGGCTACGTAAGAATCCTGCACCTGCTGTTTCCAACATTATCTGTTTGTTTTCCATCCATTTCATTCCAGCATTGTCAGGGGCCATTTTTGGTTGCCTACAACTTAGGGGGCTACATCAAAATTTGCTTGGAATATAAAGAATATATGGAGAATATAAACAATGATTAGTGGCAACATGGGATTTTTGCCAGAACATCAAACCCATGCCTTCTCATGAAGCAAACCCCCTACGATATTCAGCATATATGAACCTGAATGGTAACTGTTACAGTATAGCACTGGCACTAGGGTTGCCACCTTTTCTAGAAAAAAATACAGGCTTTCCTATATATTTACATGTTTTCCCTATAAATAACAGGCCAGGTGGCAACCCAAACTGGCACAGAGTATGTAGAATTTTTTTTACAAATAATATGCTAAAAGGGTGAGAGTCTGCATTTGCCTAATGTAAAACATAACAAATATTTCATAAAGATAGAGTAGGGATATATATATATATATATATATATATATATATATATATATCTCCATGCTTAGGAGCCTGCAATAATAATAATTAGAACTTCCTCCAATCTAATTACCATATTTTCTCTTTTTATGTGTTTTTATGTCACCGAGCAAATATGTAGGTCGCCGGGCGTAAATCAAATGATGCTCAGCCCTCGTCATCGCCTGATGCAGGCAATAAAAATAAGCGTCACTTGCGAACTTATGAGTCAAATTGATAGTTTTCAAATTTTATTTTTTTTTTAGTTTTTACAGCTCTGTTAAAAAATGTTGTGTTTCATATTGTCAAGGGCATCAGTCTATAAATGTCAGGCCTTTTCCCTATTTATAGAGAGGTGAGAAAGGAAATGAAGCTAGAATGTGACATTTAATTAAAGGCATGCGGATTAGCTCAGGGTAAAAGTGGGAGCAGAAATCCTGAATTTAAAAGAAAACGATAGTATGGTGCTGATTTGCAACAACGGTGAAATGAATAAGAAAACTACAACATCCTCTGAGGGACGACGGGAAATAGTAGTATAACAATATTCAGAATATGACTGGTTGCTCCCAGCAACCGTGAAAGAGTTAAACAACCCCCCCCCCCTCCCTGAAGCAAAACAAAAGCCATCCCTGAATGGGCAAGGCGTGGATTCGCAGCTGAGACAGCCCCTGCTAGCTGGGCGGGTGGGAAGGCCAGTCTGTCAGCGGCAGATCCTGCTGAGAAAGTGATAGTCTGGGAGTTGCTGCAGGTGAAACCTCGCTCGTTTCGGCATCGGGGAAGCCACGGTCGCGCGCAAGGGAAAGGTGGGAGAAAGATGAAGAGCTGGCACCGGTCTCTTGGATTAAATCGCACCATTGGAAATAACTGAGACAGAGAACTTCCCTCGGAAAATACCCGTTTGGTTTTTCCCATGGTCTTTACACAAACTCCGGAGGTTTAAGATTTGGAAACGCCAGTGGCTGCGACGAGGCGAAGTTGACCCTCCACTCCTACACACAACATTTTGGTTTTACCCGTGAGGCTTAATCTTTTATGCTTGTGGAATAAAAAAAAAACAAGGAAGCAGGTGCTGGATTCGCCGTCTCCTCCTCCTCCTCTGTGGGAGCTTTAGTCGGACGGGAGAGGAATTGTAAGGGAGGTGCCTTGTTTAAAGCATGTGCCTAAAGCCTGGGAACTGCTCTTGCCAGGTTGGTATTCACTTTGCATTGCCCGTTCTTTTGGCCTCACACAGGTTCCCAGCAATGAGCAGCGAGGAGCCGCCGGGGAGTGAATCCTCCTCCACTCGCTAAGTGCTTACGAGATGGGTGTTTGCTACGTGCGGGGCAGGTGCTGAGTCTCTGGGGCGCAGGCGGCACTTTTGTGATCTTTGTATGAAGCAGAAGGGTTCTTGCTGCTCCCAAACTGAATGGCTTCCTCATTGGGAGCGGGGAAAGGAATAGACACAGACGTGTTTCTCTCGATAGTATTAAGTAACCATAGGCTGCCGGCTTGTTGGCCTCGTGTGCCTCGGGCAAATGGGAGCTCCGGTAAACGGGTTCGGCGGGTGCCTTTAACCTTCCATCCCATAATGCTCAGCTACCGAGATTAGTGCGGGCGGGGGTGATACTCGGCTGCCAGCAGTTCACTTGCTGGAATGCCTTTTTAGATGGGAGCAGAGAAACCAGAGAGCTGCTGAATGTATAATGTAATGAATGTCTATATGGCTGTACTGCTGCAGCTTGCTATCAAGACTCGGAAAGGGGCCAGGAAAGCAATGTTAGGCTCTGCAGGGGGAGGCTCCGTGTGTTGTGTGTGTGCTCTGACTGTTGGGAAGGGGCTCATTTGCCCCCTCATAATGGGATCTTCCTCCCCCTCCTCTCACTAAGGAAGAGTCCAAACTGGATCAATTGCTTGAGTACTGGGGAGCCCTGTGGTAACCGAATGCCATTCCTCTCTAGCCCACACAAAGCAAATGTTTATCCAGCTTGTGCTTGAGTTCAAAGAGGTTTACTTTCAGGAACTTTAATTATAGTGCAGCAGTGGCCAATAGGCAGGACGTACTGTGCGTTACCTGTGCTGGTTGAACACAGGATTAAAGAGAGACTGCATTTAGTATGAATATTTACAAGTCAGCCTCTGAGGAAGAAAATACATATTTATAGACCAACCCCAAATGTAGTTAATTTCTCGGTAGAATCACTCGTGTAATTTAGTGCGGCCGTTTAAATCAACACTGTGCCAGTTGCTGCATTTGCTTTCTTTGGATTACAAATTCTGACGAGGTTTAAATAGAAAATCTCAGATCCACCCACGTCTGGTTTTAGGGCAGGGCAAAAAGCTGTATTTTTTTTTTTTCTCGGGCTCCATGCCCAGCCAGAGAGACCGTTGGGTATAGCTTTCTTAGCAAAAATGAATATTATGGTTCCATTAGTTTAAGTATGTAGATTTTATGTGTTACATGTAAGAAAAGATTGGATTTCAGTTACAGTTTTTGTTAAACTTAAAAAGTATTTCGGCAGCCAGATGAGGTTTGTTGGTGGGAGTAGTGTAATGACCCTGGGCTCCCTTTTTGCTCAGAATGATTTCTGAGAAAGTAATCTAAATTTGCCAAGTCATATATGACCAAGCTGTATTTTGTACATAGTATCTGCATATGTTGCCACTCAGAAATCCTTGGTATTTAGGAAATCCAATTGCCTCTAATGCTGGACAGTAATGCTTTTTCCTTCAGCAATTGTTGCAAGGAAATAGCTAATTATCTTATGGGCCTGCTGAAGCATTTCTGACTCCATATTGCAGGGATATTAAATCTGTGACGCTCCCCTCAACAACATCCAGAGTGCTGCTGATTGCATATTCTTTTAATGTTGTTTTGTAAATACAAATTGTCATGTACTGTAACCTAAACTACACAACCTGTACATATTTGTTTTAGTTTTGGTCTTTTTTTAAATTTTTATTTGTTTACTTTTATTGATATGTTGTTCTCAGATCATGGTATGGACATTATTATTTTCCGCAAAAGGATACTGGGGCAGTCTTAAAATGAACACCTTTTGAATATTTATTTTACCAAATGAGGTTCTAAATGCAGCTGCCTTGACTTTCAGCCACCTGTTCCTAATATCTCCCCACCTGTGATTTGGATTCACTTGCTCGTACAATATTCAAACAGCCTGCAGCTCTCCTTAGCTGTTTATAAATAAACATACTAGGTGATCCAGCTGGTTTGGGCGGTTTGAGCGGAAGGCTTCTTTCTTTAGACGCCATAGGTACATTTAAATATTTACTTTTTCCCCCAGATTTGTAGCTTATTTAATACCTTACCCACTTCAGTCTTTTAGGAAGAATAAATGTTGATTCAGTAATTTTTCTGATAATTTACACACAGCAGCACAGTATTTCATATTTCTCTGCTGGTGTTGAGGTATTGTCTTCCTTTTTTTTTTTTTTTTTTT
>CM044437.1:81482576-81499170 GCA_024363595.1 Xenopus borealis
ACTAGCGCTGCTCACCCGCTCTGCGTAAAGTCGCCTGCGCTTGTTCACACGCAGCGGCGTTATTTTAAAAGTCGCTCAAAGTTGTCTCGCCAGGCAATTTTGAGCGACTTTTAAAATCGCATCACTGATTTTAAGTGACTAGTGTTTGACTGTGATTGGTCCTTCACTATAAGGTCCACTGGGGAAATTATTGACTTTGGTGTAAAATACTGCAGAATATTTTGGAGCTACATAAAAGAAGTAAAAATGTATTGGTCCGTCGTTTCGGTCACTGATGTGTGATGTTCCTAAGGGACGGCAAACTAAATTGAATTGCACAAACCTCTAAATATCCTCCCTCTGTGGTAAAATGGTGCCCAAAACAAATGGGTAGTCATTGCAACAAATGTAAACAAATCTGGACACAAAACAAGTACAGGTATGGGATCCGTTTTCTGGAAACCCGTTATCCAGAATGTTCCGAATTGTGGAAAGGCCGTCTCCCATAGACTCCATTATAATCAAGTAATCCATATTTTTTAAAATTTCCTTTTTTTGCAAAATAATACATTACTTTGTACTTGATCTAAACTAAGATATGATTAATCCTTATTGAAAGCAATATATATTATTTATTTCCTTTCTATGTAAGCGAGTTTGTTTTTTATCAAAGATCTTCACTGTGCATTACTGTAATTGTTCCGCTACACACAACTCCATTTATTTAATTTCTTTTCATAACCCTTTTCCTCATTTAACCTGAGCTTGTCTGCATGAAGAGAATTTAAATTTTTCTTCATTCAGGAATATGCTTAACTCTTCTGCATATTGAATGTTTTTTTTTTTAATATTTAAAGTAATGCTGTAGCTGTGTTAATGTTATGTGCTGTTGTGTGTACTATAGCAGCCCTTCCACCTGCAGAGGGCACACTACTCATTGTAGGACTCTGACCTCATCACCGTTGGCATCACTTATTTATACAGCGTCAACAATTTAGTCAGAGCTTTGACATTTATAACAATAATGGAACAAACTAGGGTTTGATAATAAAAATGGGGTAAGAGGGCCTTGGTTACAAGAGCTTACTAAAATGTCTGCTTTAGACTTGCATAGATACTGTATTTGCTTTCAACTGAAGCCTATAAAATAGTTTGCTCAAGGATAGGTGCTTAATCTGTTGGGGATGAGTGCTGATTTTGATCTTGCATCCCCCTCTTATTAATGTTTAAGAATTACGGGGACCTTGTGAAAAGAAGTTAAGGTAGGGATGGATTAATCAACAAAGGGGTAAAAGCAAAGATAGGAAATTCCTTTGTTCTTCATTTCTTCTCTGCACTCCTTAGGCCAGAAGGGCTCTGTGCATTTTACGAGCGATAAATACAGAATACCAGCAATAAATAACAAATATTAATGTTAGACATGTTATGAAGGTTGTGCATGATGGGAAACCTGATGGAAAATGTGACATCTTTTCAGATGACACTTCATTAGAAAATACAGCTCTGGCTTTACTCCTGCTGCTCTGCGCATATAATTTTTGCAGCAGTGTCATTCTAGCTTTTTGTAATCTCGTAGCAGATTCCTAACTTATGTTGTCTGCTGAACAACAAATCACATGGGAAGAGTCTGATAGGAGCGTGACCTCTACCTAAGGCTTTTACCATCTGCTATTACTTCAATTTTCACACTATTGATCTGCTGTTATGTGATTTCTTGGAATTCAGAGTTTTTAGACTGTACCTTTCCCGGTTGCCTATGATGTTTTTTATCCCTTTAAAGGACGGTGGGAAAAAGTGTAATAAAGCCAAGCTCATAATCCACTTTGCATAAATAGTTATATAAAAATGTTTAGCAAGATACTTCCATGGTTCTAGCTAGCAGTCCTTCTCCATGGCATTACTCTTCTGAAGTACAGTAAGCAGCCCCATGTTTTCTATTCTGACCAAAATGTACAGAGCAAAAGAAAAATGCAATTTTTATAATATGTATTTCCCAAAGACAACGTGCTTTAACATAGTAGTACTTTAGTCTGAGAAGCAAATTGACTTATAAAAGTCTGCATTTGACCCGACATGGATGTGCACCTTTTTATAACTGGAGATTCAGTCCATTGTGTGGCTTGGACAGTTGCAGAGTAATATAGTATTGTATTACTGCATTTAGAACTGACTAGTTTTTGTCCATGTGCCTCAAGACACAGCTCATTTTAAGAGGTTTTTATAAGTCTTTGCAGAGGACTGGATACAGCAGAGAAACACTTACTCTAGATTAGACGCAAACAACCAGGTGTATGATTTGAAACAGCAGATCAGTAAATACACTATATCATAATAAAGGTTACTGAAAGAGCCCCCCCGGGCTTCAAAACCAAAATGTTCTAGAGGCCCACGTAACACAGAAACCCCTAATATACCCATCACAGTTACCTGCATGAATAAATGCCATTTTTTATGCTGAAATCAAGTGGTTTAGCAGTTCTTCTCTTTCTGCATCATTTGAAATCCTGGCAGGGAATTGGTGTTACAAATTGTAACAACTTCTCCACAGCTTACAGACAGCATGACGGAACTACTAACCCACAATGCATTGCTCTGTGATGTTGCTCTCCTTATTAAAATCACGTCTGCAGGGAATTGTGAGGTTTGGAGAATGCAGGCTGAGGGCAGCTGGCTGCTTATACAAGGAACAGTTGTCAGCCAGCTCACCAAAGTAGTCAGACAGATCAGTAGGAGAGCAGGGGGCTAGGCTTAGGGAACTTTTCCAAACCATTAAAAATCATGAAAAGTCTGCATATTTTTACATTGATGTATATTGCAAAGTTGCTTGAAATTGTTTAATTTTCAAAAATCTTTGTGTGTAATTCCCCCTCCACATGGTTTGCAACTTCTAATCTTATGGAAACAAATAGTAAAAGCCTGCTGATGCTGTGGGTTAAGTCTTTTGAAACCTAAATGTAATGAAGCACAATATAGTTTTCTCATTCTGCAGATTTCAGCAGTTTGATTGCCTTGGAGCTTTGTGGGTTACTTAAAACTTTGTTTAAGCACAGCTAACTAGCATAATGTAATGCTATGTTTTGAAAGACTAGTATTATGTGGGATATATCTGTTCTCTGTGCAAATATGCTCTATTTGTAAAGGTGAAGATTTATCATGTTAAATTTGGCATTAAACTCATACTGCTTCCAGAATGAGTAAACCTAACATCCACACAAAGGTCAGACCTAATCCACTGGTGGTAATACTCCTATTCCTGTTTTATTTTTACAGAAGTTGTTCACTAGATTTGGTGTCATTTTTCCATATCGTTGTCAATACTCTGGGGAGTAAACCCTGATTGGTTGCCTAGGGCCCTGATATTAGTGTGCCTTGACAGGCAAAACATCCTCCTGTTGGGGCTGGATTTTTTTGTAAATTGCATAATTTTCATGTTTTTGTACTGAAATCTGCACAGTTTGCACCGTAGACTGCAGAAGGCTACGTGATCTAATAATAATAGTTACAAAGTTTGCACCAGATACTGATCAGAAGTTTGAAAACGTGCATCTGGTTGGTTACAAGACCTATGCAACTTTGTCCTTTATTTTCTTTGCCATTTATGTGTTCTGCTTTCTCTGATCTACAGTGCAAAACATAATCCACATTAGTTTCCACTCCTTTAAACAATAAGACATGGTGAAAAAATAAGCAATCTGTAACTTGATCGGCCCCTGGGTATTTGTTTTGCCCATTAGCTAAAGAAAACAGGCCTAGAGTGTTGTAGGATGGATGCCAGGGTTTGCTGGGTTAAAGCAACCAGACTCCAGAAAGTCTCTGCTTAAACCACAGTTTGTTGTACATTCATAGGAATGAATTTGCTAATCTAACTGGGTTTTACTTTTCATTTTCCTGGATCTAGTTAAAGTGGAGGCAAGTTAAAGTTTGCCACACATGCTGATCCTTGTATAACAGGTGGTATGCTTTCAAAATGTAAATGTACCCTGTTAAATTAGCAGGTTATATTTGTCCTCCATTTAGATTTTTCATTCTTCTATGGCTATTACCATTTCTGTGAAACCTTCTTCCTAACGGGCGCTTTGTCTGCCAGTGTGTTCTGCCAGATGGCAGAAGTGGACAAAAAAAAAACCCTGTGTGTCATAAGTCTTATTTGGATTATAATTGGTTTCCTTAATGTCTGTGGGTAAAATAATCTGTTATTGTCCTAAAAGAGAACAATGAAAATCTAATTTCTACAAGTAGCAGCGGCAGCTAGTGCACCAAAATTAACGAAAGAAGCCGGTTTATATAGGAATCTTTTCATGGAAAAGGGTGTTTAGTATACTGCTGAATACCTCTGGATAATTCTTGTCATCTAAAGTATATACACTCTTTACTGTTGTTGCAAGACTTTTGGTCTATTGTGTATGAATAAATGCCAGAAGAGTAACTAGTTATGAACTTGTCTGTTGCTAATGCCACCCCTGACCTCTTACTTGGCCTCCCCCTCCTTTTCTGTTTAAAAGAACTAGGGATGCACCGAATCCAGGATTCTGCCTTTTTCAGCAGTATTCGCCCGAATCCTTGTGTCTGGCCGAACTGAATCCTAATTTGCATAAGTAAATTAGCGGCGGGGAGGGAAGTTGCATGACTTCATCACAAAAAAATCCCTAATTTGCATCTGCAAATTAGTATGTGGTTCGGTATTCAGCCGAATCTTTCACAAAGGATTTGGGGATTCGTCCGAATCCCAAATAGGGGATCTGATGCATCCCCAAAAGGAACAGTTACACAGAAATTAGTCTTTAAATATTAAAATATAATGTCCTGTTTTGCCAAATGCAAAACCCGTGTTTGATTCAGAAACACTACTATAGTTCATATAAACAAGCTGCTGTGTAACCATGTAGTGTAGTGTAGTAGAGTAGTGTACATGATTATTCGTTTGGTAAGGACTTATGTGTCATGAATCATACTTGGCTTAACCTTGTGACCTGACTTCTTGCTACACAAAAAGGGCTGTTGCCCTTGGTTATTACAGATGAGTTATATTGCTTCTCCAGATTATATGGCAACGGGGTTATAATTAGGATATGCTTTTGACATGTTGGGTCTACTTAACAGGACACTATACATTTTGACTATTTAAATTAGGAAATACAGGTCATGGATCCCTTATCCTGAAACCCGTTATCCAGAAAGTTCCGAATTACTGAATGGCCCTTTCCCATTATAATGAAATAATCCAAATTTTTTAAAATTTCCTTTTTCTCTGTAATAATAAAACAATAGTTTATACTTGATCCCCACTAAGATATATAATTAATCCTTATTGGAAGCAAAGCCAGCCTGGGATTATTTAATGTTTACATGATTTTCTAGTAGACTTAAGGTATGAGGATCCAAATTACGGAAAGATCCGTTATCCGGCAAACCCCAGGTCCCGAGCATTCTGGATAACAGGTCCCATACCTGTATATTCTTTTTGACAGGACAAAATCTGAATTTGAAAGTAGACACATTCTACTTCAGGGTTTGTAGGAGTACCATGAAAACAAATCTCCAGTCCACGGAGAAGCCTCTGTATAATGAATCATTATCTTATAGTCTCAACAAAGGCTCCAGCTGGCAGAAGGGTAGGGTTTGTTAATACGGAGGGCTTCTTGTGGGCTACTGATTTATTTTAATTGTTCTTGGTGTAAACTGAAATGCAATGTGACTGTACTTTGTTTCAGATGTTGCCCTGTGTAGTGCAAAAATAACATACATATTTTTTTTTTATGGATCCAGGATTCGGTTCGGAATTTGAGCAGAATCCTAATTTGCATATACAAATTAGTTGCAGGGAGGGAAATTGTAGGACTTATTGTTACAAAACAAAGAAGTAAAAAATGTTTTTCCCTTCCCACCCCTAATTTGCATATTCAAATTTGGATTCGGTTCGGTATTTGTCCAAATCTTTCACAAATCCAAAATAGTGGATTCAGGCATCCCTAGATTTTTTTTTTTTATAGTAGTATAGGTATGGGACCTGCTATCCAGGATGCTCGGAACCTGGGGTTTTCTGGATAATGGATCTCTTTCCATAATTTGGATCTTCATACCTTAAGAATACTGGAAAATCATGTAAACATTAAATAAACCCAAAAGACTGTGTTTGCCTCCAATAAGGATTAATTATCTTAGTTGGGATCAAGTACAAAGTTAGGTACTGTTTTATTATTACAAAGAAAAAATTATTATTATTTTTTTTTAATTTTGGATTTGGATATAATGGAGTCTATGTTAGATGGGTTTTCCGTAATTCAGAGCTTTCTGGATAATGGTTTTCTGGGTTAACGGACCCCTTACCTGTATAACATTTCAATGAACGGGGCCTGTTCTGCACAAGTCCTGTTCATTGAAATGTATCTATAACAAAGTGGAGTATACTGTCCCTAAAAGTATATATATATTAAGGCTTGATGCCATCCTGGATTCCAGACTGATTGCTCCCTGTCATATTGCTTTCTCAAGCACCTACAAAAGACCAATATAATGTTGCTTGGAAAGGTTTAACTGGCAAGCTGGATAACTTTTGTACAAGCTTTGAGGGAATTTGCCAGCACACTACCAAGTATATTACCGGCACATACATTTGTGGATGTTTAACACTGATGCATATAGATGACTGAGATATTAATGCTGTTGGCACAAGGCTAGATAGACTTAAAATTATCAATGAGTAGATTCTGCAAAAGCTCTCATCCAAGTCTGAAGTAAGGTGATAATGGATATTCAAATGCATAATAGATGGCCTTGTGTCCGTTTGCTTTGCAAAGCCAAAATGTAAAAGCATGTTTACCAGCTAGTGTTCTCTATTATCGTTTCCTGCTCAAATGCATATCTTGACTTTTGTGACTGGCTACCATCTGCTGATATTTCTATTCTCTGTTCCATAGGACAGTTCTTTTAAGTGACAGAGAAGTTTCTTTATACACCCTTTGTTTTCAAGGGCTTCAGAAACAACTTTATCACATACTTCCACTTCTGTATCAACTGTCTTATATGTATTAACTATGGATACAGTAGCTGCATGTACAGGTATGGGATCCGTTATCTAGGAACCCGGTATCCAGAAAGCACCAGGCCATCTCCTATAGACTCCACTTCATCTAAATAATACAGATGTTTAAACTTGATTTTCTTTTTTCTCTATAATAATAAAACAGAACCTTGTACTTGATTCAAACCAAGATAAAATCAATCCTTATTGGAAGCAAAACCAGCCTGTTTGGGTTTATTTAGAGTTTACATGTTTTTTCGGATCGCGGCCGCATCTGTTCGTTGATGTGGTCCCACAATCTGACCCGCATCTCCTCTATTGTGAGGGCCCACGATTGGATCACCCCAATATCGCCCACCTCAAGGTAGGCATATCGGGGAGAGATCCGCTCGTTTGGCAACATCGCCAAACGAGCGGATTTCTCTGTGTATGGCCACCTTTAAGGTATGAAAATCCAAATTACGGAAAGATCATTTATCTGGAAAACCCCAGGTTCTGAGCATTCTGCAAAACAGGTCCATAGCTGTAGGATGAATATAGTCTAACATAAAAAAAAAAATGTCTCGAGAGCTGTTGTGCCTAATATCTGCATTTGGAAATATACATTTTTACTGAGATTATTTAACTTATTTACTTTCTTTGACAGTCCCAATTGCTCAAACTGCCAATTGTGCTACATTTGGTGCTTTGTTACCCACTTGTTCATACTGTAATGCAGCGATCCCCAACCTTTTGAACCAGTGAGCAACATTCAGAAAAAAAAAGTTGAGGAGCAACACAAGCATGAAAAATGTTCTTGGGGTGCCAAATTAGTGCTGTTATTGGCCCTTCAGTAGCACCTATGTTGATTGTCAGCCTACATTGAGGCTCTGTTTTGCAGCATAATAGGTTTTTATGCAACCAGAACTTGCCTCCAACCCAAGAATTAAAAAATAAGCACCTGCTTTGAGGCCACTGGGAGCAACATCCAAGGGGTTGGAGAGCAACATGTTGTTCACAAGCTTCTGGTTGGGGATCACTGCTGTAATGCCTGTCCTATTCTAATTAATCTGTCCTGCACATTTTTACCCTTCTATCCTAAACAGCTCAATCAAATTTAACCATTTTATATCTGCCCCATAGACTTAGTTATCCATCATGTTTTTAGGTTGTTAACATAGGTCCACAGCTGCTTTCAACCCACAGTGCTTTTAAGCATTTTGTAAAACAGAAATATGGGTATTTGAATTCTATGACCAGATCAGTAATTATTGCTTGGCTTATTTTATACCTTGTACTTAAAATATATTTTTATCCTTTTGTTGTTACTTGACTTGAGATACTCGAGATTGGGGTTATAATTTAAAGAAGTTTGTGATGTCCTTTAAATAGACCGGGACACTTCTAATAAATGCATTTTGCTCATTCCCCACATAATCTTTAATCATTTTACTGCCTTATATTGTGGCACTATTATAGCCCCTTCCACTGATCTTGTTTGCCTTCTTTGGTCTACTTCTTGTGTCATACTTTATTTATAAAATTGCTCTTAAATTTAATGAAGCAAAAAATGTAATGGTACATTTATAGTAGCAACAAAAAAAGTATATTTTACTTAACTGCAGAAACCATAGAAAACAAACATTTAACCAAGTCCCTAATATTGAGTAGTTACTTCCTGACATTTCAGAAGCTAGCATTACAGGGCCTGTATATAGAAACATTTTTCAATACAAAAAATGTCAATGTCGCTTAGCAGCTTTATAAATAAAAAATATCTCTAACCTTGTTGTGTCTCTTTGTCCACAGGTGTAAGTGCTTATATAACACTGGATGTATAAATAACTCTCACCAGGCCGGGAGAAGACCCCCACTTTGAAATATGGTGCCTTGCTCATGCTTGTCCCTGCTTATATTGCTGGCAATATCGCTTTTCTGCTCAATTACATTGACACAAGCTGACAGTAAGTTTCTCAATATATATCTATATATATATATATACTCCCATTTCATCTTTTTCTCCGAACCTTTCATCTTCTGTGTTCTGATTTAAAGAAAAAAAATTATTTGTTGGCAAACCAAACTACTATTTTCTAAGGCCACTGTTTACATCGTAAAACCATAGCATGATCTTGACATTCAAAATAAAAAAAAATGCTTTTTCATCGCTGAAGGTTGCTGAGGCTTTTATTGAATGCACAATAATAGCACATTAAAGAAACTTGAAATAGCCTTATCACGCTCTAGCATTTCTTTGAATACATTTGCTCCATTTAATTTGCTGAATCTCACAATTTTAGTTAAATGTACCTGGTGTTGTAAATTGATATTTAGGTCGAGTGTTAGAGATTTTTTTTACCTTGAATGAACTCGAAATTTGAATGGTATTGTATTTAAGAAAAAACTCAAATGGCAACAATGTTATTCTGCGAGTTCAAGTCCCACAACCCAAAAAAACACGAATTAATAGAGTTTTTGGTGGAAATAAACTCAAATCGAGTTCTTGATTCAAGTTTTTTCAGACCAAAACTTCCCGAAAAACCTTAAACATCAAGCAGGTTCCAGGAACCTCTGCCACTGATTTCTGCAGAACATTGACAGGTTCTTGGTGTTGTATTTTCAGATTCGAGCTATTTCCAGGGTCAAGGTATAATAAATCTAGAATATTATAGTTTTTTTTTTTTTTTTTTTTAAACCTGAAAATTTAGTTTTGACCACAAAATACAACTTGAATTTTCATGGAAAAAACTTGAATCTCAATTAATATGCCCCTAAACCATATTTGACCCTGGACTCCATTTGGATGTCTGCTCTGGAGCTTCAAATTGTTGTCTCCAGCTAAAAACCTGTGTTGCAAGGGCTTTACTATATGCAGATGTTGTGCTGCATGAAAATGTATGGTTGAGCCAACTCTAAATTTGTTGGATTTGCTGAAAACACATTTATTTATTACTGTGCATACTTTGTTCAGTTCTAACCAGCAAGAAACTATTTCATATATTATACAGAACTGGTTAACACATCATCAAATTACTTGGTGTTTGCCATCATATGTGGCATGATCTGATTTGTCTGAAAGTTTGATTGTGTGAGTGCTTGTATGTATGGGATGCACTTTCCAGTTGCTATTGAACTACAGCCTTTGAATGGGCAGGCACAGAATTCTAGCTCTATAGCAACAGGGTTATTTTAGGTCAGTGATTTCAGTTATATAAAATTATAATTTTAAAATATGAGTTATCTTTTATATTTGCATCATTTAACCTAATAAATAACATTGAGAATAACTGGCTTCAAAATATTGCATTTAATTCCACATTCTGGCTCTGTTCAGAACATACTTGGCCATTAGATAGAATTGCAAATACATTTTTTCCCCTGTAAGATTACAATACAAATGGATGAGTTTCATGTTGGTACTCATCCCTTGCACCATAAATCAACCCCCTTCCAACTTCCCTTATGTTGAAAAATGTTTCTTGAAAATGGCCACTGCTGGAACCTTTAGGCGTTTCCCAAGTAATGGGAGATGGCAGGGGGTGATTTGTTTCTATTTGGGGTATGTTGTCAAGCAGTGGGATATGCTCTCAAAAATCTGTCACAGTTGCCTTAGGCTTTAGCTTCAGCTGTTTTTTTTTCTTTTTTTTTGCAAGTATCTGTTTCCTCAGAATTAATAATTTAAGATGATTTCCTCCTCATGCTGTAAATGTGAATGCACAAAACAGAATCCTATATCTGTAAGTCTGCCATTGAATTGCTATACTAAAACCCATATTAGTGCTTTTCCAAGCATTGTCCTGGGCCTTTTGTTCCTCAGACGGAACTATCTTGATTTGTAAATGCTCTTTACAGCATAATTATTTTATATCATTATGAGGTCCTGCCACTGCATTTGTTCTTTGTATTTTGTTTTGTGTGTCTCTTAAATTAAAACTGCTTTAACGTAAAGCTCTTAGACAGACTAAAACCATTCATAGTACAGGAAGGGAAAGAAGACGAGAAGCTATTTTGTGGTGAGAATCTTGGTGTGCTGGATGGTACCCAAACTTTTGGGATTTTTCGGAAAACAAACCAGCAGGTATAAGGGCAAATGCATCATAGGATAGGCGAAGTAGTCGGCTTTACATCAAATACTGTACTTCCCAGAACATGTTTAGATATGGAATAATATTATGCCCTGTCCTGTAGATCAGTGACAGATTTATAAAAGGGGACCCAGCACCCAAAAAAATGATTCAAAATCCTATTATCACATTACCTTCAGTCTGGGATTTCATAATTATAACAAGCAGGCAGGAGCCATTTTGTGGACACTGTTATCGAGCCAAGCCTTGCATCATCTCAGAATCTTGTTTGTGCACCAGAATGGGGGACCCTATATCCATCCCCATGCACTGGATACACAGTTAAACGGTTAAGAGACCAGGGTGATATGTGGAGTGTAGTGACCTATAGGAAGTGCTGAATGGAAAGTGAAAGTAATTGTCTGCCCGGCCTCTTTGCCCAAGGCATAGAGGAGGGGCAGGCAATATTAGATTGACAGCATAGGTTAAATGAGTTAACAACAACTATGAAGACTTAAATGAAAAAATGAATTTGGATTTAATGTTTAATTTAAAACAATTTTAATTATACAGATGTTTGTGTCTGGGTGACAGGTCCACTTTAATAATAGAGAGAGAAAGCTTACTTGTTAAACCTAAACTGTACACTTAACCAGCAGATAATTTATATAATCATAAGTGATTCATATCCAACTGCCATATACAAAGTAAAAGACACGTCTTTCCATTCATTGGCTGCTGTAACCTAGTGTACACGTGTGCCTGAGGATAGACTTCAGCACCTGTGCTTAAATTAATTGTTCAGTATAAAAATAAAAACTGGGTAAATTAAACAGGCTGTGCAAGAAAAAAAATCATGTTTAGCTTGCCAGAAATGTAACCTAATAGCCAGAACACTACTTCCTGCTTTGCAGCGCTCTTGGTTTCCACTGATTGGTTACCAGGGAGTAACCAATCAGCGACTTGAGGTGGGGCACATGGGTCATAACTGTTGCTTTTGAATCTGAGCTGAATGCTGAGGATCAATTGCAAACTCACTGAATAGTTATGTTCCATGTGCCCCACTTGAAGTCGCTGGCTAACTCCGTTAGAGAGCTGCAAAGCAGGAAGTAGTGTTCTGGCTATTATGTTAGACATCCAGTCACTCCAGCCTTTATACATTACATCTTTGTCAAACTATTAGAAACGTTTATTTTGCACAGCCTGTTTACCAATTTTTTTATTTTTACACTGAACAGTTCCTTTGAAAAGGAAAATCCAGTGTTACTTTCTATAAGAAAAATATTTTTTCATGAAAATACTATATATTAAACGGTGTTTAACAATGGACTGTTTTATGTAATATATTATTATAGAGATCTGGAATGTCCAGACAGGTGTACAGTTTACTTTAAGAGGCAAACGTTGTATCTCTAGTTCGAACTGCTCCCCTGCGAGTTTAAAAAAAAAAAAAAAAAAAAAAAAAAAAAAAAAAAAAAAAAAAAAGCATGCCATTTAAAAAAAAAAAAAAAAAAATTACAAAATGTATACTTCCCTGGGATCCAAATGGAAAGAAAGCTGCTGGTGCTAACCCCAATGTTAGATACCCAAAGCCATCTGCAAACAAGTGTGCACAGCTTCTTTCTCCGCAGTCTGCGGAGAAGAAATTAATATATTTTCTGGGTGACCTGTCAGTTTATCTGTCACAGTGACCGTAATTCCATTAAATCTCCACTCAGCTGATTCACTCTGATTGTTTTACACATTTTTTCCTTCAGGTCATTCATTTCTTCTCTTGTGAGATTTCAGTAACTGCTCAAGAGGAGATTGTGCTTTGAGAATCTAATTTTTAGGTTTTTTTTGATAGGAAGGAGAGGATTCCCCCTCCCCTTCCCTGCACAGGAGATTACCTACATGTTCTTTCATCTCTGCCACTCAAAAGAAAAACAAAAAGTGCCCAAGTCTGAATCAGTGCAGAGCTGGAACACATCATCTATTTGTTCCTATATAACATTTTCTATTTAACACTCAAGAAACTTCCCATTTCTTTTTAGTCTTAAGCTTTATTTATACCCTTCCTTTTCTTTTTCTGTAAAAGTTGCTTAAAGGAAAACTATACCCCCCGAACAATGTAGGTCTCTATAAAAAGATATTGCACAAAACAACTCATATGTAAAACCCTGCTTCATGTAAATAAACCATTTTCAGAATAATACACTTTTTTAGTAGCATTTGCCATTGGGTAATCATAAAAAGAAAATGGCCATTTTAAAAAATGACAGCCTCCTGGGATCCTAGGATCCAACGGTGCACACAAACATACCAAACAAACTATAAAGTTAGGTCACATGAGCCAATTAACAGACAGAGTTGTGTCTTTTGCTTCCACACTTCTTCCTGTTACAGTTACAGTTGAAATATTTCTGGTCAGGTGATCTCTGAGGCAACACACAGACCATCACGAAATGGTGGTTCAAGGCAAGAGATGTAAAAGGGCAATATTTACTTATTTATATAAAACCTACAAGATTTGTGCTATTAAACACATACCCAGTAAACTTGTTACCTGTAGGACCTTTTGACCTTGTGGTGAATGAAGTTGTTGCCGAGGCATAAACCTTTACAATTAACTTATTCCCAAACTTGATATTCCAGTTTTGAGAGATTGTTCTTACATGTTTCAAATATGCTGTAGGTGCAGTTCGACTATTTTTTTTTCCCCATTTCTATAAAATACAATTCAAAACGCAGGTGTCTGCCAGTGTAATAATTTACATAATAGCCCTAAGCTTTTAGACGCCCACATTTATGTCCTTAACAGCGTTCATAGATTTGCTTATGCTCTTTCATTGTATAAGATAACTACATCTTTGTTTTATTATTCTTAATTATAGAAAACTTGTTTTGTAGAAAAACTGTAAGCATGTGGGTTTTCAATGATTCAGGATATTTAGGCCAGAGTAGAATGGACAGTAGTCCCACCTAATGCTTCATTGGCCATATACTGGGAAAGCTGCTGACTCTGCTCCTACAGATTGAGAAAACAGTTAATGGCCTCATCTATGCATTGATGCAGTTTTCTCTGCATGAAAGGACCATGAAATCAACCTGGTTTGGTCTAGTAAGTGGGTGGCCAAATTGTGGAATTGTGGATTTTTTTAATGTTGGTGTGGTGCTTCATGCAAAGAGCGGCATGCAACATGGTGCAAGTGCTCTGTTGATAAGCAGGCCCTCTTAATGCTTTTGCATTTGCATCCAGGGGTTTCATAAATGACCCCTGTAGCATTTTGCTCTGTGGGCCAGGGCCTATTGGCTCCCAGCCAAGTGCTCTTTCACTTCTGCCATTTATTGTCGCAATTGATCACTAGCAGCTTAGGGTAATATCTTTGCACTCATTAAATTACTTCTGCTTTTGCCAATAGACCAAATCAACAATTACATTTGTATTCTAGCTCTTCTTTAGGACTGTTCTTATAAATAGGAAAAGGTGGCATTTGCCCCTGGCCTACCAGGTCAGAGGGGGCACTATCAGACTTTGTCTGCTATACATTTTTCTTTGACCACTCCCATATTGGACAAGCTTTATAAAATAACCATAGCTTTTTTGTTGGAAGAAATCTCTCTAAAGGATTTTCACTAAATAAATATGGTATCTTAGTGAAGGGTAGTACTGAAACCAAATTCTTAGGAGTCACTGTGGAGTAACTACTGATGTGATCCGTTGCCTTGAGCCCATAAGTGCCTAAAAGTGGTCCAGATTTTCCTTATTGGCTTAGCACAGAATGTAAGTAGGGATATTTGTAAGAAAATATCTTCAAGTATGAACTCTTCCGCATGCTTCCCCAGTTTAAACAGCATAGTATTCATATAATTATGTAGTTGTTCACCTACCCATGTCTGTACTTGCACAAAGTAATTAGAGCTGTAAGTCTTTATGGAGCTATTACCTCCAGTGTCATGCCCCTATGTCCTTTTCTTTTGAAACTTGTACCGGCATGCTGTGGACATTGTTGTTGGATGGGACATATTTTCCAAATTGTCAAGAGACAATTCTTCTCTGTATTAATCAAATGGTACTCCCAAGTAGTTGCTTATAGGAAAACTGCATAAATGTTGTGTACCATTTTCACATTTGTAGGAGACTTTAGCTTTGATCTGTGAATCCTCATTTCGTACAATCGGAATTTGCGTCTATGGACCGCTGTAGGGTAGGGGCAGACAAGCAGATTCGGGGGGATTTAGTTGCCAGGCGACAATCTCCGCAAACTGCCTTCCACGTGCTTCAATGTGGAGTTGCCTGTGCTAATTCAATTGTGGCGCTTCGACTTTCAAAGTTGCCTCACGTGGAAACTTTGGGCGACTTCCGAAATCGAAGTGCCGCGAGTGAATTAGCGCAGGTGATTCCTCATTGAATTACGCGGAAGGCAGTTCAGGGAGATTGTCACCGGGCGGAAGAGGCGAAAGTGGTATTGGGTATTGGATTAAAAAAAAAAAAAAAAAAAACTTTTATAGGTAAGAGATGGAAGGTGGACCAGTGTTGTGTACAGCACTGAACATCAGTGGCAATTTTTTATATCCCAAATGTTAATCATTGGAAACAATTGCATGATATTATATTTACTGAAATATTGTGCTGAAGCTGATTATATTCCTTAGAAATCTCCAAAGGGCTGTTTGTGTTCTGATGTTTATACTGTTGTTAAATGACACTAGTGCAAGGTTTGACCTTCTAACATTTCCTAAGCCTTGCAATCTTGCTTGCTGGTTGGTAAGATGGTGGAATTAAGATGTACAGAATTTTAATGACTGGGCTGACATTTTACCGGCCCTTGCTGGATATCTGTTTGATTAGCTCCCTAATGTGATGGCAAATTTCAGACAAAGGCAGCACACGTTTCTTTTCATGAAGCATGCTGTAAACCTTTTTGTTCCTATTTAAATGTTTTATATCATGCCAATTAAAGGCAGTTGTCCTTCTTTTTATTCCCTGGTGAAAGGTTTGCTAACAACTTAGATGCTAATAAACATGCAGGTGGCAAATGCACCTGGGTGTCAGATGGGATATAATGAAAGATTACCAAGGAGTACAGCGTCAGGAGACAGTTAAGCACAATTATTGATCATTAAAACTGATTAAGATGTTGTAGGGTAAAATGTGTGCTGCAGTTAGAACAGAAAGGAAAAAAAAACAAATGGTCTTAAAGCTATTCTGTCTTGAACTGTATGATTATTTTAACATTATATTACAATGAATATCACAAATAATCCATTCTACCATTTAAAATGTTATTCTCAAGACACAATTCATATACATGTGTATATAATGTTTTAGTTAATCATGGCGTGTAGGCAGCCACCTCAGTGCATTATGCATGATCCGTTTTCAGACAGCCAGCACAGCACAGTGCAAGTCCTTTCAGGCAGCTGTTTTCACCTATTTAATCTTTATTTCCCAGTACATTATAACTCTCTTTTGACTTCTGTTTTTCCTGCTTGGTCCTTTTTTCATATCTACCGTATTTGCTGGCGTATAAGACTACTTTTTCCCCCAGAAAAATATGTCCCTAAGTGG
>CM044437.1:81500630-81524358 GCA_024363595.1 Xenopus borealis
AAAAAAAAAAAAAAAAAAAATTGTTACTGGTCCTTTAAATAGATACTGACATCAGGAATTAAACTCCTTTTTTTACATCTATCTTAATATTGCCTTAGAAAGCTACTTCTAACCTTGTCATGAAGGTTTACACAATACTTTTCCATTACCTTTCTGATGTCCCAGGTTCCTGTATGAGGAGGCTGCCATATCTGTGCAGCAGGAGTGCGTTGGCATTAGAAACTCTAAGGGCTCGACCAGACGAGAAGATTCGAGGAGAATAGTTGCCTGGCGACAAAACGCCACGTCTTTGAGGCGACTAGCGCTAAAGTCGCCGGCGCCTATTCACACGCGGCGATATGTTTTTTAAAGTTGCTCGAAATTGCCTCATGAGGCAATTTTGATCGACTTTGAAAATCGCGTTGCCGCATGTGAATAGGCGCAGGCGACTTTAGTGCAAGATACTAGCAAGCCATTCGGGGAGATTAGTCGCCAGGCGGCAAATCTCCTTGAAATCTTCCCGTCTAGCCTTACCCAAACTGACAGGCTTAGATGGGACAGTCAGGTTGGCAAAACAGTCAAAACTTCAATGAACAATTGCTTACAAAAATAACCACTTGGCAAAAAAGATAATCATGACCTATAGGTAACTTCGTACAATCATATTTTAAAAGTTGTTTTTTTATTGTCTATCACTTTCAGTAAATGCTGCTTTCATTAGCAATTGGTTTTACAAATAACTTGGAAATTGGAGAGTTGCTTAGAATAATTTTTTCTTAGATAACACAACTAAGGAAAATGACTAGTAGTGTACATACAGTATGGGTTAATGAACGAACGTTTGCAAAATGTGAGATTGAAAAGAAGATGTAATATTATTTCATTAAAGGGGAACTATCGCAAAAATTAAAATGTATGTAATAAAAAATAAAAAAGATGTTTTTGGATCGGTCAATGAAATTCTGACACCCAACTGCTTAAAGACCAAATGAAGAGAAACTAATGCTTAGAGAGAGAAAGAGAAGATCAACTTGACTGTTTTAGATACAGAACATCATTTTGAATTAATTTATATTTGGAAAGTTTCTTATTTTATGAAGAAGCTTCAATTTCATTTTCAGGCTAGTACTACTTTAAGAAATTTAATTCCGAAGATAGAATGAAGAGAAACGGATGCTGAGAGGGAGTTAGTGAAGATAAACTTGATTATTTCAGAAACTGTACAGAATGTATTATTGATTGTATTTAGAAAGCTTCTTATTTCAGTATGATGAAGCTTATAATACATTTTCATTTTCGAGATAGCTCCCCTTTAAGATTTCCTTTCGTTCTCACATTTGCTTTCTTTACCAGTATTTGCTGTTAGCCCAAGGAAGAGTTGTGGTAGCAGTACAGAAGCATGAAGGTGCTATTGGTTTGGGCATCCAAATCCTACAGTGAGAGCCGTTATCTTGTTGCCTATCAGTTGTTCTGTTCATAGGCTGCTGGGGTGAGGGGTAGAATGGGGGGTTGATATCATTCCAACTTGCAATGCAGTAGTAGAGAGACTGAAGCTTATCAAAGCACAAGGCTTGAGGAGACTTGGGAATGGAAGGAATAGCTTGTGTCAATTTCAAAATTAATTCTAAAATTCATAATAAAAAATCTTTTCTTCTTTTGAAAAACGTCAGTACATTATTGTGCTTCATTGCTATTAACTGGGTTGAAAAAAATCCCTGTGACAGATTCCCTTTAAAGAGAGTTAACTCACAATGTGAACTGTTGGTTAATTCAGATTAAACAACATAATCCTGTTATGGGTCAGTGAGGGTAGATTCTTAAAATCTCCCAAAAGGAACATTTTCAGTTCAGCAATTTTGCAAGTAATCTCACATTGCTAATTTTGGCTGAGCTAATTAGTTAGCTATGGGGATTCTTTTAGCTGGTAAATCTTAAGTAATGTTAGCCCTTTGTTTCCTGGTTTCCCATATATATCTTACAGCAGGGGGTGTCCAACCTGTGACCCAGGATGAATATGAATGTGGCCCAGCTTGAAAAGCTTGGTTCCGGATGAAACGTCATGTTGTAAAGGCTATAGGAGTAGGCAGTAGGGGGGGGGGGGTCTGCCCATTGCCCAATTAGAAGTAATAATATAATACCAAGTCTACTTAATATCCAGGTGTCCCATATTACAGTGTATAGCTCCATCTGCTATTGTGGTTCTTTTATGTGTATTTTCTTTACTATTACAAATCAAAAGGGAGGGAGCCATGAACATAAAGAGCAGATGAGAATCTCATTGGTGAATCTTGTATGCATATGAAACTAAAGCTGGCTGTCGACACAAAGATCCGATCGTACAAATCCTCGATTCCTACAATTTTCGAATCATTTGTGGAGTGTCCTGACATTAGTCGAACAGGTTAGAAGATTTCTGTCGGCTGCCGATCATGTCTGGGCATATATCGCCAATTTGACGATTTTCAGTGGGAGACTATCACCATCTTTCTTGGACAGAAACTGTTGTATGATTAGCTACATGTGTAGCTCTCTTATGAGAGAGCTGCTGTAGTTTCTGCTGCAAAAATACAACAGGGAGGTACATATAAAAGTGTGTTTTATTGAAGAAAATAAATGACTTGAGGTAATGCCATTTTAATACTAAAGTCATGAGCTAGACAAGTGAAAATGTGTGCCTAACAGTTTGTATTTGTGCCTGAAGATTAAGTTAAAAATTGAATAGAAATTAATGTGACAGATATTTAATATTATTGTTAGCTTTTGCTTCTGTTGTACATTCAGTGCAAAGCAACACAATAATTTAGCATGTTAATGTGTTTTTTAATAAATTATTCAGACTAGTATATAAATGATTAGGCATACATTTGCATGTGTTTACATTAATTTTCTCTCTGGGATCCCTGTCACAGTGGTGACATTAATGGACTCGCATGTGATGATGATGATGATGGTGATGCAGCTGTCTCACACACAATGGCACTGTCCTACTAGTGGGTTCAGTCCCCAGTGTATTCCAGCCTAGGAGAGCCATCAGCCATCCAGGATTCGGCCTTTTTCAGCAGGATTCGGATTCGGCTGAATCCTTCTGCCGGGCCAAACCGAATCTGATCCCTAATTTGCATATGAAAATTAGGGGTGGGGAGGGAAATTACATGAGTTTTTGTCACAAAAAAGGAAGTAAAAAATGTTTTCCCCTTCCCACCCCTAATTTGCATATTCAAAGTTGGGTTCAGATTCGGGTCGGTATTTGGCCGAATCTTTCTCGGAGGTTTCGAGGGTTTGGCCGAATCCAAAATAGTGGATTCGGTGCATCCCTATTTATTATAGATGAACATGTTCTGTTGGAACAGTAAAGATAGAGAAAATAAACATTTATTGAAGGTATATGAGAACTGTAGTCATTCAGCTACAGCACTAAAATACCCAATATGCATTGATGACAAAAGTAATTTGAAATCTGGTATGAAGATCTGATATAAGAAGGCTACAAAGTATGGCACCCTCTTTTATTTTATTATGTTGGACTAGAATTAAAGGAGATGTAAATCTTAACTAAAGAAGTAGACTAGAAATGTTGTACATTATGATTTGGGCGTATGTACCAGCCCAAGGCAACCATGGCCATTTAGCAGTGAAGATCTGTGTCTCTGCCCCAGTAGCTCCCCATCTTCTTTTCTGCCAATTCACTGCACATGCTCTGTGCTGCTGTATATGCTGTATATATAGTAAATGTCACAAAAACAAGGCTGATTATTAATTTCTACAGATAATTACTACATGGCAGCACAGAAACGAGTGCATGTAGAATACCTGTACGCACCTGAAGATCTGCCTTTGTCCATATAAGGCGGGAATTGTGGGAACGATTGAAAAAGGGCATTGCCCCGAATATGTGTTATTAAACCTTGTACAGAAACTAGTGCAACTACCAGCAGAATATCAGCCTTGTACCACTGGCTTATATTACATACCAACCTCATCTTATACTTAATTTGCGACAACCCCTAAGCTTAACATAACAGCTGATAAGAGCCCACTGAGCATGTGAGTGTTGCTGACTTTTCAAGATGGTGACCCCCTGTGACAAGTTTGAAGTCCTGGATCATTGCTGCTATTGACAAGCTGAAACTTTACACTGGTGCAATAAGTTCAGTATATAAAAAAAAAAGGCATTTGTAGCCATATTCATTTTTAGGGTTTAATTCTCCTTTAAGAAGCCAATTGCTGGCAGTTGTAGTCCTTTCACAGCAAATTCCAACACTGATATATGAGGCTTTCAAGCACAGTAGCAAACACATTGCTTAATTATTCATGGCAGGTATATTTTTACAGGAAATGAAGGCATTGAGAATTGGAAGTGGAAAGTGCAAGTAAAAAAAGTTGTAGCAGGTGGAACATCTGCATAGAGCCATTGGCTCCAGGGTTATCATATAGAAATGGTATGTTTCAGGAAGATGATGTGCTTTTACTATTATATAAACCAGTATCTCTGTGTATAAAACATTATAGCTAAACAGGCCTGTCTGTCCCAATTGTCTGCTATTATAATAGAAAATATTACAGCTAACATGGAAATATAATTTTCCAGTTGAGAGTAGTTTTGATAGATGTAGCATTTGATCAGCCATGTATTTATCAATGACGGGCTTTTACAATTTACATTAATGTGAATGAGCAACTGGGATATTGCTGACGCATAGGTATATTGTTTGTGCAATGAGCAGAACACAATTACTTGGCTGACCTGTTGCCACTGGTCTCTTTGGGCATTGCATTTCCCAGTCGTCAAGACAAACTCCATGAAATTGCTTATATTGTGGCAAATAATGGAGAAGAAGAAAGACAGTCAGTGAGGGTAGAAAGGGAAAAAAACAAATAATTAGGTCTTGATGTCAGAGCACTTGGGAGTGTGATGTTGCTTTGGAGATGGCAGTGCCTGTAAGGATCGTGTACAATAAATGTGTGTGATGCATGCCAGTGAGCCCATTTAGCTGCTAGCATGTGAGAGCAAAATACTTGGAAATCATAAAGTAGATTGTTTTTTTGATTCAGGCCATCACTAATGGAGTGGGTTGTCCATCTACACTACTGTCTCTTGCTTGAAGGAAATTAAAAGTGGGATTTGCTTCCATATACCAACTTCTACATTTGCCAACATCATGTACATCATCATAGTTTTGTTACATTCTTTATACCCTGAAAAAAATACTTGATTGTGCTTGTACTGGTTCTCCTCTGCCCTAAAATGCTCATATCATATTATCATATTATATATATCATATATCATGTATGTATGTGTATATACTGTAATGGAGCAATATTCCTTGCATAGAGAAAATTCTTACACATACGAAGTACATACTCCACATAAATATAGGAAGATCCTGCCTTATCCTAAGTTCAGAGAAGGAACGGTTCACTTTAAAGGAATTGTTCAGTATAAAAGTAAAAACTGGGTAAATAGATAGGCTGTGCAAAATAAAAAATGTTTTCAATATAGTTAGTCAGGGGAAAATGTAATGTATAAAGGCTGGAGTGACTGGATGTCTAACCTAACAGAACAGGAAACTACTTCTTACTTTTCAGCTCTCTTGGTTTACACTGACTAGTTTCCCTGGTTACCAGGCAGTAACCAATCAGTGACTATAGGGAGGGCCACATGGGTCATAACTGTTGCTTTTGAATCTGAGCTGAATGCTGAGGATCAATTGCAAACTCACTGAACAGTTATGTCCCACGTGGCCCCCCTTCAAGTCGCTGACTTACTCAGATTTAGAGAGTTGAAAAGCAGGAAATTGGAAACTGGCTATTATATGAGACATCCAGTCATTCCAGCCTTTATAGTTTGCATTTTTCCCTGACTAACTATATTAGGAACATTTTTTACTTTGCACAGCACTTCTATTTACCCAGTTTTTATTTTTACCCTGAACTGTTCCTTTAAAAACAATAAGTGGGTACATAGGCTGTGCAAAATAAAAAATGTTTCTAATATAGTTAGACAAACATTTAATCTGTAAAGGCTGGAGTGTGTGGATGAACAAAACATAACCTCCTGCTTTTCAGCTCTCTAACACTTAGTCAGCGACTTTAAGCGGTTCCATATGTGTTATAACTGTTCTGTGAGTTTGCAATTGACCCTCGGCATTCAGCTCAGATTCAAAAGCAACAGTTATGACCCATGTTGCCCCCTTCAATTCACTGATTGGTTACTGACTGGTAGCCAATCATTGGAAACCAAGAGAGCTGAATAACAGGAAGTTGTGTTCTGGCTATTGTGTTACAAAATCCCATCACTCCAGTCTTTATAGATTATATTTTTGGCTAACTAACTATATTGGAAGCATTGTAGTTTATGAACAACTGAGAACACTGTGCCTTTTTTGTTTGCCCTTTGCGAAACAAATGAATACATTTATCTGCTACTGAATTTTTGATGCCAGTCCAATAAAAGAATTTCTGTGAAGGAGTTCAGTAACGTTGGCACAGTCTGTTAATGCTGCTGACTTGACATACCCTCCCCTCCTTTTTAAATCTTTCTGGTAATTAGTTTAAGTGTCTCTCTCCCACCAGTCTGATGTAAATGGAGATCAGCAATTCCTCTTCATCGACTATTCAGCATGTGGTTAGTGAGGAGGAAGGCACAGTAATGCTGGCCATACACGGGCAGATAAAGCTGCAGATATTGGTTGTTTAGACCAATTTGACAGCTTATCTGCCCATGTATGGGGGCTTCCGACGGTTTTTCCTGATCGATATCTGGCCACAATATCGATCAGGAAGGTTTGATTTTCTTCCCACCCATTGGAGCTCCTTGGCATCTTCATAATCAGATTGTTCGACCATATGACCGAACGTTCTGATTACCTCGATATAGCCCTGCTGTGGCATACCAGGGAAAGATTTCATAATGACTGGCGGTGCCTAACATTTGGTACCCCCAGTCATTTAACATTTTATTCGCCAAACGAGCGGATCTTTGCATCTATGGCCACCTGATCGCAGGGTCTTCATCTCCCAGGAGACTGGAAATCGGAAGGAACCACTCCAAATAAAAGCTGTCCGTTTAAATGTTTGTAATGAAGAGGAAACTAAAAAGGGTTCTTGAGGTGTTGTAATATTATACCCCATTATGTGATAAAATGTTTCAGAACTCTGTAGCACAAAACCTTTAACAGATTGGAGGAAGCAGTGTTCTCCCCCCAAGGTTACAGTTTCAACAAGGTTTACAGAATATAATGTTCTAATCTTACAACTTGTCCCATGGAATATAAGCAAGATAATTACCTTCTTGTTTTACATACCTGGTCTTATTTCAAAGAGAATCCTGCAATAATAATGCTTCATAATGTACAATGTATTAAGTGTCTCTGGCACTTCAGGCGTAAAGAATGGCAAAAAAATGCCTTCCTTTGGTCAACTAAAATATCAACAGTGAATATCCTATATCATTTTTGTCAGGTTAGAGAAAATAATGTATTACTGAATTGTGAAAGTATTCCCTTTTATGCTTGGCAGAAAGACCATCTCCCATAGACTCCATTTTGAACAAATAATTGAAAACGTGATTTCATTTTTCTCTATGTAACTGTAAAAAAAGAACCTTGTATTTTATCCAGCTAAGATATAATTCTTATTGGAGACAAAACTATTCTGCTGAGTTTATTTAATAATTATTATTTAAGGGATTCTGACAAGTTTTTATTTCTAAATTACACGAATGTACAATAATATACTGTGCAAATAATTCAATGTACCATATAAAATGTTATTCCTAAACCAAGAAGTATATTTTTTTTAGTTGTAATATTGGGATTTAATCTACCATCTTCGGTAATTGTGCTTTTCAGAAAGAGGTAGCATTTTGTCATTGACCTGCTTTCATTTACGCTATTGTTTCTGGAGGAACACTGGAGGTGTTGCAGTGGGACTTGGATTTTTACTATTGAGTGCTATGCTCAATATAATATGTACCAAGAATCTGATGTCTGTTTACCGTCCCATTGTTCTGCTGCTGGGAATGGGCAAAATAAATCACTCAACTTGCAGTGCATAAATTAAGAGGGACTGAGGTTTCAGAGCACAAATCACGTGACTTAGTGGTTCCTGGGAAACTGACAACATATGTAGCCCCAGATCAGATTTTAATATTAAGTATTCATGAAATATATATCTTCTACAGATCCAAAAGTCCTTTTGTGGCTTCTATTAATGCCATTTAGCTTTCAGTTTTCAGTAGAAGGACACCGTCACTGCCTCATCCAGTTGCAGCTATTGTGTGCAGCGCAGTTACACATAGCATTCAGATGTTCGGATAATGGTTTTTACAAATCTGTAACTTTGCAATGTGCAGGGTGGGGATGACTGTTCAAGTGTTGCACTAGTAGGGCTTAGCATTGCTGCTTCATCTGTGTGAAGTGGAATCCCATATGTTTTCCTATAGAAAAAGGAAAAGGTGAAAGCATTTTAGGTCTTTGTTTAATCTATTTGGTGGGTGGTCCCAGGTGACTTAAGAAGACAGTCGTATTTTCTGCTCAGTGTCATTCTCCTTTCATTTGTATACTGATTTTAAAAGTCAAGTACTGTTCTTTTGCTTGCCTTTGTTTTGATAATTGGGGTTATGCTCTCATTAGATTAAAGCATATACCAGCAAATAAATCTATCATTTGACCGGTTGTTCTCCTTCTCTTTGTAGCGGGGAACATCCCATGAGGGATGTACAGACAGGGGCCTTTTCACATTATTATTTTCTCTTGGTATCCAGGCTCATTATGGAAACTGAAAAAAAAGGTTAAAATGCTAAGTGAGCTGAAACCAAATTGATTGGATTTTATGGAAGTGGCAGCATTATTTCACTCATTCTACGGGATGCAGACTGGCACATCTTTACAAAGCAAACTTAACACAAGTTGAATGCTGAACAGATCCGTCTGAATTTTTAGATCTAATCTTCTATTTTCGGTGCACTGGAGCTGTCAGAATAATAAGGTTTGCTTTTACATTTAGTGTGTTGGTTCCCTCCCTTCTTTTTCTGAATCTCTAGCTTACTGTGCAACCTTACAAAAAATGCATCCATAACCTTTTCAACACTCATTTTAATAGAAGTGGATTCATCTCGTAGCGAGCACTGTCACCTGGTGCTTGGAAGTAAAGGCATAATTTAGGATAAATTTTTTGGGAGAAGAGATTTCATATCTGTGATTTAACACATTCGGACACTCCCTTTATACAGATACAGTCACTTGGATTTGTAAGTTAAATGCGTCGTGACTCAGGGCTAATTGAAGAAACTGTGTTATCTAAAGTTATCTTAACTCATTTAATGCATTTAACCTTTTCATTAGCATACCAAAGCACCATTGTTTTCAATGGTGAACTCTTTAATTGGATGGGATGCTGTGACACAATATTCTGTGCTAAGTGGGATAAATGAGATAATGAGTTAAGTCACGACGCATTTAATTTACAAATCCAAGTGACTGCATCTGTACATAGCAGTACTTTTCAGACATTTTGGTTAACAAAAAAAAAAAAATTCTCTAGGATTTGTGTAAAGCAACTGATAAAATGTGAAACTTAGCATGCAGCCTCTTACATAAATCATAATACCTTTTGAGAACAAGTAGTGGATTAGGATGCACAATGAATGTCTGTTTACTGTATGTAGAGCATGTATGTTGTACTATGCATTCAGTTATATCCGTAACATAAAACAGCCAATATTGGCCAAGTCAGATACTGCTATTAGAGCTTGACTGGCATACAATCCATACTAATTGGCTTCAGCCTGGAGATCCAGAGCTTTGTGGCAATATCAGTCCCGTGGAGCTCTTACCTCATCAGGAATGATCTTTCCTTTCCACAGTCATTCTCAATTTCCTTTTTTCTTAAGGTTTCAAGGCACACACACAATGAAATGCATCTACTTCTTGGGTGGTAGCTTCAGCCAAGGAGAATTATTTGTCTCATCATGAGTATGAATTCGTTTTGTGACTGTGCCTCCAGATTGAGCCGATGAACCCTTTAATGTTCTGCCAGCAGTTTGATTCAGAGTGGCACTCTTGTAAAATGCTATTTCTTTGTGAGCTGCCGAGTGAACAGGTTACCCATATATTTTCGGATGTATGAGGAACTTGGGGCAAAAGATTAGTTTTGCTTGGAGTGGGATATGTGTGGTCTTGTCGTTGGAGTATATACTGCATGCAGACACTTTGGGTAATGTTAGCAACTCGGAACACAGCAGAAGATGATGGCTTATTAGGTATTCATTACAGAATATAAGACTATCCTTGTTGCTTTTATGCACATTTTTGCAGTGCACAAATATGGTCCCTTAACACCCCCATCACCCTCCTTGTGTAGATTACTAGCTGCCTGAAAAGATGCACATATATTTTCTAGGATATTTATTAAAATGCAATAATGCTGATGCACACAGTTCTAAGAACCCCCTGGCAATTTCCGTGCAGTAGGGCTTTACCAGCAATAACAAGCTTGAATGAATTACCATACATGAACTGTATATATCAGGTGCTGTTAAATACTTTGATTATGTGTTCGGAATGTTATATTAGTTTACTGCGGTTATCTTCTGGGCTTTATTTGGATAGCAGTATTCAGTATATTGTTTAATGGAGAGGATTTTTTTTTATTCTAGAGGGGAAAGGTACGATGCTGGAGCTTTGCCATATTTAGCACACTGCCTATATATAAATGATACACAAAAGCCAAGAATGTCTTTTAAATTATATCCTCATGAATGGTGTATAAACAGTTAGTGATGTCATTTTTGTCACATGACTCACTTGTATATTATAATAAAGTACCCCTTGTTGGAAAATATTAGTTTTTTATAAGTAACCTTGGAGCTCCATGACCTGTATAAAAGCACTCAGCCTTTGGCCTCCTGCTTTTATATAGTCATGGAACTCCTCCTCTGTGACTATAATATCCTTATATTTTACAATAAGGGGTACTTTATTCTCTATATATTTTGGGTGTCTGAGTATTTAGCAGCATGTGCTCAGTCCTATAGATGCCCTAGTGTGCCATGCTGTATTAAAATATTTATTGAAATGGTAAATCTTTTAAGCTATCTAAATGGAAGGTTTGAAAACAGATCTCCCTAGTACAGGTATGGGATCCTTTGTCTGAGAAACCAGTTATCTGGAAAACTTACAGAGGCTATCTCCCATAGACTCCTTATTATCCAAATAATCAAAAGTTTTTCCTTTTTTTCTCTGTAATGATAAACCATTACCTTGTGTTTGATCCAAACTAGGATATAATTAATCCTAATTGGAAGCAGAACTAGTTTATTGGGAATATTTAAGGTTTACATGATTTTCTAGTAGCCTTAATGTATGAAGGTCCAAATTACTGAAATATCTATTATCTGGAAAATCCTAGGCCTTGAGCATTCTTGAAAATAGGTCCCATACCTGTAGTACATATTTTCTGGATATACTCAAGGAAGTCTTGGTAAACTGTAAATCCGTGACCTGCCTTTCTTGCATTGTGATTTAACCAAACATCCTGCACTGTTATTGAGGCCAGGAAAATGGTTTGAAGAGGCAGTACTCACCTTGTTAACATGACAAACAGGGAGATGGAAGCTACTCCATTTTTGGTCATTGCAAGGTAGATTATAAGATTACCAGTGCACAGGTACTCAACCCCCCCCCCCCCAGTTTAATGGACTCCTGTTAATAAAATTGTTAAATAATCATTAGGCCGAGGTCACATGGGGCGTTTTTACGTTGTGTTTTTAAAACTGCTTGTTCAAGTGTACTCACAAAATGAAGCCCTACTTAAATAATGGAATACGCACTTTAGCAATTCTTGTGGGCAATTCTTGTCCGCAACATGACACCAGTATTTGTATGCATTTTTTCAATACCAGTACACCAAGGTAACGATATATTATTGAACTCTAAGGGAGCCGGAGGTTTGGAAATACACTTCGCTGAAATATACCCTGTAATTTCAATATGGCGGCAAACGCTTTCGTAATGGATTGTGCATATACGTATGTATTTGTGGTGTTGTAGAGGAGCAACCAAGTGTTTCCATTGGCATGTGACACTCCCATGCTGGCAGTCCCAGCAAACTTGGTGCTACATTGTGTGTAGAGGGAATGAAACTCCATGAGTAGTACTATTTATGCTGAAACAAATGGCTTTCGTACGTGGTGCTACACACCAATTCACTCTTTGGCAAAGCCAGTGCCAAAAACACACTACAGATATGGGACCCATTATCCAGAAAGCTCCGCATTACAGAAAAGTCATCTCCCATAGGGGTAGATTCATCAAAGAGTGAAGTTAAGAGTGAAGTTCCGCCACTAGAGGGAAATTCCACAGCTTTCAATTAATTTCTATGGGATTTTTAAAGGCGTATTCATCAAAGGGTGTACTTTCACTTCAACGATTGATGAATACGCCTTGCAAAATCCCATAGAAATGAATTGAGAGCTGTGGAATTTCCCTCTAGTGGCGGAACTTCACTCTTTGATGAATCTATCCCATAGACTCCATTTTTTCCATACAATCCTATTTTTTTTTTTTTTTTTAAAAGGATTTCCCTTTTCTCTGTAATAATAGTACCTTGATCCCAAATAAGATGTAATGAATCCCCATTGAAAGCAAAACCTATTAGCCTATTAGTTTTATTTAATGTTAACATGATTACGGAAAGATCCGTTATCTGGAAGACCCCAGGTCCGAAGCCTGCTGAATAACAAGTCCCATACCTGTATTAGATTGTGAGTACTATGCAGACCCACATTATTATACGGTAATCATTAGTTCCCTCTTTCACTTACTTTGGTGTCAACTTGCAGATACTTTGTCCCTGTCAATTCTTCTCTCATTTAACTTACAGGTTTTTGAGAGTGCAGGTTCCCTCTCTCAAGTGGTGTCAGAAACAACATTATAGTATATGAACCTGATTTCCTCTTCAAATTCTTGATGCTTTAAATTTGGAAACCACACCCTGTATTTTCTGTATTTTACTGTTGTGTTTGTGTATTTTATAATGCAGTCCAAAAAATGTCATAGCTTGCTTGTTTGAGATTTGGTTCCCTCCAGCTCTATGGACAAAAATAACCTGCAGCAGATTAAAAGTTTATTTACCGGTATTTTTGACAGGTATGTTTTCCTTGTCTGTCTAGATCAGTTTAGAAGAGCCCATTGTGTTCCCTGCAGCTTTGCTGGCAAATGAATCTAGGAATCAGGCTGTGGGAGCCTTGTCTAAATGCACTGCTTTTGTTTTTCCTCTACTGGCAGTCTTTGCAGTTTAAATTAAATGTTGGTATCATGTAGAGCGTGATCTTCCCAGATAATTTGCAATTGTTTTAAATTTTTTATCATTTGTGGTTTTTGAGTTATTTAGCTTTTTATTCAGCAGCTCTCCAGTTTGCAGTTTCATCAGGTTGCTAGTGTCCAAAGTTAACTTAAAGGTAAACCACCCTTTTCAGTATAGACTACTATATATGCGTTTAAGACTTAAGAAAATGGATTTATTTTATATGGCATAAGCAGAGTTTAATATATTATTTATGATACATATCCATAGACGAATCCTATGTTGACATGCTTCCCACCTCTAAGATGCATATACATTAATAAACCTTAAAGGGCACCTATCATTAGTCTCCAGTGGGGGCTAATAGACTTGATGTAACTTTGGGGCGCACATCCACCGCTCCTTTATCATATGCATAATGAGTCTGTAAACTCTATCAGTTTGCACATGTGACAACATGGTCCCTGTGTGGAGGCTTAGGGGAATTTTTTGGGGAAAAAACCTGTATCCCCAACAGGAGTGTGGGTTCTCTTAGCCAACACCTCCAGTGTGGGAAAGAATATTTGAATACTTCTGCCCTACATGGCTGTGCTTGCTACCCGCCTACCCCACCTAGCCTTCCTTCCCTGCCCTCCCCCCAGCCTAGCTGTTACCCCTTGTAAATGCCCCTAAATCATAACCTACCCCTCGGTGCAGATTCAGGGCATCGGAGTTCGCGGGCGCCATCTTCCAGTTCTTTGGTGATCTTCTTCCTTCACTTCAGCAATTTCTGGGACTTTCCACTCAACTGCACATGCGCTGATGCACCGCCTTATACCCAAAGATCACCTAAGAGAAGAAGACAGCGCTGGGGAACTCTGATGCCCTAAATCTACACTGAGGGGTAAGTAAAGAGTTGGGGGCTTTTACCAGAGTTAACAGCCTGGGGGGAGCAGAGAAAGGGGGTCTATGTAGGGTGTGCTTTTTTTTTTTTTTTTTTAATTTAAGGGTTGAATTCTCCTTTAATTACACATTTGTATTTCATAGGTTCCACAGCAATTGATCTCACTTGTATAACCAAACACCTCATCCACAATGCGACCAACATAAACTTTGACAGGATGGGCATTCCTCGGATTTTAAATGAGCAATATATCTATCCCCTTGTGCAACATGTTTATTGAATAGGACTTCTGCCAAGAACTGTACTTTTTGGTACTCCCTTAGCATGTAGACCGGATGTACACCCAGAGCTCATTTTTGAACTAATACGAAATAATAGAACCAGTCAGGTCTCTGCTTTTATTTTCTATCTGGTAGTAGACTGTTCAGAATTATTCACTGATTGGTTTCTATTGAGAACTGATTTATGTTTATAAATAGCCCCAACTATGTTTTAGCTGCAACTGATGCCTGTGTGATGAAGCTTTCATACTGCAATTGCATTGGATAATATAACTTATATAAACAAATATTTTATACTTCATTTTATAGGGCTTTTTGCTTCCAATTATGAATGTGAATTTATGGCTTCACTAGAAGTAGTGATTTAGAGGCTTAATTTCCTGAGTTATCCTTTATGCAACAGAAATAAAATATAAGCCAACAGGTTAGCAAGACCTTTTTGTACTCTTAATTACAGTGACATTCATCCTGACTATATTTGTTTGTATTACTAGTAAATGGGTTAAAGGGCCAGAAACAGCAAAAAATTATAGTGTTTAAGTATAATGTACTGTTACTTTGCATTGCCACAAAATGTGTGTTTGCTTTAGAAGCTGTGCCATACTTATGTAAACAAGCTTCTGTGTAGCAATGGGGGCAGCCATTCAAGCTGAATAGGGCAAAAAGGCAGCTGTGTAGGATACAATGGTTGTAGTTCTTACACAGAGCGTTCAAATGCCATTGATGGCATAAATAAGGCATTTATTGCTAATATTTTATTTATAGGGGCTGGCTCAATAGATTTAAGTTATGTAGGTGCAAATGAATACATTTTCCATTTCTCAATCCAAGCAGTCTTGGACATACTGTAAGATTTAGTGCATTAAGTATATGTTAAATCTGTTCTTGAGGTGTTTGTTCCAGTACCGCAGCTTGCAATGCACACATGTAGTTGTTTAGATAATAGAATGTTTCAGTTCCTGGCTCCTACTTGTGTAAAAATTACTAGAACCCTCTGCACTGAATATTCAATTGTGATATGAGATGGACATTTACTGCAGTTGGTGAGGGGCCACTTAGTGAACCCCTTTTCACATTCAGCCTTTCTGCATGAGCTAACAGACATTCTAAAAAGGGATATGTTTGCTAAGCTCATAATCTTCATTGGTAACGTTAATTGTATGCCAGTCACATACAGTATTTGTGCTTGATGTTGTGGAACAACAATCCTTATTTCATGGCCATTGGGAATCCCGCAGCCACTGCACAAAGCACTTCTTTGGTTTGCAAGCGATGAACATATGGGCCGAGATGGGAATATTGCAGTACAAATGTATTTTGAAGTGCACTGAGATCAAGTTTTGAAGAGAAGACCAATGTGATGTATCCAGTATGTGTTGTAGGGTTAATAGCTGTTTAGCCAAACTAGGGACATGGGACTGCAGCGCTGGTTATTTGTCAGACCACCAGAGAACAATGTGTAAAGGACAAGGGGTATAATGTTTATAATAAGAAATAAAAGCGCATGAGTGCGGCTTTCTGCTTATCATGGTGGAATAATGAACTAGAAATGACTGTTGACCTCTAGCTGGTACACAGATACACTAAATGTTAAAGTGGCAATATATTCTATTTATAGTATATTTTTATATAATATTCCTGTAAATGGTTAGAACAAGTGTGTGTTATTTTGTACAGAATGTCTTGTTAATCTGTCATTGAATAAATTGTAGTTAGTAGTAGGATATTCAGTTTGTACAATGTTTAAAGGTTACGTTATATTCACCAGCCTTCTTAAAACAGGTTTTCACATGCCTCTTTCTAAACATATAGCACCGCCTTTAAGGAGTGGTTCACCTTTAAGTTAACTGTTAGCATGTTGTAGAGTTGGCTACTTTTCAATTGGTCTTCATTATTTTCTTTTATTAGTTTTTGAATATTTTTTTTTCTTCTGACACTTTCTAAGTTTCAAATGGGGGTCACTGACCATCAAAAAACAAATGCTCTGTAAGAATAAACATGTATCCGTATTGCTACTTTTTATTGTTCATCTTTCTATACAGGCTCTCTCGTATTAATATTCCAATCTCTTATTCAAATAAGTGCATGGGATAATTTGGAACCTTACAGCCTGATTGATGAAATTGCAAACTGAGAGCTGCTGAATAAAAAGCTAAAAAATTCAAGAATCACAAATTAAAAAAAAAAAAAAAACCATGAAAACCTAGTGCAAGGTATCTCAGAATATCACTCTCTAAAAGTGAACTCAAAGTTTAACAAGCCCTTTAAATCCAAAATAAATCCATAGCTCTCACTTATGGGCAGAGGCATGCAAATTGCTCAATGTCCCCAAGGCCAGCTATTTAACCAGAACTGCTGGTTTAATAGCACAGATACAGCCCAATAATTCAGCCATATATCCAAACTTGTAGACAGCTTGTTCCAATCTCTTTAGGGTGGGAGCACACAAAGCTACTTGGGGATATTAGGTGCCCAGCCACAAATCGTTTCTTCTTCGGGCGACTAATCTCCCTGAACTGCCTCCCCGCTGGCCTGAGTGTAAATTGCCGGCAAGATGGCACTCTGAACGCTTGAGGCAACTTCGGAAAATGAAGCGTTCTGAGGGCCATCCCGCTGGCGGTTTACACTCTAGCCGGCGGGGAGATTAGTCACCAGAACAAGAAACAATTTGTTGCATGCAAATAATCTCCCAAAGTAGCTTTGTGTGCCCAGTCCCTTAGATTACATCGGTATAAGATAGTGGCCTTTGAGAGCAGCTAAGCAAAGAAACTGTCATGGTTAGGGCTAAAAGGAGCCAATGCACCCTCACAAGTCAAGATATGTAGTGTTACATTTTCTTGCACTATTATTTTCACATTAGACTGTAGTAGAACTGGGGAACATTTGTGAATTTTTTTAAATGTCTTCATGGAATGTGTATGCTGAGTCAAAAAAATTGTGTATTCCATTTCCATATACTAATTTTAGGTAAAATATTAAGTATTCAGTGTCCAAAGTCAGCTCTTTTTCGTATTTGCCTATTAAGTTAACTAAAACCCAGAGCAATGATTCTCGCTTTCTTAAAAATATACTTCTTTAATATTATATTCAAATGTGTAATCCTAAATAGAAATTTGCCATTTTAAGAACCTACAATTCACTGTGCACACAAACAAACCAAGGGTACATAGGCATGTTAGGTCACATGACCCAATTAATGGACAAAGTTCTGTCTTTTGCTCCCACATTTCTTGTTACAGAGCTGCAGTATTTCTGGTCAGGTGATCTGAGGGAACACATATACCATTACAAAATGGTGGCTCAAGGTAAAATACTTACTGATATATAGTCCAATAAGATTCTTAAGCCACTGCCACTGCCACTTAATATGATGCAAGTTGTCTGTTGCTTAAAGGGATACTGTCATGGTAAAACATGTTTTTTTTCAAAACACATCAGTTAATAGTGCTGCTCCAGTAGACTTCTGTACTGAAATCATTTCTCAAAAGAGCAAACAGATTTTTTTTATATTCATTTTTGAAATCTGACATGGGACTAGCCATTTTGTCAATTTCCCAGCTGCCCCGGTCATGTGACTTGTGCCAGCACTTTAGGAGGAAACTGCTTTCTGGCAGGCTGTTGTTTTTCCTACTTAATGTAACTGAATAGTACGCTGTGGGAGATGGGCTTTTACTATTGAGTGCTGTCCTTAGATCTACCAGGCAGCTGTTATCTTGCGTTAGGAGCTGTTATTTGGTTACCTTACCATTGTTCTGTTGTTAGGCTGCTGGTGGGGGGGAAGGAAGGGAGTGGGCTGATATCACTCCAACTTGCAGTACAGCAGTAAAGAGTGATTAAAGTTTATCAGAGCACAAGTCACATGACTTGGGGCAGCTGGGAAATTGACTATGTCTAGCCCCATGTCAGATTTCAAAATGAAATATAAAAAAAAAATCTGTTTGCTCTTTTGAGAAATTGATTTCAAAGCCAAATTCTTCTGGAACAGCACTATTAACTGATGCTTTTTGACATGACAGTATCCCTTTAAGTATTCATTCTGGGGGTGTAGTTTTGCTTTAATTGGAATTTTTTTTTTACTTCAGTGTTAAGAGCAGTATAGAAAAGGAATAGTCTCTAACTCTTCATTTTTCATATTGCCTTTCAAAAGACTGAGCTGCTTGAACCATACAAAAAATGTGTTGGCATGAGAAAATTCTCATCAGCATTCATAGTTGGCATTTTCATTTCACTATTTAGCAAGTTTGTTCCTCTGCAATGTTCAGCAGGGGGCATAAATCTCACTGCTTCCAACTTCACTTTCTTGTGAAATCCCTTCTATATTTTTAGAAGGTAATGAGATTTCGTCATTGTTAATCTGAATTCCCAGCAAACGCTCTTCTTGTTAACTGAGCAGTTTATGTATTTTATTGTTTTGTTCGTTTGCTTGCTTCAGGGCCTCGTACATAACTATTCTACATGCCTTTCCTGTTGACAAAGCATTCACTCACACCGCTCCCTGCTCTCTCTGGAATGGTTAAATGAATAAGGTCCAGGAGCCAGATGTCTCGTCTCCAGCCTAATCTTTATTTTCTCTACACTATTTTGTAATGCAGATGTTAGACATTATGCTACCTAACTGAAGAATGAGTTCGTAGTGATAAAGCTCCTATGTGGGGATGCAATTACAAAAATGGACAGTATAAAGTTAGAATAAATTGAGTGGTAAATGTGGACTTAAGCAGTTTTATCTAGGGGTTTTATAACATGCGAAACTACATACAAACAAACATTAAATTTAAACCAATTTACACAAGGTAAATAGAGCGGTAATATTACCACCCAACCAATTATTGCAAATATATCATTTGAAAGTATCCGGAAAAAATATTCAAAAAACATCAGCTCTGGTAACTGTTGGTTATGAAGAAATGAAATTATTTGGCAGTAAATGGGGGGGTAATTTATAAGCACTGGGCAAATTTGACCTTGACAACCAATCTGGTGATTGGTCGATATGGTATTTCAGCCGAATCCCAAATAGTGGATTCAGTGCATCCCTACTTAGCAGTGATTGATACCCGCCTCGAGGTATTAAATCTATCAGCGAATCTGGACTTTGTTTAGAAACATCCTCTTCATCACATATGCAGGTATCCGAAAAGGCAAGATGGCGTCAAAATATGTCGCTTTCCATCTTGAAATTTCCGCTTTAAGATGGAGTAAACAAGCAGTTACAATTGCTTAACAGACAAGTGGCTTCAGTGTTACGCGCTTATTCAACTCGAGCAGTGTCAAACTCATGGGCAGAAAATGGGGGGCATTTCTGTGGACCGAACTTGTAAAGTGGCGTCCTGGTCGAACTTCAAAACCTTCTCGAACCACTTCAGACTCGATGCGAGCACACCCACGGAAGTAAAATCTGCAAAAGCATTTCTTAATTCTGTGTCTAACTAACCCTGCCTTTGTATACTGCTTATTAACTCTCTGAAGTAAGTGCTGCCAAGGGACGTGAGGGAAAATATGAATTTAATACATAACGTAAATTCCTTGTTTCCCTCAGTCCTGAAGGCAGCACATATATCCCTCCCTTTCATTAAAATCTCTTTGCATTCATAAGGTGTTTCTGCTTTTAATGCACTGACTACTGGTTAGGGGTGGTGTTTATAGGGAAGGAAGAGGAGGGGTTTTTAAAAAGGGGCAGTGTTTTTCCTACTGGTGGGAGGAGGTCTCTCTAAAGTAAGTGCTGTGTTCGGGAATAAGGGAAAAGAAATTTACAATATGTACAAAGCAAGATTTCCAGTGTTCCAATTTTGGCTGAAAAATCCGAGGCTAGCTCCACCACCTCTTCATACCTCCCAACTCTCCATTTTTTGGAGGGACAGTCCCTCTTTTGACCGCTTAACCTTTAGTCCCTCATTTGTACTGGAAAGTCCCCATTTCCTTTGCACTGAACAGCCAGAAAAAGAAGCTAAGTTTCTAACTCGATTGGCTTTTGGCATAGAGCCCAGAACAGCTAACAGGTGCAAATAAAATGCTTTATAACTAGTCTTACATTAGAAAATAAGTAATTCTAACAGTTTAGATGAGGAGAAATATTTTCAAACTTTCATAACCTACCAAATTTTATAAAATGAACACGGTAATTAGGGGGTGTGACCAAGAAATAGGGCTTGGTCAAACCATTTTGCCGCCCTTTGTGCAAAAATAGGTTTTGTCCCTCTTTTTACTTCCAGAATGTTGGGAGGTATGTGTGTTCCTGTGTGTCCACAAAAATCATATATTCAATAACCATGCATCATTTAGGCCATGTGGGGCTAAGCTATTTAGTTGTTTTAACCATCTGGCTTCCTTTAGGAACAGTAGTTTAGTCAAGTTACCCCCTTGTGATGGTTTAGTGACGATTTCTAAGACGTATGTTTCCTTTATGCTCCTTCATTCTACTTTTAACCAGCCTTGCTGTCTGCCCTACATACACCTTACCACAAGGGCATTTGAGCATATATATTACACATTTAGGGTGGAGACACACACAATAGATTTGGGGAGATTTAGTCGCTTAGCGACAGAACCGGGCTGCGGGCAGTCCTGAACTGGGCTGTGAAGCCTAGCCCGCAATTAACAAGAGGTGCCAAATTGGACGCCGACCCCCCCAGTCCTTGAAAATTTTTTTCCCTCAACACCGGTCCCCAAACCAAACCAGGTTGGGAACCCCTGTTCTAAAGCATGCTACAATGATTAATACAGTGGTTCATTGTAGAGATACTCTTTTCGAAAACCAGTATGCTAGGCATAAACATTTTTTGTTAAATGATCTGTCATGCCTTAAGCAGGCCCTTTTTGTCATTTTTTCCCAGAGCAGAAAGACAGAATTTTGTGAGAAGTGAAACACAGAGTAATGTAATGTGAAGCAGCCATAGTCTGTCCAGAAGATCATAAATCTAAGACTAATTGGATTCTCTATAATATTACATGCTAATCTGCTAGCACCTCTCATGTAACGGAAGGTTTGTTGAATGCTGTGTTCATCATAAGGGAAGACTTCTTGTTTAATAGGCTGCTCATTATATTTATCCAGATCAGTGAGAGTAAAGGGATTAGCATGATGTGTGTGTTGCTCATTGTCTTGTAGTATTACTTACAGATGCAAAATAAACGCTTGCCTTGATTGATTAGAGCGGATGAGTCCTCACACAGTGCTGGTGAACAACTGATAATAAAGACATTGCTGAAACAGCCAGACTGCATTTCTAGCAGGAAATGATGTAGTCTGGGATATATTGTTTCAGTTGCTCTTGTAGAACATAGTACTGGGTACATCATTACCTGTCAGGTCATTCAGCTAATTCTGAATGGCTTCTGGTTGACTTATGCCATCATGTACAATATACATGCTGTAAGCCTGCAAATACATATTTTGCTCTTCCTAAGCCACTTTTCCCATTTAAATGCTCCTTTATATGGGGAGGCACATTTATCAAGAAACTTGTGTGCGTTTTTTTCGATTCTCGTAAGCTGGAAATCCCATTTTTTTTTTTTTAGTTTTTTCTCAAAAGAAAACTCGAATGTCAGGAAGGCTGTGCAAACATCTCCAAATTGATCCCTGCCCCTCTCCCATTGACTTAAACAGTAGTTTGCCGGTTTTTAGGTGGCAAATATTTGAAATCTTAAAGGGCCAAAGTATGATAAATCTCAAAAATCTAATTCCAATTTTTAAAAAAACTAATCAAATTTGGATAATTTTCTAGTTGATTTTGACAGTTCAGACCATAAATCTGCCCCATAGTGTTCATGGATGACGGATTCGGAGAACAATTCACATGCCATTACCCCCTGCTCAGTGTCTGACCAAATTGGTCTGTGGGAATAATACACCCTTCTAGATCTGTCACTGATCCATATAATATCTAACAACAAGCATGCCAGCTTTATGCACATGGAATGGTTACAGGCAGGCCTTAAAGACAAAATGCATTGCTCTGTATGTGTTTTAAATAGTTCATATCAATAAAGAAGTATATTGGCATCAACTTTAATGCATTTATATATCTTCTATATGATCATCAAGACAGGTAGAACTGCGTAGGATAAAATGAAATCGGCTAGCTCATGTGCTCAATGTGCCTTTTCTGCCATATGGTACTTAGCTCTGCTTTGCCTTGTTGCACACTTTTAGAAGCAGATTAAATGGTTCCCCTGTGATCCTGTGATTTTGCAGGATCTGTACCGTGGAAGCAGTCCAACAAATAAGCTGCAACCTGGGGTTTGTGTTTTTCAGAAGAGCTTTCTATTTAAAAAATGGGAAAAGACTGTAGGAGCATTTTTTTTTTAAATATTAAAATAATTTACTTTCCATTTTTGGTTTTGTGTAAAGTGTATCATTTTGCTTTTACAGAGAAAAGTTCATGCTTCAAAACCATGGAATCAAATGATTTCCCGCTCAACTCTAGACAGCAATGTGGATAAAATAGACCCTGGATCCAAGAGCCCTTTATACCAGATTTGTGTCTCTTGTGTCTTGATGTGGTTTTATATTAATTTTACATATTGGCCACAGACACATTTACAATTTATTTGTTTCTTTAGTTACAGTATCTTTTTAAATTAAACTTTTTGGAATGTTTGCAAGTTAGCGCAAGCTATGGTTTTGCATGCTATTGATTTACGCTTGTATCGTTTACATTGAGTTCATACAAACAGTGCTGAATATTTGAGTTATATTGATTTTACTGTGTTTATGGTTACAAATATTGTCAGTGGCATAAAAAAGTTGATGTTCAAATAACATGATTGTCTGTAATTTTTGTGATGCTGTATTGACCCTCCGTAATTAATCTCTACAGTAGCTGTAACATTTATGTCCTCATTACAAGATTCCTACTTGAAACCCTGTCAGGCCATCCCTTCATTCACGCATTTATGCATTTGTATGCAATACCATTTTCATTCTTGGTATACAAGTTAAAATATTGCTAGGTCTGTAAAATTATTACAGGGAGACTTGTATCATAAGCTGGTTAAATGTACAATTTAAATATTTAATATTGCAACTAGATGTTTTGCAACTATTTATGCTTAAAATTAACATTTAAATGTGTTTTCATACTTTTTCACAATTTAGCACTTTTTCTTGATCCCTGTACATTCCTCCACCACCACCAAGTATTTTTACATGGGCAGTCATATGAAATCCCTGTGTAGTAATAAAAATCCATCAATATATGTTTTTGACTTTAGTTGCCATGTGAAAATATTCTTGGGCTAGTGTCAGAATTGTTTTTTAAAACCTTGACCCTTGAGTTAG
>CM044437.1:81524368-81539622 GCA_024363595.1 Xenopus borealis
GGGGGGGGGGGTTTCATTCCTGCTTTAGATCAACCTAGGCGAGGTCTGGGTGATGTGTGTGAGGCTGTGCAATAGGCTTATTGCACTAGGTATTGGGCTGCAGGGTAGGATTGCAAGATTCCCAGGGATTGAAACAGGGCACCCCCGGGGTCCAGGGTTCACTCACCCTATGTAGCACCCTCCAGGGAAGTCCCAGCTGTCCTAGTGTGTAGGATTGGGAGCCTTGTGGTTCCAGTGCAGCAGCAGATCAGATTCACATTTATGCGAGTTCCCAGCCTCCGCAACTCCGGTAGGCTGCAACTTGGTTTGGCGCTTCTGCGGCAATGCATTGCTGGCTTTTTCCTTGGATGGGCTGCGGGTAGTCGCTGGGTCTGCCTTAGCTTCACTGATATAACTAAAGCCTAACGTGGCACACTAATGGGGGATAATTATGCCAGGTGTCCCAGGAGCCATTTAAAAATGGCAATTTTCTATTTAGGATTACCCAATGGCACATACTACTAAAAGTATATTATTATGAAGATGGGTTATTTACATGAAGCAGGGTTTTACAGATGAGCTGTTTTATGCAATATTTTTTATAGAGACCTACATTGTTGGGATATAATTTTCTTCATGTCAGTTTTTTGGATTAAAAAAAAAAACAAAAAAAAAAAAACCTTGTGGATAGATATCACATTATCCACTAACATGTGGGTGCATAGTTGCTAAGAACTGCATGTGATGAATTTCAGGTGCCGCATTTCTTCTGCACAGCAAACCTGCGGCATTGACTCTAAAGTTCTCTGGCAGAATGTATGGGTTACATTGCTTTATCACTTGCACTGTACAGTGGTTGAGAAAAGACTGAATTATTTTGAACACAACATTTATACTGTTTTTACCTTATTCAGCCCTCTTGCCTAAGGGCACCTCATGCCTGCAGCTAATATATAAAGATAAAACACTAATAATTATGTTCCGTTTCTCCAGCAATTTTATGTGTACAGTGTCCTGAAATGCTATTCTTCTGGGTAAAAATACTTCCACCATCAACATCCAACCTCCGGCCATCTATTACTACTGCATGTAAGAGTCCTTAAACCAAGTTTGTGATTATTAACAAGGTGGTTCAGTCTCCCCAAATCGTTTACTTTCTGGATGAAACCACAAAATAAAGGCTGTAAAAGTGAAATAGTATCAATTTGCGCTGGTTTATGCCTGAGCTCTGGTGATATTTTTCTGCCTACAGGTGTTCATTTCATTGGCACCTGGAAAAGAACCCATTTTCTGCACAAAATACAGCTGTAAATTCTGAGAAAGGTGGCAGGTTAAATCTGTTTTTACTGTGTAATTGAGCAGGCTCCCATTTTAAGAAGAAATGTCTAGATTTGAAATTGCTGTGGCTCGTACATCACAGGAATCTGGGGTGAACATTTGCCATAGAACCTTAATATGCTAAAGGCTAAGATGTACCAAAGGTGTCCTTGCTTGATTGATTTCAATACTACCTCATCTCTGTGTATGATTAGATTTGCCTTCTTGTTCTCAGTTTCTTCATATAATGTTAACTTATAGCATAAAGATTCTATAGATCTCTTTCTATGCCTTATATCACTGTATGAAAGGCTGTCAAGTTTTGAGGTTATTTTCTCTCGATAAATGGCACTTGCAAGGGGACATGATTACTCTTTACAAAAACAGAGCATATTATATAGTGAATAAAGAAACATCTGTTGTAAAATCTAAGGATATTTTAAGTTACAGAGGATTTCCATGACTTCTGCTTCTGCTTTTATACCCCAAGGTAACTTCTAATATCCTCATATTTTGCTACACTGATTACTTTATTTATTATAATACACAAGTTTCAGTGAGTCGTGGCCCAAATGACATCACTAAGATCGGATTACAACTGATTATGTCACTAAGCGCCGTTTATAAGGATATCATTTACAGGCTATTCATGGCTCTTGCGTATAAGACAAATAGTGCTGGACCTTTTCTCCCTTAAGATCAAATAGGAGTCCAACCCTTTAGGCTTGAACTGAACTCTCATTTAAAGCAAAGTATGTGGTTCTTCATAGTGAGGTTGTGAAATTATCTGCTGGGTGATGATGATTCTATTAATGCCTTTGAACGTGGCTTGGATGACATCTTGAGCAAGTGACTAATCCAAGGCTATAGTGATTTTAGGCTTTACAGTTATAGATTTAATATAATATAATAATGGTCAAATAGGTATAGCAGTTTATATATTTGACTGTATAGATGGGTCTGTTCACATATGTGATACGTGTGGACTGTGGTTCATTGGGAAGTGTTGAACATGAGAATTAACTATGTAACTATGAAAGGTTCTTTATAGAGGCAGTCCCCGGGTTACATGTGAGATAAGGTCTGTAGGTTTGTACTTAAGCTGAATTTGTATTTAAGTTGAAACATATACATTGACTTATTAGGGCAGAACTACATGGACGATTCACGTCAGTTTTCGGCGGATAGCTTCTGTTTGTAAGTATAAGTTGTATGTAACTAGGGACACTTAGATTTGGGCTCACTCCCGAATCCTTCCCGAAAGATTCAACCGAATACCGAACCAAATCCAAACCCTAATTTGCATATGCAAATTATGGGTGGGAAGGTGAAAACATTTTTACTTCCTTGTTTTGTGCCAAAAAGTCACGTGATTTCCCTCCCTGGCCCTAATTTGCATGTGCAAATTAGGATTCGGTTCGGCCAGCAAGAAGGATTCGGCCCAATCCGAATCCTGCTGAAAAAGGCTGAATCCTGGCCAAATCCCGAACCAAATCCTGGATTCGGTGCATCCCTATATGTAACTCAAGGACCCCCTGTATATCATTTTATTTTGTCCATTTGGAATTTTATGTCCTGTCACTCCAAACATAAAGGGTACAAATCACATCCAAAATCAAACACATATTGACAAACTGACCTGCACAACCTAAACATGTTTAATCAAACTACATATACAGTTTTTTTGGAAAAAAAAATAACTGCAGTTTTTAAAGAATGGGTTCTGTCACTGAGGGAGTCCATACTGTGACTACAACATGCAATTAAGTTCATGAGCATGCTCAGATTGTAGCACTGACCTGATTATTCTACCCAGAAGGCCTAGCTTTAGTAAACTCTAGAAGTGTCACGTGATTTCCCTATCTTATCCCCTGCTGGTGATGTCATTATGCAAATAAAGGGCACACACCAACTTCCAGAAGGTGGCAGCATTAACACAGATGTTTGGCAGATTTCAAAATAGCTTAAAGTCTCCATAGACGCAAAGATCTTTCTCTGGTGAATGACCGATCTTGGGGAAGTCCAACCAATCTGTCAAATTATCGTGCGGTTAGTGGGATTCGGACGATCTTACATCTTACGATTTTTCGTCTGACATTGGTCTGAAAATTCGTTGGCCAGGTTAGAAAATCTTTATCGGTCCCCATGCAATGTACCTATGTTTGCAGGGCCAAGCAAGCTGTGACCCTTCAGTTTTGCTGGCAATATCGCCTGAAATGAGCTTTTTAGTTGATGGACACATCGGACATTTAAACAATCGTTTTGAGACAATCGTGGGCTCACAATAACCATTGAATCTTTAAAAAAATCTTTACATCTATGGCCAACTTTAGATGGTCTATCAGGCAACCAAGAAATTTCAACTGAGCATGTGCGAGATTTCAGAGCTACAGTTGGCTGTGAAGATATAGGTAGGAGGAGTCCGTGAAATCCAAGATGCCTGCCTCAGCTAGAACTGCAGTGGAGAAAAGGGAGATTTTGAAGAACGTATAGTGAGCTGATGATTTACATTATACAAACAATTCGGTTTTAAAAATCGGATTTCTTCTACTTTCACATAGTGTATTTATTCTGTTTTGTTTACAATGAGGTCCGATATGGAAATAAGCACCAGCTTATAGGTTTCATGGAGGGGCATGATGGAGGCTGGGGTGGTGAGGTTTGGTGAGGGTTTAGTTCTCCTTTAATATGTCTAAAATATCTGGTTTGTTATTTATTAAAGGTACCTTGTGTATTCAGCCATCAGTAAAGCTTTTATCAAGTGCAAATCATTTATGGTAAGTGGCAGAAAATGTACTTTGTCACTGAGCTGTCATTTCCTTAAAAGCATGGGTTGAGACACTTTCCTGATATCAGGCTGCAGCATACTGCTTTTTTATTCACATTACAATGCTGCTTTCCCAGCTGGTGCCCAGCCACCCTTTATTACTTTTAGCTGCTATTACTGGAGCTAATCAGATTAGATAATGGTGTTCTCTTACTAAAGATCTGTATTTGTATTCCATTCTGTGATTTGCTGTTATTGTTATCCTTTTTCTAAAGTGATAGTAAACATTGGAACAAGGTATAGATTTGTCCAACATGACGGCAAATTTTCAAAATAGGCTTCGCCTGTATGTAGCACCATATTATTTGGAACATATTTTATGGAAACTTTCCTCTTTCCACCCATCATTAGAAAAGCTTGTGTCTCCTTGTCAACAATTTAGCAAAGGCTGTGAACAGAGATTATGTTTATGTACGGTCCACGTTTGTCACTTTGAAGGATTAGGATGCTCATAACGGGCTTTTCTTTACTTACCAGCTAATGGATAACCAATTTTACATCAATTCCCTAGGTGAGCACTTTCTTTAATCTTTAGAAATTGGGTTCTTTCCTTGAAATAACAAGATGAAAATGTGCATTATCTGTATGACATTTGAATTTAGGACCTGCAGCATCTGAAAAATCACATGGTGTTTAAATGTATGCAACTATTTTACTTAGAGATGATTGACTTTGTAACAGAGACTTTTGTAGCTTTAGGTTGAATGTTCTAGGAGGGTCTGGGTAAAGGGGTTGTTTGGGGGAAGATGCATAATAAACAGGCCAGCTTAAGTAGAACCCAGTGATATGTTTTAATTTGTATCTCTAACTTTAAATTAAAAAAATCATGTTGCATATGGCTTGGGAATGCTGAGGGAGCTGGATAGCCTGTTTATATGGAAATTTATATTACAATTATAAAAATAGGTATAAAATGTTGTGGAATAAGAGTGGCGCTGAAATAAATTGGCTTTCATGTTTTTTTAAACACTAATCTTAAGGATAAATGGAAGGAATATATTGCAGTCTGTCTCCCAGTCATGGGATGGGCCTTTAATATTTATGGAAATTGGTCTTATGGAATTTTATTAATTTTAATAGAATTACGGTCAGAATTGTATTTACTTTTGGCCTCTATATTGATTTATAGCTAATGGTTTTAAATTGGTAGACTCCCTGATTAATTGTATTACTGTGATAAATGTGATAAATTCAGATTTTAATTCCACTTCTTGTTCATATTTCTGTAATTGTAAATTGCAGATGCTTAGACTCGGACACAAAAAAGTTGAATAAAAAACATATGAAAATGCCTGAATAGAAGGAAACGCATCAAGTACACACATTACACTTTTAGGACTCTATATGCTTTACTTGTATACATCCTTCAACCATTTAGACATGCCATTCTAGTGTGCAGAACTCAGAAGACTGAAAAAGGAAAATAGATGAACTGCCAGATAATGAAAATAACCTAAATATTCAATATTAGAAACTTTTTAATAGAACAATAACAAATATGTCTTGATCCAAAGACTCCGACAACAAACACCCCAAGTAAACGGTGTATGTAGCTAAAAATGTGTTGGCCATTAAATGCGGAGTATGTATTTATTTATTTTTTTACAAAGAAAATGTATAATTCAGTTATTTGGCTAATCTAAATGTTTACGTATTTCCCATGTTTGGAGCCAATACTGGTAGAACAAAGTTTTTCATTGGCTGTTGTCACCTGTAACAGTTACTTGTGTTGCTTTGACTGAATCCAGGCTAGAAGTGTGCTAGAAATGTTGTACATTATGTTTTGGGTGTCTGTAACAGTCCAAGGCAACCACAGCCCTTTAGCAGTACAGGGCCGTGTCTCCAAGATGCCCCAGTAGCTCCCCATCTTTTCAGCTGTTTCACTGCACATTCTCTGTGCTGCAGTCACTTACTGAGTTTAGGGACCCACTCACAATATACATTACACATAGAATATAAATATCACACAATAAAACAGATTAATCATTAATACACACCAAAAAACCTAATGGTTCTTGCTTTCTGCAGGGATATTTATCACTCATGTGAAAGAAGTTGTCCTATTAAGACATACCCATTAATCCATGTGCCATTTTCCCCTGTGGATATCTTGGCATCCCCGCACATGATTAAACCCCTTAGCGGCTCCTAAAGATAATTTTCAAATGCTAACAAGCCCCCAGTACAAATACCAGGCTCATGTTCTACAGGCAGAGTATGGTACACACAGGAGCAAATGGAAGACAGCGTATGGTACACCCAGAGACCATAGGGCAGAGTATGGCACAACCAAGGTGGATAGGGCAGGCATAGTATGGCGCACACACATGGAGCATAGGGTGGGCAGAGTGGCACACACAGGGAGCATGGGACAAACAGATTATGGCACACACAGGAAGATTAGGACAGGCAGAGTATAGCAAACACAGGGAGCATAGGGCAGACACAGTAAGGCACATACGGGGAACATAGACCGGGCAAAGTATGGCACACCCAAGGAGCATAGGGCAGGCAGAGTATGACACACACAGGTAGCATGGGGCAGACAGATTAGGGACAGCAAAACGAACAGATCGGATCCGCACACACACTATTGCAGTTTGGGAGCTTCCCCTTTTATTTCACCATCAAAAACGTTGAACCTTTTGATGGTGAAATAAAAGGGGAAGCCCCCAACTGCAATAGAATGCAAAGTAATGCATAAATGAGGAGGGAAACCTTTCAGGACCACGCTAAAATGAACAGTTCATACTGTGCTATATACAGTGATGCAGTGCTGGCGCCCCTTCAGCAGTTTGTATGAACAATGTGTGCAGTTTCAGTTTGGGTCTCAGGTGTTAACATTAAAGGACTTTAGGGGTGTGAAAGAAAGAGGTGTTGCAAGTGTGAACAATACAGGGGGATTATATTTGGGAACAATACAGGGGATTCCAGTGTGAATTTGAGGTTTAAACAATTCAGTTAATCTCTGTAACGATACATTTAAAATCTTACACATTGTAAGCAGACACATCAGGTAGACTTTCATGTAGGGGCACACAAGGGGGGGTCGCAGGCTGGACTGCAGGCCACCAGTTGGACAGCCCTAGTCTATATGATGTAAATCTGCTTCTCTTCTAGATCATGGTTTATCTGCTTAATGTATGTTGTTTTTCCGCCTGTGCTTTCATTGATTATATTGTCATTTCTGGTAAGTATACAATTAATGAGATGAATATTTGTGTTGTAAAAAAAATATATAATACCTACTTTATAAGGACAATTATCACATAATTGGCTTCTACTCAAATGCAATTTTTAATGCACTGTATGCAATAATATCTAAGGTTTTTAAAAAGCTGATCTTACATCCCTGATAGAAGCATCTCCATGGATACACCAGATGGAGTCATTCATCTCTCAGTTCTACTCCTTTTCTATGCATCATGATCACCGATTTACATAAACAGCTTCCATACTAAGCAGAATTGTGAGAATTCTTTCTTCAAAGAACAGATATAGATGCTGACATATGTGCATTTATTTAAAACACATGGAGGATTCAGCTGCTGCAGTTAAGAAATAGATGCAGGAAATTTTTTGAAATGTTTAATCCGTCCAGATCAGATCATCTATTACCACAAAATCAGTTATTTATTGTATTTTTGTTACATTTTTTAAATCTCCTGAGAATCCCATACACTAGATATTTCTTAATTGGTATAAACACCAATAATGCTTCTGACCAATAAATGGCCAATGGACTCTTGTTAAAGTGGACCTGTCACCCAGACATAAAATTCTGTATAATAAAAGTCCTTTTCAAATTAAACATGAAATCCAAATTAAAATTTTTATTAAAGCATTCATAGCTGTTTTAAGCTCATTTAAAAATCTCAGCTGTCAATCAAATATTGTCTGCCACTCCTCTATGCCTGATGGTGGCCATAGACGCACAGATAATATCGTACGAAACGAATTTTCGTATGATATTCGGTGCGTGTTTGGTGGGAAATGAGCCGACCGATATCGTCAGAAGATATCGGTCGGCTGGTTGATCGGGCTGGATGGAAAATTTTGATCGGATGCCTTTGAAAGCTCCCTGACATCGCCCATTGTTAGTGCTGAATCGTCAGATACAAGTAGAATTCTATTGTTTCTACCTGTATATCTGACGATTCAGCTCTACACGTGTGTTGAAATGAACGATCTTTCTTGGAAAGATCTTTTCCGAGAGATCGTAATTGCTACGTCTATGGCCAGCTTTAGGCATAGAGGTGGGGCAGATAATTACTTTCACTTTCCATTCAGCACTTCCTAGATGTCACTGCTCCCCACACATTCCCCCAGTTCTCTTAACCATGTAATTTTGTAGCCAGGACATGGGGATAGACATTGGGTCCCCCATTCTTGTGCACAAACCAGATTCTAAGATGATGCAAGGCTTGTCTTAATAACAGTGTCCACAAAATGGCTCCTGCCTGCTTGCTATGATTATGAATTCCCAGACTGAAGAAAACAAGATTAAAATAATTTATATAGTGTAATTAATGTTCATTTTGCTTGACTAATGTGATGAAATAGGATTTTGAATATTTTTTGGGGTGACGGGTCCACTTTAAAACAGGTCAGTGACCCCCACTTTTGAGCAAAGAGAGGCCATTGTTCGTAATCCTAAAACCAAAATTACCTTGTCGATTGACCAAAGAGTATAGTTCTTACATATGTAAGCAATGGAATACATTGAGCTGTGTTCTTGCAGAATGTTCTTGGAATCATTTTGCAAATGTATAGCAGTCACGCCCTTGAACAGGTCAGACAGTAGCTCTGCCATTTCTGCCTTTGGGCAATAGACAAATATAGAACTGATATGCTAAAAATATATATTAATTTGCCCTTTATTTTACACATACATTTTTAATGCATTTCCTGTCCTGCAGAATCTTATGCCACACTTGCGGGAATCGTATATCTACATATATACAGACCCGTGCTAGAATTGACAGCCGATATTTCTTTAAAAAAATCTATCTCTGCCTTGTGGTCCGTTTATAAAATGAATTTCCAGAAGTTGTCCTAAAAATAAGTTTTCAGTAAAAGTTAATCTATACACTTTGCTCCATTGCTTGTCACACACACACTTATATATATGAGACCAGTTATCCAGAAAATTCTGAATTATGGAAAGGCCATCTCCCATAGACTCCATTATAATAAAATAATCAAATTTTTTAACAATGCTTTCCATTTTGTCTGTAATAATTAAACTTGTACTTGATCCAGACTAAGATATAATTCTTATTGGAAGCAAAACCAACCTTTTGGGTTTATTTACATGATTTTCTAGTAGTCTTAAGGTGTGAACATCCAAATTACAGAAAGATCCATTATCCAGAAAGTCCCATGTCCCAAGAGCTATAGGTCCTTTTATATAGAATAGCATCTATATTTGAAAGCCTTCCACATTCACTCCACTTTTGAAGTTCCTAGAAGAACAAATGGTATCACTTGTCCTTGCTTAGTACAGGCATGGAATCCATTCTCATTCAACCCAGAAAAGAAACTGAAAACGCTCTGCCACCTTCAGCTTAACTAAAAGCTAAAATGTGTAGCCCCCCCCCCCAACCATCGTTGTACACTAACCCTACACTCTGAAATTCACCCATTTTGTGAGTGCATGTTCATTATTATAAATAAATAGCTCAAATCTTTAATTGAACAGTATTGTGTAGATCATGGTGTTGTATTTAAATATTGTACATCATTGTTTTGAATGAATAGGGGATTGCTGATGGGAGCAGCCCTCTGTACCTATATAGAACAACTAGATTTAAAAATGCTTTTACATAGTGTTGTGGTGCCTCTATTCCCTGTGTCTTTGTGGGCCCTATAGCCCTTTATTTAATTTCTGCATTATCTTGGTGTGTATAGATCAGATCTTCTTGATTATATTATTGTTATACATTTCTAAAACACTCTCTCTTATTGCATTACATGCCATTTCTTGTGCAGCAGGTACATTCGTTAGAAAATAGCCCAGGGTGGGGATAGAGGAAAGCAGGTTTATCATTGGGACAACCGGTATCAAGTTTTTGTCTCATAGAAAATGTTATAAAATGCAGCCAGGCTCTTAAACATTCCCAGCTCAAGGTTTTTCCACGAGCTGGTGTCACCCTGTGTAAAATGGGCAGCCTTGCATCTGACAAGCTAGCAAAGTTATGGCGGCTCTAAGAGAGAGGTTGAGAACACTGCACTTATTGCTCCTGTCAGCAGAATCCTTTTTACATTTTTTGCCTGTTATTATATCTGAGCTCTTTTCAAATGCAGACTTGTAAACATACATGACAGGCACAGAGAATATGTATAAATCTATATCTTGGTCAAATGTGAAATATAATTGTTCTCTTGAGAATAAAGGATCAGGTTAATAAAAATGTGTGTGTGTGTACACTGTGAACACAGTGTAGAGTGTAAAAAATATATTCTGGATATTCTAGACATTTGTATGTAGGTGTGTGTGTATATATTCTAAAAAATATTTTACAAAAATTAATTTATCCAGGAGAGTCCAAATTTTCAAAATGAAGGCTAGTTATTTGGAATGAAAGGCTAGGGGCAGACAGGCAAATTCAAAAAATGTATTGTTTATTTCAGGAATGTTACATGTGCCACCTAAAAGAACTGGGCACTGTGTTATGATTAGCACTCAAACATGTACCTGTTTTTCTGTTTTAGAGTTTGATAAAATTGCCATCTCTTCTGGGGTGGGGGTAGGTACTGGAAGTTGATGGGTTTTTTATTTTTAAACTTGACTTCCCTCTACAGTTGTACTTATATACAATTTGAAAAATATAAGTCTATTGGTAACAAAAACATATATCCTAAAGGGGCAGTCAAAACTTGATTTTCAAAAGTCAGATCTTACCTTGGCTAGCAGCACAGGGAATCCCACTACTAAAGCTGGCCATAGATGTGCAGATTATTAGCCTATGTCGGATGAACGATTGTCCATTCCAATCATCCGACCAACCATTCAGATTAATATAAAGTAGTTAAGAGAACAAATCACATAATGTTCGGGCCATTATTTACTACGTTTCTTATTTCAGTATGCTGAAGATATTCCATTTTCGTGATAGTTCCCCTTTAAATAGTGGTAAACTAAAGAAAGGATCTGAATTTATTTAAATGTTTTGTCTTAAAGTTTGGCGTGCAAATAATCTTCCGACCCTCAAAGCCTGGCACTGATTTGATCCTTAGCAAAAAGAATAAAGGTGGCCATAGACAGTGAGATCGCCAAACAAGCGGATCTATCTCCGTTATGCCCACATTGAAGTGGGCGATATCGGGATGATCCGATCGTGGGCCCTAGGGCCCAACGATCGGATCATAATGTGGGTGATACGGGCGTTTAACTGTTTTTTGGTTGTGATTCTTAGAAACAATAAAGAGAGACATCCGTTAATCTGACATCTGTTTCAGGTGTCAGAGCCAGTACTGCAGAGAATATAAACATCAAGACACATACTGAAAATATCAATATGCATTAGTATATTGAAGGAAAATACCTGTAAGCCACATTCCATTATGGAAAGTTTCATTTTACCAAACTGTGGGTAAAAAATTTTACAGCTCACAGATTATGAAAAAAACACACTTAAAGAGGAACTCTGCAAAAACATAATTTAAGCATTTTGAAAAGTAAACATAATTTCAAGCAACTTTGCAATATGCATCAATTAAAAAAAATATGCAGACTTTTCATGGTTTTTAATGGTTTGGAACAGTTCCCTAAGCCTAGCCCCCTACTCTCCTGGTGATCTCTCTGACTACTTAGCCGAGCTGTCTGACTACTGTTAGTTTATATCAGCAGCCACCTGCCCGTAGCCCGCATCCTCCATGATGCAGAAAGAGAACGGTTAAACAGCTGGATTTCAGCACAGAAAATGGCATTTATTCATACTTTTTGAAGAAACAGGCAACTGTGATGGGTATGTTAGGGGTCTCTGTGTTATGTGGGCCTCTTTATAAAATTTTGGTTTGGAAGACTGAGTTCCCCTTTAAAGACTTAAGAACCTTGTTTCTTGTACTTTTTCTTATAAAAAAAATGATTAGCAGCCTATAACTCACCTAAAGTTTCTGCTAGAATTAAAACCCCAGAATGCTTCATTATTGAAAAACAACCACAGATGCACATCCTTTTATATTTAATAAAATATAGATTTTCTCTATAACCATAATCAAATGCCTGGGCCTTTGTACTTCGTACTTAAAACAAAATAATGTGCATAGAACATTCCTGTTCACCACACTTTTTTTTTTTTTTTTTTAATTACATTATGGTGATTATCACACTACTCAAGCTTCCAACAAATGCAGAGCTGGCAGCAGTGAACACATGAAATTAATGTTACTGCCAATGTATTTAATACTGTATGGTAGACCCACATTGATGAAACATAGTTCCAAGAGTCTTTCAGAAGATTGAAGCAAACGTTCACCCTGTCCCCTCTGCAATTTCCCCTCATCCAATACAAAAGATTCAAACACCTTTGCAGGGCAGAAAACACTGACTTGTTAGACTTGTAGCTGGTACATAATAAGGAAACGTTTAATCTACGGAAAGCTTTTCTGCGGCATGCTGTAATTTACATTAATGAGCATTTTATTCTTCTGCTCTCCAAATAACAGTACTATTACCATGTGGGATTGTGTGCAGAATACACACAAATCCAAATGGTGGTTAATGGCACAGATAATGTATACAAGTAAAACACAAATGTGTCTGATCTTTTGGCATTTACAGATTGGCTGGATATGTCCTCCTTCCCACATGATGGCATAATATACATTACAGGCTTCTATTTTTCTTTTCTTTTTAATTACAATTCATTTACTGTGGGATGGGAGCTATGGCAGTGTATTTGGTATGTTGCTAGGCTTTAAATGCTGGCTTTAAAAATGTGTATCCATATTCTCCTTTGCTTTCCTTTTGCCACCCTATTTTAATTTCCTTTAATCTCTGGAATTTTACACTGGTTGATGAGGCACGTTGTAAATTTTAAAAAAAGGTTTTAAAAAAACATTTGCCGAGCTAATATAAGGATTTTTTAATCAGTCAAAATGTAAACAAAAATTAATTAAATAGAAGACAAAAGCTATACAAATTTATTAGTGACTCCCTTTAATATTTGAATAACCCAAGAAGCATGAAATAGCTTAGAGCCAGGTCACAAAATATTGGATCCGTTATCCGGAAACCCATTATCCAGACAGCTCCGAATTACAGAATGGTTTCCTCCCATAGACTCCATCTTATCCAAATAATCCAAATTTTAAAAAAGGATTTCCTTTTTCTCTCTAATAATAAACCAGTATCTTGTACTTGATCCAAGCGAAGATATAATTTATCCTTATTGGAAGCAAAACCAGTCTATTTGGTTTATTTAATCTTTATCCGGAAGACCCCAGGTCTCGAGCATTCGGCATAACAGGTCGTTTTTTAGAGGGGCTCCTTTTGCCTGTAAAATGAATTATAGCTCACTCTATTAAAATCACCAGAGATCATGTCTCTCTACAGGCAGAATATGTGCAAAAGACAAATATTCTGTTAGATTTTGTTTGTACTGGAATCTGTTATTTGATGAGTTGCAATTCATCTGGTAGGGAATATACTTATATATTGGATATATCTGTCAATGACGGACACCCAACTGCTGCATGAAGGCAGAATGAAGAGAAACAGATTCTGGAGAGGAATAGTGAAGATAAACTTGATTATTTCAGAAATGATGCAGAATATTTGACTGTATATACAAAGTTTCTTATTTCAGTATGATGAAGCATATATTACATTTTTCCGATAGTCCACCTTTAAACTGAACAAGAAAATATTTGCATTATAAATTAATTGGTTTGCTGCAAAGAGTTTGTCAAAATTCTGTTAACAGACCTAAAACCGTGCTGTTTTCTCTGGATAGCTATCCTACTAAGCTCAGTATTATTCATGTGCTATAATATATCACTGTGTACTCTCATGTTACAAACTTGTTTGAGAGTTAGATGAGAGATTCCTCCTCAGATATTCCTCAATTAAATTAGTTCTAACAAATACAATTTCTCTCTACACTAGCACACTTTTACTTTGCACAGTGTGGGACAGATTTAGTAAGGGTCAAATTTATAATAGAATCAAATAAAAATCATTCGAGTACATCATTCGAATTATTTTGGTCAAAAATTTTTTTCAGAAACACTCTTTTCTAAAGAGCAAGTAATTTTCGAATGGTCGAATTTTAAAATTGAATTAAATTTTTTTTCAATTCTAAACAGATTTTGGCCTATTCGATAGTCAAAGTAGCCAAAAATTACTTCAAAATTCAAAATTTTTTTTTCATTTGAATTTTCACTTTGACCCTTGGTAAACGTGCCCCCTAGTGTTCCATTAGATAATCCTACTGTCTGGGATGTCCAGTCTCTCTTCCAACAACGGTATCATCTACCATTGCCTTCAAATCCAATTGTATACTAGTCTGGGCAAACAGCAGGGCTTCCTTTCTTCTGTTAGGAGCTGAAGTTATGTCCTTGAAAGAAGCAGATGCTTTACTTACACCTGCTCTTTGATCTCTAGAGCTAATCTGTCACTCTAGTATCCCCGCACACCCGCACAAAGCTTGATGTTGATGTCGGTCAAGCTCAACAAAGCTTAAAGGAATAATGCAGAAGGGATTGTGTATGTTTGTGTGTTCGCTTATATTCACAGTCCTCCCTGTTTAAACACCAAGAACAATACTAATATTGTATGGAATTTGTATTATGGCATTTACTCATTCATAGGTAAAGCATCACATGCACAAAGCAAAAGTGGTTTGTAATGCAGTTAATAATGATCCCAGCCTCTAGAGAAACACCAGTATGTCTTGCTGATGCCTTTCATTCTTGTGTAGCAAGGAAGCTCCCAGCTAACAGGAATCAAAAATACTACTCAACATGTTATTACCCACCAACAGAGTTCTGCAATTATTGCATGCCTAGCTCTTCGAAAAACACATACCTGCTTTTGTAGCAAAAAAACAGTGTGTGTGTATGTATGTGTGTATGTATGTATGTATGTATGTGTGTATATATATATATATATATATATATATATATA
>CM044437.1:81541847-81558165 GCA_024363595.1 Xenopus borealis
ACCGGGCAGGAAGTATTGACCCGGGCAGCCCTTCAAAATACCGGGCTGGTGGCAACCCTAGGGGGGCTGCTGTTTGAAAGTATGACTGTTTCCCTGCAGAGCAATTAGGGACCATTCTAAAGTTTATCTGCAGCGGTCAGAGCAAGTAAATGAAGGGGGCATTTCACTGCATACAGTCAGGTTTATTATTAAAACTGTAGATATTTTTAATTGAAGTGTATTGGAGATATATTTCTTTTTTCATTAAAGAAAGTAAAAATTAGATTTTATTTTTTTGCCTTTACATTCCCTTTATCTACTGATCATTAGCCTTTTTGGCAAATGCATTTACACTATTCTAACAACAGAAATTGGAACTGCCCATGCTTAAGCAAAAAGAACACTGTAATGCCGTAAAGCAGATGACTGGTATTAGCCACCATTGATGCTGATGATACAAGGTACCCGCAGCTCTTAGAATTCCTCTCTAAAAGAGTTTGAGACCTTCTAGTTCTACAGTAGCTCAACGGCCAAAATGGATAGCTGAACTGATTTACATAATCTAGTAGCCCTGCAGTTGTGTATATTTGTAGCATTGTAATTCACGTCATGCTATGGTGGCACAGTGCTACCTCTGGCCTCTTGCTTCTGATTCCAGAGTACTATCTACACGGTCTGTCAATGTTTGAGTGAAATAACTCCAAAATATACTGGTAGGCTAACTGGCTTCTGATAAAATTCACTCTATTTTGTGAAAGAAATTTTAATTACTGTAGATAGTAAGATTCACTGGAGAAGTTGCTGATGCCAATTATTAAACTTTGTCAGGTGCTGTAGAATATGTTCAGGGTTGTGGAGTTAGTTTATACATCCTTCGACTCCAACACCTCAGTTTATGGTTCCTCTGTTTTTAAAGGAATTGTTTAGTATACAATACTAGTTAAATAGATAGGCTGTCCAAAATTGAAAATGTTTCTAATATAGTCAGGCAAATAATGTATAAAGACTGGAGTGACTGTATGTCTAACATAATGGCCAGAACACAACTTCCTGCTATTCAGCTCTTTTGGTTTCTACTAATTGGTTACCAGGCAGTAACCAATCAGTGACTTGAGGGGGCCCACATGGGTTATAGCTGTTTGCAATTGATCCTTAGCATTCAGCTCAGATTCAAAAGCAAATTCACTGAACAGTTATGTTCTGTTTGGCCCCCCTTCAAGTTGCTGACTAATTCACAGTAGAGTGCAAAAAGCAGGAAGTAGTGTTCTGGCTATTATGTTGGACATCCAGTCACTACAATCTTTATACAATACATTTTTGGTTAACTATTTTTATTTTGCACAGCCTATCTACTTATCCAATTTTTGTAACACTGAACTGTTCCTTTAAAGGGATACTGCCATGGGATTTTTTTTTTCTTTCAGCTGCCCCAAGTTATGTGACTTGTTCTCTGATAAACTTCAATCACTCTGTACTGCTGTACTGCAAGTTGGAGTGATGCAACCCCCCCCCCCAGCAGCTTAACAACAGAACAGATAACCAGATAACCGCTCCCCAACACAAGTTGGGTAGATCTGCCTGTAGATCTAAGAACCGCACTCAATAGTAAAAACCCATGTCCCACTGCATTCCATTCAGTTACATTGAGGAGTAAAAACAACAGGGAAATTGACAAAATGTCTAGCCCTATGTCAGATTTCAAAACTGAATATTAAAAAAAATATGTTTGCTCTTTTGAGAAATGGATTTCAGTGCAGAAGTCTACTGGAGTAGCACTATTAACTGATGTCTTTTGAAAAAAACATGTTTTACCATGCCAGTATACCTTTAAAGGAACAGTAACACCAATAACTGTAAGTGCAGCAAAGAAATTAAAATATTATGAGAACATTAACATTAAGGCATTTTGAATGCATTGTGTAAAAATCTAAAAAAAATTGTCTTAACACAATTACTATATGGACATAGAAAAGTAAAAAAAAAAAAAAAAAGTACTGTTGCTCTGCACTGGTAAAACTACCCCCATGGCTACATAGTAGGTTATTTATATAAATTATAGTAGTGTTCCTGAAGCAAAAACGCTGCTTTTAAATCTGATATGCTTCTTTCAGTATTTAAAGTTTAGGAGTCTGAAAATTTTTGGCAACTCTGACTCCAGAAAACCAAAATTGGTTCCGACTCCACGACTCCAACTCCACACCTCTGAAAATGTTGGCACAATATGTACAGAATGGTATTGCATTGCTATGACTTCAAATCCTCCTTTAAGTCCTCTGACCATAACACACAAATTAGGTTTAATAATTGCAAACTTCTAATGTAATACATTATTCAATGATAATGTGTACATTTTTTCATGTGGGACTTTGCAAGTGCTCAGTTTTAATCTACTGTGCATAATGTTTGCCCTTTTGACTGAAAATATTATATTTTATTATTTATGCTAAACATTATAATTGTTCATTAGTTTCCCACATTCCGTGGTGTTATTTCTGGATAGAATAATATTGGATTATGTTTATTCAATAAAACGTGGATCAATCTATCACCTAGCTTTCCTTGCACTTGAGCATTGCTGGTTAACAGTATACCAGGCTCCGAGGCATATAGAGTTTTGTGATATGAGCAAGCACTGGGGACTGGTTTTTCTTGGTGAGTAATGTGGGAATTACCTCCATTTTTCTATAGTGATGAGTGAGCACATCAGTTCTTATTGCATGAGGTACTGAGAGAACCGATCATGTTCCCTGTTGGCTGACAGATTAAATGGAGGAGAAGAGAGCTTTTGCAACAGGCTAATTCCTCATGTTCAAGAAAGAGGAGGCAATTATTGTTCCTTTGAAGGAGCTGATAGCCCTGTAGGAGGACAGCATCACAATTTACAGAACCAGCTTGGTGTGCCTTTTAACGGGAATGACATGCAAGAATTTTTTTTTAGTGGGGCATGTGTTATGTTGCATGGCAATAACTTTATTGCTTCCTTCAAACTCTTGAATTCTATTACTATGGTATCACATTAAAACAAACCTTTGGTTTGTAACAAATAAAATTTTAGTATGCGCTCATTTTTTTATAGTGCAAGCAATTCAAAACAGAGATTGAATTGACATTTATTGGTACGTAATGTGGGGCAGATTTTTTTTCCAAGGAAATTTGAGTTTGCGCTGTATTTTTCGGTCAAAACTTTAAAAAAAAAAAAATGTAATTCCAGATGTGTTTTTATACACCGCCCCTTGAAAACTCGAATCTGAAAATATACCACTTAAAGCCTATTGAAGTCCTGTAGGAGTCAATGGCAGAGGTCCCTTGAACCATTTGAAGAGGTTAACAGCCTGCTTGAAAAAACGAAAACTTGAATGATTCCAGCAATTTTTTTTGCAGAAAAAACATTCAATTCCAGTTTTCAGGTCACTGGACTTGAACTTGCAGAATAGGTTGTTTCACATTCAAGTTTATTCTTAAAGCAGTTGTTCACCAAACACTTAAGTTGTTTTTAGATTGTTCCCCAGAAATAGACACTTTTTCAATTATTCCATTATTTATTTTTTACTGTTTTTCCACAATCTAAGTTTAGGCTGGGGAAAGACAGGGAGATTCGGGGAGATTCTGTCGCCTGGCGTTTAATAGCAGGCGACAATCTCCCCGAACTTCCTTCTCCCTGTCCGTCGCTAGTTTAAATGGAAAAGCGCCAGCGCTGTGCACACGCGGCACGCGATTTCCGGAATCGCCCAAAGTTACTTCGTGAGGAAACTTCGGGCGATTCCGGAAATCACCGCGCCGCGTGTGCACAGCGCTGGCGCTTTTCCATTTAAACTAGCGACGGACAGGGAGAAGGACGTGCGGGGAGATTGTCGCCTGCTATTAAACGCCAGGCGACTGAATCTCCACGAATCTCCCTGTCTGTCCCCAGCCTTAAAGGGGTTTGTTCACCTTTGAGTTAACTTTTAGTATAATGTAGAGAGTGATAATTTGCAACTGGTTTTCATTTTTTTATTGTTTGTGGTTTTATAGTTATTTAGCTTTTTATTCAGCAGCTCTTTAGTTTGCAGTGTCAGCAATTTGGTTTCTAGGGTACAAATTACTCTAGCAACCCTGCATTGATTTGAATAAGAGACTGGAATATGAATAGGAGAGGGCCTGAATAGAATGATAAGTAATAAAAAGTGGCAATAACAATTCATTTGTAGCCTTACAGAACATTTGTTTTTAGATGGTGTCAATGACCCCCATTTGAAAGCTGCAAAGAAACAGAAAAAAATTGCAAATCATTAAAAAACTATGAAAAATAAATAAAGACCAATTGAAAAGTTTCTTAGAATTGGCCCTTCTACAATATACTAAAAGGTTAACTTGAAGATGAACCACCCCTTTAATGTTGCTGTCTCTGGTGTTTGAGTTTGGCAGCTCAGTAATTCAGGTGTAGATTCTGAACTGTTACAATTTTGCAACATTTAGTTGAAACATTTCTCAGCCGCATAGCTGGAGTATTAGCAAGTATTGTATCAATTCAAACAGCTGTCTCTAATGAAACTCAGGAATTCTGCTGAGAATTTCACTTTACACTTCAATAATAGAAAACTGGTCACAAAGAGAAAATAGACCGGTATTGGAAAAAGTAAGTATTTCTGCTGATCTATTTGAAAACAACTAGTTGTTTTGAAGTTCATTCGAGGTAAAAAAAAAATCAAAAAAAAAAAAAACACTCGACTTTTGAAAACCCCCCTGACGTATGGGATGTAAGTAATAGTAAATTATTACTAATCTACACTCTTGAAGGAGAACTGGCATTGCAAAAATTCATCATGCTGTATCTGATGTTAAAACAACCTATTTCTAAAATAGTCTTATTTATTTCACATACAGTAGAACCCCCATTTTACGTTTTTCAGGGGACCAGAAAAAAATGGTGTAAAATGAGGGAAAACTTAAAATCAGGGAAATGTATTATGCATAATATATGGGTGGGACCACAAAGCAACAATTTAAAATGAGGGAAAACTTAAAATCAGGGGATGTAAAATGGGGGTTCTACTGTAGTTACTGTGATGTATAGTAGCAGATTGCACAAGTAAGTGATTTCAGATCAGGTACTGGTGTACTGAAGTTAAAAATTGTAAACTGATGGAATTTACCAATAAAACAATTTAATATGTTAAACTTTATCACACATATATAATATAATATATTTAATAGGCTGGGGTATTCTTTTCAATTGTACTCCAGCTTATAAAAGGATTTTTATAAAAGTAAGAAAAAATACACCACAATTTGCCCCCCACCTTTCTTGCACATGGAACCATTATATCGGGCTTTTCAGCAGAGAAAACTGGCCCTTATGTCTGCACCCGGCCTGAAGCAATGGTTCCCCAGCTGCTTCTCCATGCCAAGTCAGGCATTTCAATATCCCTAGGTTAGGAGGAATTGAAACAATAAAGCTTACACCATCCGTCACCAGCTACACTGACACACTGCATCCACATGACTTTAAATAGAATTACCCAGACAATTAAGAAGCATTATGCCAACATGCCATTACTAGCAGTAATATATCCGTGCCATGATTAAAATTCTGGTGTTCTTTGTTGCTTCATACACACACACACACACACACACACACACACACACAACCCTTAACCCTTTTAAGTTGTAGAATGTCCTTTAATGTTTTGATGCTGGTATATTTGGCATATATAAAAACCTTTACACAAAAAATAGCTGAAATGTCATTTTAAAAATGTGTGGAATCTACTGCCACCATTCTTTTGTCCTGTGTAACTGTAACACTTTCATTATTCAGCACAATTTTGATGCACCCGTGGTAAAAGGTATTTCTATTGATTCTGAAAGAAATCTATCCTGCAAATCGCATACATATTATTTGAAACATATTTTAAATAAATCGCATGGCACAAAAAACTTCTGCCTCCAAGAGGGAATGGAATTTTGCAGTTTTTTTTGTAACACTTAATGGGGCATAGCGGAAATCTCAAGCAGTCATCCACTTTGCATATATGCAGATGCTTGAAATGAAAGGAGTTTAAAGTGTGTGCAATGCATTTGTGGGGTACAAATGTTTTATTTTCTTTTTTAGCTGTGTTCTTCAACCCCTTAAGTATTACAGGTTAGTGTACTCTTGAGGATTCCAAATTATTTTCAGTCTTAAATGTATTCTACCAATTAGAAGAAATCTCTACCAAGAATTAAGAATTCATGTGTAACAAAACAAAAACAGAACAAGGCGGAGTAAATCAATTTAAGTGCAGTTTGCAAAGTTCTCTTTCTGTAGCACTGCTTTAAGTTGTGTGTTTACTATGCCATCTGCAAAGACCGCGTTACGGCTTTTATTCTGGTTTATAGTGGCTATAACAAGAGGGTTGTAGTTTCCCGCAAATCATGATCCCATGGTTCTGTCCCTACGATCAATGCTGTTATCACAGCCTGACAGATTTCCATTGATACTGTTCCCTTTATTATTGACTGACAGATTACTGCTGTTCTAGCCATGTAAATCCATTAAATGCGTCTGCCTTGTGTGGTCATGAGTGAGCAGTATGTGACAGCACTTAGGTACCCAAGTCCTAATCCATATTGTTTTATTAATGGATTGGTCCACTTAGTGTCTATGGTCTTGAACTATTCTCTCATAATTAGCTGTATTTATTCTGTTACTGTGACTTTTAGAATAACTTGCTTTATTAACATACTCCATCTGATGCACGAAGGAAAACCTAAAAAAAAAAATGCTGGGGTGCATAGCGAATATTCAATTGTTTATTCCTTCCTAAGGTGGACATACACAGAAAGATCTGCTCATTTGATGCTGTCGCCAAACGAGCAGATCCCTCCCCAAAATGTCCACATTGAGGTGGGCGATATTGGACTGATACGATCGTGGGTCTCTAGCGCCCAACAATCTGATCATAATACAGGTGGTTGGATTGTAAGACCACATAAACAAGCAGATGTAGCTGTGATCCAACGGTATTCTTAACCCTGCCCAACAGACATCTGTCTGAGTTTCAGCCAGATATCGATCAGGGAGGCCTGTTGTAGGGCTCCACACACAGGCCAATTAGCTGCTGACTCTGCAAATTTTATCGGCCAATGTATGGCCAGCTTTATTCTTTTTTTCCAGTTTAGGAATATTATCCTTGTTTGGAGGGTGTATTTTTTTTTTCTTGCTGTAGAAAGAACAGGTGGAAAATATTGATTTTGCTATTAGCAAATCCAACATGGATTTTGGATACTCATTTTTTTGAGTTTCTTATTTCTCATTTCTCATTCTTTTCTGTTGTGATATGATTGCGTTTGTGCAAATTAATTATAGCATTGTTTTTAGACTGTATGTGTGACAGTGTTTAAATTTAAGTTCCTCTTGTGCTTTGTCCAATAATCATGTTCTAAATTATATTGCTGCAGATGAGCCAGTCTTTGTCAGGAAGCCCGATGACCAGATTGGAATATCAGGTGGCGTGGCCTCTTTTGTATGCCAAGCAACAGCAGACCCCAAGCCACGGATCACCTGGATGAAGAAGGGGAAGAAAGTCAGTTCCCAGCGCTTTGAGGTAATTGGCCATTCAGAGTAAAAGTTAGACGCCTGTTTGCGTACCTACTGTCTATTGAACAGTGTGCTCTGATGGGAAGCTAATGAGTTGTATATTGCATTGAAGCAGCCAGACAAAAATATTATTTGTGCAACAGCCAGCTATCTTTGTAATACGCAAGTGTATTGTGTATCACCTCCCCTTTGTGCTCTTTAGTTGTTGTATGGTTAATTCAGTGCTCTAGTTAATACCATCATCCTACATTATAACAGTCTGTTGTTTGAATTTATTTGATCTGGGAGTCTACCAAGATCAAACACAATCATTTGATATAATAGATGGTAACAGCTATGTCAAATAGAGATTATTTTTTTCTGTAAATGCTGTGAGCAAAACTTGCTGGTTGTTTATACATTTTGGACATTTATGGCTTAGCATGCTTTGACTGCCAAACGGCTACAACCATTTTGCTCCTCACAGATATCTATATCAAAAGAACAATCTATTTTTGACTATTTGACTACAGAAATACATTTGGTGTATATAGATGTAGTAGAGAATTTAGCTCCTTATCACAAAAATGTGCAAAGTAGAATATTGGATTTTAACAGTTTTTGCTTCTCAGGTAATAGAGTTTGACGATGGATCGGGATCTGTCCTTCGAATTCAACCTCTTCGTGTACATAGAGACGAAGCAATATATGAGTGCACTGCAACTAACAGCGTTGGCGAGATCAACAGCAGTGCTAAGCTAACAGTCCTGGAAGGTAAGATACAGGAGAGATCACCCATTTTCAAAGAAATAACAGTTGTTAATTATGTTGACCTTCAAAAACTGTTTTATGTTCACTGAGTAATGATGCAATAGTTTAGTACTGTTAGTGAATATGTATTTTATGTGTGTCTATCTGCACCTAGCCCTTTTAGAGGAAATTATAAGGTGTGATCAACAATTATCGTGATCATTAGCTGCTACACACTGTAAATTATTCATTTGTCATAAATATATATTTGAAAGTTTTTGTTTGTATCTGGTTATCTACATTTTTTTTGTGTAAACAGATGACCAGATCAAGGGTTTTTATGACAGATGCACACATGACATTTTGACTGCCGCCATTTTCTCAAAGGTCAAAAAGCCCTTTATTGCTTGTCACCACTTCTCACTGAAAACCCGCAATTGCATTATCTATGGCTGGAAATGCAACTGACAAGCAGGGAGCACTTTCTTCAGAGTTCCCAAGTGGTGACAGATGAAGGAAGTTTGACCTCTGTAGTTATGCCTAAGAGCAGTCTCGTTGTTAAAATGTCAAATGTGCCGGGGACTTTTAAGTGAAACTGCTCAAAGTTCATGACTGTAATAGATGGGCTAATGTGTACCATAAAATGTGACCAAAAACATTTGTAGAATTAAACTTAAGCCCAATCTCCCTGCCCACTTGACTTGGGTGTCATTTGACAAAAGCCCCCTTCTGCTGAATTTGCATCTTCTGTTGCTGTCTGTAGGCTACCCCGTAAAAAAACATACTTAATAAAACAATTTTCTGAAAGGGGAATAGTAGTTATAATGTATGTTGGAAAGACCAAGTATTGCCAAAACACTTGACTATCACTCATGTCTGGAGAAAGTTATATATGAGCTAAGCATCTATCTGTGGAGAGTAGCTTAGCATATGTAACTGTTGCAAGTATGTCTTAACCAGAAGGTCAGGCTAGGGTAGCTTTTTGTTCTCTCTCTCCTGTAATTACTCTGCAGCATCTCAGAACAGTGTCCTATGAATTGGACTTGTCCTTGGGCTCCCTTAGCTCTGCCATGTGTGACAAATCACTCCTTCTTCCCAGGACCACTAGAGGGATTGTAACTGCTGAACACAGATGTACAGATGAGAAGGAATACAGCTGGCAGTTTGGGGGAAAGATGTTGAGAAGAAAAGTTAGATCAATCACCTGTATGCCCTTAGTCCACACAGGTTACTACTGTGCCTAGCTCTGTCTCACTATGCAGGTTTTTTTATATACTTGCTATGGATAAAAAAAGTCAGATAAGAGCCTCCTGAGAGCATTTATTTGACAAGGAGATGTTATTTATCCAAGGTCATCCAGCAATAGCTTCTGAACAAGTACCTTGTACATACAATGAAATATCATTATTAACAAACCACGTAATGACTTAAAAATATCACCTGCCACTCTTCATATGGTGTTTAAAGAATGTGCATTCTCTTAGGGGTTTAATGACGGTTTCATAATCTTAGGAAGTGATTCTCTTTTCTGCTGACATCTTCCGTGGTTCTTTCATAATACCTCATGTGCTTTACAGTACTACAATATGCTCACAACAAGGAGGCATGTTAACATTGTTTTATTTTGAACAACAAGGTCTGATATAATCTATCTGATGATGTTGGGCCTTGTGTGCAAAATGTGCACTACATCACATACTTGTCGCTAACCTCTTGTTGACTGGCCACCAAAAACGGAGAATATTTGAAAGTTGCATTTTGGAAAGTTACAACCATGCCTGTGTGATATTCTTTAGATATTGATTCTCTTTCAAGTGAACTCTGATTTACTCTTGTATTTAGCATTTTTGTGATGGAAGTAAAGCTAGCCATAGACTCAAAGATACCATTGTATGAAATGATGGTTTGTATGATTTGTGTGTGTATAGATTGTCCTGACATTTTCCATACCATGGTGATTGGATCATAACGATAATATCTCTGCATGTATTGCCTATAATCACAATTTATGTGCGATTGCTGTCTGTCAATTAATGGCCCAAGCATCATATGGTTTGTTCTCTTTACCCCTTAATATTAATCTGAATGTTTAGTTGCAGGTCAGAAGATTGGAATGGACATTCGTTCATCCAATATAGCCTAATAATCTGCACATCGATGGCCAGCTAGCCTGCATTTTGCACTCTTCCAGTGAAGATCTCACCGTAACAATCGTACAATAGTTATGTGTATTCCTTATCCTGCTTAGTTTTTGCCAGTCCTGTTCACTTCTATTTCCACAGTTCTTTTGGGAAGAGTCAACTTGTGCACACATTTTGAGCGATTGAAAATTATTTCTCCTGTTGATGCAGAGAGAAAGAGAAAAATAGAAATAGAGAGAGATGCCAAATCACCTCTGTTCCATTCTCTATTCTTTCCCTCCTGGGCAGCTCATAACTGAATTATGCATGAGTCATATTGAGCATTTTCTGTCTTTTTCAATTATGACCTGAAGCAGTACAGAAACTTACTCTGCTTGCATGCCTGGGGGGGGGGGTTAGTGGCAATGAGTGAGTGGGTAGGGTTACAATGTTTAAAGTGACACAAATTCCCAAGGTAAGATTCAGAGCAGTTGTGGTACAGTGAAATAAATGTGTTTTTGAGTAGGCATGACAATAAATTGCTCAAATCTTAGACAAGATGACCACATAAGTTAAAGAATGAAGGGCAAGAATTGTGCTTAATACACAGACTTATCCCATTGGGAGTCATAACAGCCTTCAGATTGCTGAGCAAGGAGCTCTTCCCTTAATCTGACATATGCCCTTTTACTTCAGCATATGTCTCTTGCATCTACACAAATTAAACCAACCCTCTCAGACTTCTGTCTTCACCATAGAGTCTTTCTTTATAAATGCCAACCCAACCTTGTTGTTGTTTGTTTTTTTTGTTTTTTTTTATTAGAAGTTTCTAATTACCTGTTTATGTACTTTTATTAACCAGTCGGTGCCTTGTACTACATTTAGCCTTATTTGTTTCACCCAAATATCCATCTATTCTGTATTGCTATTGTTTTGGCTAAACTAGATCCAATCCGTACGTATATATTTGATCAAAAAGATTAATTTAATGCAAAGCCAAAAAAACTAAAACATAACAGATTCCATTATTTCTTGTTTCACAATAGTTCTTACCTGGGTAGTAAACTCTGTACTTGGTTGTTGCTAGACTACAAATCTCAGAATGTAGTATATAATGAAGGTCGAAGTGTGCTGGGAGCTGTAGTCCAACATAATCAGGGTTGTAAGCAGTAATGCAACACTTTAACCCAAATTTTCACAACCAGCTGCTGTATTAAAATGCAGAAAATCCTCCAATGAGAATCCCAGCTGATCTGTGTAAATCGCTCTGGGGAAGCATTATGGTTGTGTTTACAACCCCTTTAACACGTCAGATCTGAATAATTACACTGGTAAAATTGACGCAATAGATTCCTTGGAAGGAATAAGGAAAATAAAGTGCTTCTTATAGACATAAATTTGTTTTCTGTGTCTCCCTACAATCAGTTTGGACCACTCTTCTGCAAACTGCTTCAGTGTTCCTCCTCCTTGTTTGTGTTTAGGTGTGATGGTCTCTTCTTTGAAGACATCTTATAAAAAGTTCCAAGTTTCATCTCATCAAAAAAAAGATTTTTTTTCCCCCAGTAGGATTTAGACTTGTTTGGGTGTCTTTTAGGGTAGGGGTAGACGCGCAGATTTGGCTAGATTTGGTCGCCAGGCAACTAATCACCTCTTCCACCCAGCAACAATCTTCCTGAACTGCCTTCTTCCTGCCTTCCGTGTGCTTCAATGAGGAATTGCCTGCGATTTCCAAAGTTTCCTGAAGAAGAAGGCAGTTTGGGGAGATTGTCGCCGGGCAGAAGAGGCGATTAGTCACCTGGCGACTAAATCTCCCTGAATCTGCTCGTCTGCCCCAACACTTAGTGAACTGAGGTAGGGTTTCCTTGTTAGGTTAGAGTTTCCTTGATAGCTTAGGGGTTTTTATCTCCTACCATAAAGTCCCCTTTCAATCAGATGGCCATGAATGGCACATGTTGTTACTATTGCCCCTTATACAAGCCCCGCAAACCGTGTCCATTGGCTACAATACCATGGACTTAATAACCTTGCATACTCTGGACACAATGTGTTAAATGCATTGTCCATGCATTTTACTATTTTCTGTCTCCCTTTCTCCATACAGACACAATAAAGCACAATGAAAAAATACATTTTCTCTGTTCAGATTTTTTGAAAATGTTCATTTTACATTGCAGGATCATATTATACATATAATCTAGATTATATTATAAAATATTTATAAATTTGCCTTCATTGGTGTAAATGTTGTACACACTCATCATGCCTCATCACATGGTGGCTTTCTGCTACTTTTCTGTTTATTAAAGCCATATCTAAGCTGAATATAGTACTAGTTAACATTGGCTGCCGTTTCCATTGCCTGCAAAGAAGCGGCAGTCTTTTTCTTTTCGGAAAGTTTCCAGTTTAATCACAAATTGCTCTTGTGGATTGAAATCATTACTTCATCTGGAAACTAATTCCATAGTCTGATTACTCTCTTAAGGCAATACTGGTACTAAGATGAGCTTTTCATTATTTAGCCCTTTTAGGATATTTCATCTGCTTATCAGCCCATTCAATTTGTAAACCTGTTCTTTGTGTGTGTGCAGGTGATGATATGATTTAAAATCATGTAATAATCCTTTAATTTAGGGCGAGAGACCTGACCAAACCCATTAATGTATATTTAAGTTAGAGGATTGTTAATCTAAATATACTTTGTAAGCCCATCACACTTCTAAAAACAGTTGTGTATCTGTGCATGGCATAATTGTATGCTATTTATAACCCCAAATATATATATTGTATATCTCCAGAGTCCATGCATCTGTTTCTTTAAACATCTTAATTTCAAATGTTACTTTTTGCCCCTTTGTTAAAAAGCAGCTGTTCCACAGTTCCCCCATGGAATCTCAGTGGTAACACTTCATAATGATGAATGAGCCCCATTATAAATTGCGCCATGCTTTTTTAATCTTAAATCATGTTATATCCGTTTGCTGTATCTTCTCAGTGATGTGACTGTTTTCTTGTGGCATCCGAGTAAGGAGCAATGTCAAAATTCTTTTAAGGCTCCATAAATATTGCCTTTTACATGCTCTCCTTTATCTGCATCCTGAGTGTCTTCCTCGAGGAGACAGATTTGTCAGTGATAAACATTTGACAGTTACAAATGGATGTCTGCGGAAGCAGCGGCTGCATATTCTGCACAATATGTCCTTGCTCAGAGCTAGCTGGGACTCTGTGGCTGCACTCTGTATGTTACCTGCCTACAAGTCATGCTTAGTTAGCAAGCTGAGAAGGGAGGAGAAGCAACTTTTGCACCAAGACACATGACATCCTTTAACTGCCAAGAAGAAAAATAGGGGGACAGGGACTGATTATAAAATCAAAGGACCTGCAATTAGTGGGTAGGAAAAAAAAAATTAACGGAAGCAAACAGGGAAAGAGCAGCAAATATGCTAATGGCTGCTATCTGCTATAATTCACTGCCACATTTCAGTAGTATATAGACAAATGCAAGAGGTCCTCTGCTATAAACATATAGGAGGCTGTAGCACTAGATGCTAGATTTACCTGTGATAAGTTGTGTTCTTTATGGCAAAATTAATTCCTCATTGTCATATAGGTATTCTAGCTGTTCAGATTAACAGTTTGTGAATGGTGGTAGCTGTTATGTATATTATAAATCTGCTACTTATGCCCGAAATAGTGATTTCCCTTAAATCACTACTTGCGGTGTGGTAGAATAGGCAAAGAACAAGACACATTCATATCAATGTGCAAATAAGAGATTTGTTATGCATCTTACAAGCTAGGCTTTGATGTTTTCATTATAAAATTCAGTTAAAGTAAACAGAAGGCAGACAGAAAGTGGTAGTCGAGAGGGATAGTTGCATGTTTTCTGAACTATTTATGACTGCATCTTGTCTGTCACTGCTAATTATCAGCTCTATCAAAAGTGGCTAAAGATGAGAGCTACATTTAATGATGTGCTATGGCTAATTATAGTGTGCTTCACTGAGCTGTTGACAGTGTGAGTATAATCTACTTGGGGCATATACCATTTTAATGCTGAGGCTTATTTATCACTGATGACTTAAAAAATCTTGGTTCATATAGATAAATAAAAAGTGGGACCTCTGCAAATTGGACTGGGGCATATACATTACTATTGTTTGTACAAAGTGCCGGCACTTTTGAAATGTGTTTGTGTGTGTGTTTAGTAATTACATTTTGGATCTAGCATTGTTTTATCATATAGTGTAACTTGTGACTTCTACAGGATTAGGCCATACCTCCCAACATTTTGGAAGTAAAAAGAGGGACGCAAATAATTTTTTCTTGTAGCATGGCTAAATTTGTTGATCTCGCCCATTTTTATGACCACAACCCCTAATTACCATGTTCATTTAACAACATTTGGCAGGTTATGAAAGTTTGAAAATATTTCTCCTTATCTAAACGGTTACAATTACTTTTTTTTCTTATTTCAAAATTGTTACAAATTATCTTGGTTGCACCTGTTAGCTGTTTTGGTCTCTGTGCAAAAGCAAAGGCTGTGCAGAGAAAAGAGGGACTGTCCAGTACAAATGAGGGACTGTGGGTTGAGCTCTCAAAAGAGGGACTGTCCATCCAAAAAAGGGACATTTTGGAGGTATGGATTAGGCCAAAGGATTTTTGAAGATGGAGACTTGAGAAACAGTCTGCCATGGCTGCCATAAAACTGCAGTTGGCATAAATTGAATCTTTATCAGTTTACTGCAATAAACCCAACCCACTGCAGGACTCTACCAACTGGGATTTATAGTAAGACATAGTATTTAAAGGAATTCTAAAATCTTCTTCATGAGTAAGGATTATTGCCATAATTTTTTTACTCTTATTTGTCACAGCAATCTATGCTAGCTGTATATCTTAATTTATAGCTTGGGCTATGTAATAATAAAGCAGAATACCTATGTTTGGCAGCTTACATTTAAGTACACAGTCCGTTTAGTTTGTCAAGAGCATTTAGAGGAAACATACCAGATTCTAACCTCTCATTTAGCCTCAGGATGAAATGAAATTAAAAATCTAACAAACAGCTAGATGAGGTTGGTGTGTTGTGTCTGCCAGCTCAGCTCTATAACCTTGACATCACAGAGCAACCTCTGCTGTGCTCAGCTGTCTCGTCCTTACTTGCTCCCAGTGGCTGTTCAAAAAATAATAAAATGGACAGAACCGTCTGGTTCCTTTGTGTTTTACGAATAATGTATAGAAGACAGGCAGCCCAGTCAGTGCGGAATTTAAGTGAGGACACTATCCACAAATGCAAGGCTTGCTTGGAAAATGACTACGTTATCATTCTGCATGGAATTTCCTCACTTGCAGCCAGCTTATTTGATATTTTAACATTTTTTCATGTTTATTGTTGGAGAGATTCTACTTGAGAAATATTGTAATGGATCATAATAAATCATACTTAACACACATTATCTATGGCAGTGTTGCACTATGTAAAGCAGATATGGGTGCGACTATTACAAAAAAAATAGTGTTGATGTTAGCATGTAGGTTTTAAAGATCTACGTTCTGAAGACACTGTAGTAGTAGTATTTTGGTCTACTATATCTGTAAAAGCTGAATTTTCGTTCAGTTTTAATGCAAAGTGAACCTTTTACACTATTTTCCAGAAATCTTAATAGTGTATGGCAATGGGTATTCAAATGGCAAAAAAGGTAAATATCTAAAAGGACTAGTATTGGTAGGTCTGGCTTTTGAACAGATTTGTTCATGTGCGAAATAATGTCCTTATGATTTGGAAGCTAGTAATAAATATATATATATATATATGTGTATCGGTATGAAGTTCTGTATTTTTGCAAGACTCTTATGTATTCTATAAAACAAGGGCCTTACCTTAAGTGGAAATAGTGCCAGTACTCCTTTGACTTCACTCCTTCTTCTTCTC
>CM044437.1:81558265-81575270 GCA_024363595.1 Xenopus borealis
GATATCGATCGGGAAAGCCCGTCGGAGGGCCGCATACACGGGCCAATAAGCTGCCGACTTTTATCAGCCCATGTACGGCCATTTTTACCGAGCGTAGGGACCCGCTCACAACATACAGTACACATAGAATATAAATGTCACAATATAAGGCTAATTAGTAATATAATCTAGATAATTACTACATGGAAGCACAGAAACCAGTACAACTAGCACTAGAATTCAGCTCTGTAGCATCAGCTTATATTACAGACAAACCTCATTTTCTGCTTGATAATTTGTGACAAACCCTAAGCTTAGTTTCTCAACAGCTGCTCAGAGCCCACTTAGCATCTGAGTGTTGCAGACACTTTCCAAGATGGTGACCCCCGGAGACAAGTTTGAAGTCCTGCATCATTGCTGCTATTGAAAAAATGAAACTTTAGGCTGGTGCAATAATTTCACTATATGAAAAATGTCAGTTTTAGCCATATTCATTTTTAGGGTTTTATTCTTCTTTTACTTGAAATGTGGGAACAGAGGGGTTTATGTATTTTGACTGTAAACTGATGATGTAATGTGAAGATCTTTGAAGTTTGTGGTCTTGCTGGGAGCCATAATAATCCCTGGGAGGATTTAATTTAGTCCTGTGCCTTTAGCTGGATAGCCCTGCTGCTGTATTGCTTAAGAGAAACCATTTCTCTATATGCATTGCAAATTTAGCTTTAACCCCTGTGCCCTAGATGAGCACCACAGTGGTTCTATTTCCTTATAAGTCATTTACTTAGCTAATATGAACACTTTGTTGTGAGAGATGTGTGCTGAGCTTGCAGCCTTCTTTTCACTTCTGTTTCAGGCTTTAAAATGCTGAAATTGCAGCCTGCACTAGTACATTCTGCTAATCATGCCTGAACACAGAGTTCAATGCTTGCTTGTTTGTAGTTTATTAAAATGTTTTTTGTTCACCAAAGCTTTCCAGATTTCAGAGTGGTAGAAGAATAGAGAAGTAACTACAATATTTATAATATCGTTCAGCGCCCCCCCTCCCCTCACTGCTCTTGCTCTAGCAAACTCTTAGTCATTATGCAGACTGTGCCTGTAACAGACAGAAGCTAAGTGAGGCTTGGTTACCATGGAAACCAAGTAGCTCCGTTACCTGAGAGAAATGGAGAATCAGATTGCTAGCAAAAGGGACGTTTTTGAAGAGCAAATTTGTGTGTAAATATTGATAGCTATATCACAAAAAGCCAGTGTTCCATGTGTTGTAGTGAGGGTCCAGAGAGAGAGCAGCTGCAGGAAAGTGTAATAATGTTTTGTATACATGACATTTTGTGCCGAGGGCAATGATGGAATCACTGTTTTTTCCAGATGTTAATGCTGTCAGTCGGTAATGCATTTTACAGCATACATCTTTTATTGGCCACCAGAGGGACGTGGTAAATGCAAGAGAAAAAAAACCCGAGAGAGCTATGTGTTAAAGGGGGAGTTAAAAGTATTATTTGTTGTCTAGAAAACAGGATTTAGGTGTAGATTTAGTTGCTATCTGAACTGAAATAACTTTAAAACTCGGGAGGGATGTTGGATACAACTGGCAGCTTTATTTTGTAGGGCCACAGGTTTGATATCCCGTGTTTCACACAATTGGATGGTGAACAGCTGGTTATATGAATTTAATGATAATATACAACATAATATTTGTTTTAAATTGTTTGGACAGTAACATGACCGTAACAGGGCTCAACACAACTAGGAATGCATGGCTCTTGCACTAATGATATTCTACAAAATTTAGTTTGGATTTGTGGCTCGGGAATGTTAAGACTGTAACTGTCATAGGAAATCCACAGGTTTGGATGCATAGCTGACCCCAAGGATACAATTAAGTAATTTGCATTTCCTCGTCCATGATTCTTTGAGCGAGAGGTACAATTTAAATTTTTGTTTTGAATTAATCCAGTGTATCTATGCCTTCACTGCAGAAACTGCATATAAAAATATAATGCCAGACTGTGTAACTGTGGGCTAAATCTGCCTCTCTCTAAGGGATTTCTAAAGGTGAGAAAAACTGTGATGGGATTCTACATAAGCATTCAGTGACCTCTAGTGATAGACCAGTAGTAAGAACACATAAATAGAAATAATTGAAGAATAGCTGACAAGTAATTCTATTCACCTTCTTGTACCTGATCTGTTGCTTTGAATGTTTTTTATTATAATCAGTATTAAGGATTGCACAGTAAGGTCAAGATCCTGCATAGATCCTTCCTCTCTTTTGTACAAAGCCCTGCTTTAAGAACCCTCACGCCCGCTAGTCTTTTGCAAACTTAAATTAATAAAGATTTCTTCATACTGGCCTCTCTGCTAAAAACTCTTTGCTAAATGAAAACTGTGAAAACTTTGAAAAACTGTAGGTGATCTTAATGCAAATTCCAGATAATATATATATATATATATATATATATATATATATATATATATATATATATTATAAGCAGCCCCTATAGGATTTATAATGGTAACTTGGAGCCACTGTGTTTTTAAATGTGTAGGGAAGTTTTACAATTCAATACAGTACATTGCAGGTAAGCATAATTTTTAATTCATTCATTATAAATTATTTAAATCATGTGTTATTAGGGTAAATAATATTAGTACATTGGTTAATATTGCTCCATTTGTTTTTTTCAAACACGTTAAAATTCTTCCTTTGACGTTAGCTTTTTAGTCATTTTCAGGCATTTCTAGCTTCGGGCCTGCCTTCCTGTCCACTACCCTGAGATGTTACTAGAGGGTTCTAAATATATATTGAAGCTACTGCATGGTTGGTCCTTGTGACGTAGATCATTCCCTGAGCACAGAAAAATCTGATACATAATGGAATTCTGTTTATTGGTACACTGCTAATCTAATTATCTACCTCACAAAAATCAAGCATGCATATTAAAGTGACACTAAAAAACTACTTTTTAAAATATGAATGTACATTAAAAATTACTCATAGGTCATGCTTTTTGCGGAGAGGTTTGTTTTTGGACTAGTTAGTTGAAGTTTCTAAACCTGACTGTTTGTAAACCTGACTGTCTCATTTAAGCCTGCCACAGTTTCTAATACGAACGGACTCCTGCTGCACAAATATGGCAGCTGCCTCTTTAAATGTCTTTAAATGTCCCTATTTAGCTCAATAAATGACAAAAATAATATAGTTATGGTATCTGTTATCCGGAAAGTTCTGAATTGCGAAAAGGCCGTCTCCCATGGACTCGGTTACCTTGTCCTTGATCCAAACTAATATATAATTAATGCTTTTTGAAGGCAAAACTAACCTATTGAGTTTATTTAATGTTTACATTATTTTCTAGTAGCCTTTAGGTATGAAGATCCAAATTACAGAATCATCCATTTTCTGGAACACTCCAGGTCCTGAGCATTCTGGATAATAGGTCCCATTCCTGTATTCAATTTATGTTCAGCACAAGCCCTTATAATTGAACTTGTGTTGAAAAGGGGTTAAACTACCCCTTTACTTGCAGAGCTCCAGTATTCACACATTTGATGTATTTTAGATACCTATTTTAGAGCCTACTCCTGTACTCCCTGCCCCATGGAGGAATGTGTTTTATTCTTCAGTGACATAGTTGTACTATTTTAAATGGAACAACCAGTTCCCTTCTGATCATAATGAGAAATGAAGCGTACTGTTCTGTATGCATTTTTCCTCATCATCAAACTATCACACTCTAAATAAATGATGAGCAGAGTATGATTTGTTTAGGTTTTGTGAATGTAGGACAAATAAATCTACAAAATGTATGCCCTAAACACTATGATCGTGCACTGTTGTTGATGTAGAGCTATAGTGCAGCATGTCGGCTCCAAACATTTTAGGGATCTTGTACAACTGGACTGGAACATGTATTGGTTATATTAACTATTAATCCATTAACCACAAACCTCTGAAATAAAGAAATGCTTTTTCCAGTTTGAGATGTTGATAAATTGAATTGAGAATCTGTAAAGTCTGACTCACATCCTTTAAAGGAAAACTATACCCCTAAAACGATGTAGGTCTCTATCAAAAGATATCGAGTAAAACAGCTCATATGTAAAGCTCTGCTTCGTGTAATTAAGCCATTTTCCGCCCTCTGGGATCTTATGATTCTTGGTGCACACAAACATACCAAACAAACTATAAAGTTAGGTCACATGAGCCAGTTAACAGGCAGAATTGTGTCTTTTGCTTCCACACTTCTTCCTGTTACAGTTAGAGTTGAAATATTTCTGGTCAGGTGATCTCTGAGACAGCACACAGACCATCATGAAATGGTGCTTCAAGGCAAGAGATGTAAATATATTACTTAATTATATATTCCAGTTTGATGAGCTTCTTTAATATGCCACTTAATTTGATATAATCTGTTGCTCGAGTATTCACTTTGGGGGTTATAGTTTTCCTTAAACATAGTTTAGCTTTATCTGTACAAACTACAAGTCACATTCAAGAATTAGAACAAATTAAAGGTCTTGTTGAAGATTCAGATTAACTGCCACATATTAGACTTGATTCAGTTGAAATCACTCCATTTGAGCATTTTCTTAATCGGTTGTTTTTTTTTTTTTTTTTAAACAGTTAATAGGAATAAAATGTAACTGTTTAACTATGGTACATTCGCAGACTTTAGCACTTATGTTCTTGAATGTTATTAACCACCCACATGCAGTGTTCCTTTGGGTAAACTACAGTATAACACTAAAGAACCAAAATTGTGCATCTAAATTATTTGGTTGATATAGCCGATTTGTTGTTTGTTTACGTGTATATAATTATAACAAAACTGATTCAATTAGTGTAAGGCACATTGACCATTTATATCATAGATTCACAGCCTTTCAAACCACAGCAACTGTAAAAATCTAAAATTTTATTTGTTTATTTGCATAGCTTAAAATTAAAGTTTAAAAATGTATGCTTTTGTTGTTTTTTAAATCTGAAAATAGAAGGGTATAATTATTTTGTTAGTAAAATGTTACTTCTATGTAAATGTATATTTAGATATGAATACGGAACAGTTGTGTAGTTTGACTTCCCTGTTATATTTTTAGTAGATTTCTCTGCATCAACAGCATCACCATCTAGTGTTCAGCATTGTTTGAGAACTGTGACCATGCTGGCTTAGTGAACAATTGTTGGGTTACAAGATGAGAGGAACTGCCACAGAAAATACAAAAAAATAAAACTGTACAGTATATATATCTATTTTCCAGTAATTGATTACAAAAATTCAGTAAAGTCCTGCTCAAAGGCTTCTTGTATTTGAACATTGTAAATTATTGTATATTACTACTTGGCTATCTACAATCTAATTGTGCACTTTCTGGATGCTGTAATAATTCTGTTGCTATGAGGGCAGAGTTATCAAGCTCACTCTGGGATACCTCCAGGTGGTCCTGCAGGATTCCCAGCCATTTGGTGTTTTTAGGAAATGCTAATGATTCTATTGAACTGGCCAGTAAATCAGTTCTATCGGTACTGTTGGCCTGTTACATTGAAGTAAAGGAGAACTCAACCCAAAAGTTTAAAAAACCCTTCCCCGGAGGCAGGGTTGGACTGGGCTGGCAGGGCATCGGCGAAAAAAAACCTAGTGGGCCCCACTGGCCCAGACCAGTTCCCTAGATTTGCTCCCCAGATTAAGCTTCCTGGGGACCTCCCTTTTTCGGTTAGGTCACGGCAAATACAAAGCACTCGCATGCGCAGTGCTGCGGATGGGCAGCTCAGCAGGGGAATGACACGGCAGGGAATCTGGAGGGGGGCCCTGTAGCAGCAACCCCGGGGCCCCCAGTCCGACCCTGACTGGAAGGATCGGAGTTCACGGCAGCCATCTTCTGGTTCTTTGGTAATCTTCCTGGATGTAGTGGTGTTTTAGCACATGCGCATTTGGAGCAATTTCCAAGTTCACGACAACTGTGCATGCACAGAAATTGATGGAGATTGATGAAGCACCGGAAGAAACAAAGTTTACCGAAGACCCAGAAGATGGCTGCATGAACTCCAATCCGTGAATCTGCATGGAGGCATAAGTAAAATGTTAGGAGCATTTGCCAAGGGTAGCAGCTAGGTTGGTGGGGAGGAGGGAGAGGGGTCTATGTAGGGTAGGGGTTTTTTAACTTTTGAGTTCTCCTTTAACGGAGTTGTTCACCTTTAAATTAACTTTGTGTGACGGTTATATTTTGAAACTATTTCAATTTGTTTTTTGTGTAATTTAGCTTTTCATTCAGCAGCTCTCCAGTTTGCAATTGTTAGCAATCTGGTTGCTAGAGTCCAAATTATCCTAGCAATCAGGCATAGATTTGAACAAGGGACCGGAATATGAATAAGAGAGGGCCTGATCAGAAAGAGGAGTACTAAAATTAGATAAGAATACATGTGTAGCCTTACGTAGCATTCGTTTTTTAGATGGGGTCAGTGACCCCCATTTGAAAGCTGCAAGAAGTCAGAAGAAGAAGGCAAATAATTGAAAAGCAATAAATAATGAAAGCCTAATGTAAATTTGCTTAGAATTAGCCATTCTATATCCTTCTAAAAGTGTGAACCACCCTTTTAATTCACTGAGTCAAGATCAGTGCATGTCATTGCCCAAGCTTTCCAGCAGTCTAATATCTCAGAAGACCACCAACAGGAATACTGGTCTGAGCTGCAGAATAGTATAGAATGCTATGGGCAATGTTACAAAAATATTTTACCAGTTTATTTGATTAGCATCAATATTCATAGAATTAAAGGAGGAAATATTTTTCTAACTGATCAATCTGCATAAGAGCAATTAACTTTTTATTTCAAGTGATAGATCCCAGATTGTATTGAATCATTATTATCTTCAGTGAATGAGGCCTTTGGTGCTCTAGAAAAAAAAAATCCTATATTTTTTCATCTGGTCCAGTGCTTTGAATGAAAGAATCAACTAACCCTTTCGTTATGTTCCTAAATTTGTGTGCACATTAGCTCTTTGTGTTACTTCAAACAAGCGCTCACCTCTTCTCCTTTTAATGCACTAAATTATGCCTTCTGCAAATAATTACTTTATCCAATTTACCCAGATTGGATGATCACAAAGTGCTACAGGCAAGGGAGAGATGGGCAAAATGGTCAGACACAGTAATACTGGAAAACTGCTGTGAGCTGCGTTTGTGTATTAAACCTAGAGTCTATGGTGCAGAAAACATGAAATTACTTAGTTTATAATCACTCTGCATTTACGTTTAAAAGACTAATTAGTTTTTGTTGCATTGTTGAGATATGCACACCGCATGCTGTTTAATGTCAACATTAATAAATGAGAAAAATCTCAATATTAAAAGAAACTCAACATAAAAACAATGCTACAATTAGCACACAGAGGGTTTTAGCTGCAGATATCATACCATCAATGAGATGAATGAATGAATATTAGTTGCTTGGCACCCAAATATATGGGAACAGTGTTCTGTAACAGTAGCGGTTAGGCAGCACATGGGTCAATTAAATTTGAAGTCTAAACATGTACATCTTGCTAAAAATACATTGAACTAATTGGCAAACTTAAACAAATAGCGTTCATTACTTGGACAGCCATAATAGCACAGATTTAAGCATTTACATGTGCAAACTGGATAGGCAGTTGTTTATTTTTTAATTAAATTGTAAGCCTAGGAGCGGAACCATAAATTGACCTGTCACATTGGCAGAAGGCAGTTCAATGATCATACTGTACGTATACAGGATTTATTTTCCCTTTCAGCAGCGTTAATTGTAACCAAAACCAAGCTTGTGTCCACTTAATAAGCGGACACATCATCTCTATTGCAATTACCTGTGTTTGTAAGGCATTTGGATTAGACAGGATTTTAGTAAATGCTAAACCAAGGGGATTCTACCACCATAATGTGTAGATACATAAAATTGTCTCTGTCCCATGTCATCGGTCAAAACATTCCCAACTATGTTTGACGGTCTGCCCACTGCTACATTAAGCCCTCGTAAAATTATAGCAAAAACGTCTAGTTTTCTAGTGTTAGATACTGCAGGAATGTGTTACTAGGGAACAGAAGGCCATTTGTTAATTACGTTATATTTTTATAGGAGATAAAAAATTATAGGAAGAAATGAGGCATTCAGGAATTCAGACTCCTAAAATAGCTTGTAATTTTGTTTAATTTTAATTGAGTGCTTGTTATTCATTTTTTGTTGCTGGTAGGACTCCAAACGGTGCCCTCTGATAAATGAAGAACCCAGTTAAACATTAAATGATTAAATAATGCTTATTCTTTTATTTGTTGAGGAAAACTACCCAAATGTATATATTTGTGGGTGGTTGGAAAAGCTATGTGACCTGTGTGCTTGCTTTCATTATTTTGTGTGCTCCACTTGGGCAGCAATGACTGCAGCTATATAGGCCAGATCTAGGGGCAGGCAGAAGAGGCACCTGCCTAGGGCACTTTACATCTTGACATATGAACAGATTAAACCTGGAGATGTTGGTGGGCTTCTCATGTTGTCTTGCTGCATGGCCCACTCTAAGCTTCAGTTCCCAGATGGATACCCTGCAAATTTTGCTTGCAGCATTCAGAATTCATTGTTCCATCAAAAGTCCAAGGTAGCAAAACAATGATACAGATGTATCCTGCATAAGAATTGTGTACTGGAATGCAGCGTTTGCCTTACATCAAACATACTATAACACTTTTCATTGTTCTTTGGTATCATCTGAATATTTTACCAAAAACCTTCTGACTTATCCATGTAGTCTGATGTTTAGCGATGCTTCAATGGACTCCTGAGCACTGACATTTGCTAAAGCAAGACAGCCCTTTAGTTCCTTAGACATTAGCTTGGGTTTTTTAGACCTCCTGGAGTATTACACAAGTCTCTTGGTGCAATCTTTATTCGTTTACTATTCCTTATGATGTTGACAATAAATTGCTTCCATTTGTACATAATCTCCCTGACAGTAGTCTGTTGGAGTCCAAATGCTCTTTCAAACTTTTGTTCTTTTCCAGCCTGGTGAGAATAAATATTTTTTTTGTAGATCCTCAGAAATCTCCTTTGTTCAAGCCATGACACACTTCCATTGTTGTTAAGATAGACTTTGATAGTGAAGAGTCTGCTTTCTGTTCTTTACTGGAGAAGGAAAACTACTGAAGCAGTTTGCCAATAGATCAGCCACAATAGTGCAAGATATAACACTATATTTATTATGCAGAATTCATCACCATACCTGAGTAAACCGCTCTAGAAGCTCTCTGCTTGTTTGTTCTGGTTAGCAGCTGCCACATTAGCTTGGTGTGACATCAATTCCTGCCTGCGTCTCTCCCTGCTCACTCCTAGCTCTGGACTCCGTTTACAGCAGCGAGGGGAGTAAAGAGAGGGATAGAGGAACAAACTGGGCATGCTCAAGCCCTAGCCTTGGAGGATCATGCTGAAAACAGGAAGTCTGATACAAAAGCCCATGTATACACAACAGAAGGAAAGACATATCTTGTTTATTTTGACATAGGATTCAGAGCAATAATACTTTTAGGGTTTACTGGCGTATTTATATATACTTTCTGATAAAGCTTACTTAATCTTTGCCTTTCTTTCACCATTAAGGCAGGGGTTCCCTCACGTATGATTCTTATAATCCCATTGATTCAAACACCTGACTCTAATTTCCCTTTCAGATGAACTGAGAATCCTAGAGGTTTAGATATTTCTGCAACACCCTTGCGTAACATTACTAGCACGTTCCTGAATAAATAAACACATTTCTTTAAATGGGCTTCTCGCTATCCAGTTTTTGAATTAGCATGAAAAACAGATTTTGAGGTCCTATTTATGCAGAAATATTGGATTCAAAAGAAATCACAAACTTTCAAGCACCACTGTAGGCAGAAGTACAGCTTTTCAGTTGCTTCTCTGCTCCCAGTCATTTCAATCATGTATCCATCAGAAATTACTTTCTCTTGCATTTTCTGTTTTTTGTTTAGCTACACAAAAGTAGGCCTGCAGAAACAAATATACATGGGAGGAATGTCCCTGTGGATATATATCATTTTGGGGACATGCCTCTTCTTCAGCTAAATAACTTGCCTCAGACACTTTACCTGCAAGGCCATAATGCTAGATTTCCATTTTTAAACTGGAAATGTGTCTGTTTAATTGCAAAAATAATATACAGTTCTTTCTGATAAATTCAATGGAGACATTTAGCACTTTTTACTTTCAGTATGACGGCAAACACTTGTTTAATACATAATATGAATTCTATTTCTATTTTGTTAAATGTCTTTATGCTTCTTTATTAAAATGTTTGTCTTTCTATTTTCCTGAGGTTAGGTAGGAGGCAGGGTAGTACCTTTTTTATAATGCTAGTGTCTAAACACACAACGCTGGCCTTTATTATAATTCCTTATGTGTCTGCTGTATTCTGGGAAAGTGGTCCCAGCTGTGATAGAATCTGTTTATTATTTTCACGATTAAGCCTGTTGCCTGCATGCAAGGCCTCTGCCTTTGTGAGGATACATAAACTGGAGCACTTTTTCTCTCTGTAGGCAGAGTGCATGTCTTGATCCCATAAGAGCAAACCTTCAAATATGTAAACCAAGACCATGTTTTGTTTTGTTTAGTTCTACCTTTGCAACAGCTGTCTTTGAAGTAAATCCATTGTATGTGTGTAGCTTAGAGGGAATAAATGTTCTAGAAATAGCTCAGTCTTGTTTGCTGGTTCATGTATTTATTTTTTTCATCAGTTGCATTTTTCCACCAACCTGTACAGCTAGATTCATGCTCCATATGTTTTTTTTTTCAAGTGGATTTAGGGATTTACTTGGCACAAAAGTTGATCTAATTAAAGGAAAAGGAACCTTTAAAATGTTGTGCACATAAGTATAACTTCCCAGCCATAAATGCAACTGTTTTTCTGTTAAAAGAAAAATGGAAGGAGAAAAATAATATATGGAAGGAGAGAAATTAATAAATTAAGCTCTGCTCTTCAGCTTTGTGGAAGAAGCTTTCTTTTGCTCCCTTTGTGAAAAGTGTGATGGTCCATCTTTTGCCTTTACACCAATGTCTCAACACAGACAAAAAACAATGACCACAGTAAAGCAATGAGAGTTTTTTTTTTACACTAAATTCAGTACAAACAGGTAAGCATAACCTTGAAGGTTTAAAGTATAGGGGCCAAATCCCTAAAATGTTACTCAGCTGAAATGTATCCCTGCCCATTACATCAACCATTGCAGTACTAACTTGTATTCTAGTCACTTCTACTTCCACTTAAGGGTTAGACCACACGGGAAGATTTCAGGGAGATTAGTCACCTGGCGACTAATCGCTGCTTCTTTGGGGCAACTAATCTCCCTGAATTTCACACGCCTATTTTCAGCGACTTTGCGCCGTGTGTGAAATAGGTGCAGTCGACTTAAAGTTTAGCAGGCGCAAGACATGGGCAAGCAATTCAGGGAGATTAGTCGCCCCAAAGAAGCGACGATTAGTCACCAGGCGACTAATCTCCATGATCTTTCCGTGTGGTCTAACCCTAAAGGAACAAGCACAGATCACAAAGGTGTCCATCAAATAACGTTCTAAAGTCCTTTGAAAGAACATTTGGCTAAAGTTATTGTAGCAAAGCTCTATTTATAAAGAGATGGTATATTTAAACTGTTATTGAAGAGTATGTGCCTTGTTGGAATGCAGGGCTGCAAGTTTATACAATATCTTTAGAACTCCATCTACAGGATTGGAAAAATGCGTCTCCAAAACAGCCTGGTTGCTTTTGACTCTGCTATAAACAGAGGAAGAGCCATGTTCTACTATGCAGTTGAGAGAAACAGCCCTGAATGATGCTGGCTTAATCCAGAGGGCTGGAAGTTCTCCATGTTATTAACTGCTGCAGAATGTTTTTCAGATGCAAAATGAAAAGTAAAAGTTGTGTCAGGGGAAGCAGTTACTGTGCAAGCCTGTCATTGGTTTCAAAAGATTCCTCCCTGTCTGATTAGCAGCACAGCTTTGCTATGAAAGGTAATCACTCCAGACAGACACCTGGCACATCTCTCTCATCTCTCCTTGGTCACCTAATCAGACTTGTTTCCATAGCATACTGAAAAAGCCAGTCACTAGGCTCCTTCTCTCCAGAGACTCCCCCTTCTACTGCAAACTTTCAGAATTGTTGTTCAGTTTTCTTAATGCACATAAAGATGCAGAGACACGTCTGGCCTAATTTCGCTGGGGTAAAAGTTCATTCTCAACACCTGCTCCCACATGCTGATGCTTACAGTACCGGCCCTCTAACAGAAAATAATTCCATGACACAGTGGTAGTTGGATGGAGGCCCATTGGAATAGGCCCAGTGCTTTCCAAGTGTTTTTCATATCCTCCCCTCTCCTGCTGCTGACACCAGCATCGAATTGCTGTAGAGTTATGGCTAGATATTGATTTAAACAGATTATTTCTGTTTGTTTACAGTGATTGCTGGCAATAGTGGGTGTAATAGAACGTGTGTATACTGACAGCTTTCATCGACATCTGTTTAGTAACCCTATATATGCTATAACCATTGATAGAGGAGAGCCATGCGTCTTGAATGTAAGAAAATATTCCCATTGAATCACTGTGTAGTCTATAGAAGATAGATGCTTCCACTTCTTTTGCAGCTGTGACAATGATGTCGAATCCATGACAAAAGTTTATATCATGAATTCACTCCTTGTTCTGGATCACTGGCCATTAGGGTAATAGCTATGTTTTAATCTTCATTCAGCACCTCTTCTGTCATGTATGTATGTATGTGTTAAAGGTGTTGTCCCTAGACATCTGCTAAAGGGAAAGTGCAACAAAAATAGCCATTCATTGAAATACACAATGTAATAATGTAAAAAGTAAAAACAAGCATGTCATGATTAGGGTTGCCACCTGGCCGGTATTTTACCGGCCTGGCCGGTATTTTTGATGGTTGATCCCAATGTTATTAATAGGAAAAAAATATAAAAATATAGGAAGGCCGGTATTTTTTTCAAGAAAAGGTGACAACCCTAGTCATGATGGATTACATCCCATGCACTGTATTGACTTGTTTTATATATTGGTTTTATTGAAAATTACTGCCTACAAACCACTTTTCCCTTACTCACCCTCCGCCAACAGTATATTCCTATTCTTTGCCTATAGATTGATAGATATGGCTTCACTGTTTGCAGGCCATAAAGGTCCTGAAAATATATTTGCATTGGTGTCCGTGGTGAAACGCATTTAACATCAGTGATTTCCCATGGGTAGCAGTTCTTCCCATCATCCTATGGGCAGAACCACTTGGGCATTTTTGGTCAGATACAATGCGACAAAATGCATCAAATCGGATGCTCCATAAATAAGGTAAGAAGTAGAAATTTCGGATTTTGTTGCAGCATGCATCAGACAGTTGTCGTGTCAGATGCGCTCGATACCTGACTTTTCTAACCTTCTTTTCGGCACATCTGACTTGACACTTGCGTTTGCCGCATCGGATCAGACCGAAAACGCTCATGTGGTTCTGCCCTAAAACAGATCTTAAGTCCTTTAGGATCAAGATCTTCAGGATTGGGAGATATATTTAAAACATATGTTTTAAAAACGTCACTTGGGTGGATACATTCGGTGACTCCGTAAGATACTGTATACATGTGCTCATCCCTTTATATGTCATTTATCAGTGGTACTTGTTCCTGAAAACTTGGCCAAGTGGTACCCGATTGCACCTCCACTGTGTTTCAGGGCTGCAGTCAGAGGAGAGGTTTCCAAATGATCCATGTAGAATTACTCGAGTGCACCCAATCCCAACTACAGCCCGCTAAATGTTGTGTCTTATTTTGTATTGGATATTGGAATGAAATCCAAGTTTCCTGGTGCTGTGTTGTAGGGAGTAGAGTAGGCTAGGGGTGATTGAAAACATTGAGACCTGAACCAAAAAGACTGAAGAAACCTGTGCTCTGGACTGTCTCCATTCAAAACATATAGAACAACTACCCATCTTTCCCCCAGCCTCTCAATGTGAAGAACTGGCTAGTAAGGTCGGTACCTCTCCCAATAGAATAACCGTGTGAAATACCACAAACACACAAAGGCAGGTGAATCAGATGAAACCCCTGCATGTTTAATACATCATTCAGTGTTGCGTTTCGGACATGTCTGATGAAGGGGTCCACTCCCGAAACATTACAATAAATGTAAATGTGCAGGGGTTTACCCCACTTAGCCTGCCTTTGCGTGCTTGGTATTTCATGCAATCACATACCTCCCAACATTTTGGAAATAAAAAAAGGGTCAAACAAGTTGGCGCATGTAGAGTGGCAATTTTTTTTACCATGCCTGTTTTTGTGACCACACCCCCTAATTACCATGTTCATTTTACATTTGGCAGGTTATGAAAGTTTGAACCTATTTCTGTGGTTTACTTCAGTTATTACAGTTTCGCTAATAAAGGCGAATTGCCCTTTAAGCTGTGAGTCTAACTTTTCCAAAGGAACCTGTTCTCTGATATTGTTACAATTACTTATTTGCTTATTTCAAAATTGTTACCAAAGGTATCTTATCTGCTGCTGTGGCTGTTCTGGGCTCTCTGCCAAAAGCCAATTAAGTTAGAAACTTTGTTTCTTCTTCTGGCTGTTCAGTGCATAGTAAAACTGGACTTTCCGGTACAAACAAGGGGTTGAGCTGTCAAAAGAGGGACTGTTCCTCTCAAAATGGAACAGTTGGGAGGTATGCAATCAGGTTCAAAACATGCCTTTTTATCCTGTGAGGTTATATAGTATAATAACTCGGAAAGATGCTGGTTGTATTCTTCTGATGGATGTCAGGCTGATTTAGAGTGTTATATATTTCATTTGTTGATCATTTACATGAATAACACTTTTGAAGTATGTATCATCAATAACAGCTAGTTTAAAAGCTTTTTTTTTTTTTATTCCAGCAGCAGTTCTTGTATGACCCAGGTTTTAGATTCTGATTTAATTTCGTTTGGCTTGTAGATAAATGCCTGAATAAAAAGGCTGCTGTTTACTTATTTTCTGCCAGTACTTGAAAAGTGGTGGGTATGGCTTTCACCCAAAAGGAAATATAATCTGCTGGAAACTACCCATTGTTCCATCATTTTTTCAGACTGCTTCTCCGAACCATCTATATGTGTGTGTGTGTGTGTGTGTTGGAACTTAAACTGTGAAAGGCAATTTTCTAAAATAATTCCATCACTGACTGGTAGTGGATAAGGCTCTTTCAGATACAGGTATGGGATCCGTTATCTGGAAGCAGTTAACCAGAAAGCTCTGAATTATGGAATGTCCATCTCCCACTCTTCACTCCATTTTATCCAAATAATCCAAATTTTTAAAAAAATTATTTCCTTTTTCTTTGTAATAATAAAACTGGTTTCCTTCCAATAATGATTAATTATATCTTCATTTGGATTAAGTACAAGGTACTGTTTTATAATTGTGGAGAAAAAGGAAATATTTTTTAGAAATTTGGAAATAATTGGTGTATGGGAGAGGAGCTTTCTGGATAACTGATCCCATATCTGTTCCTAGATAAGTAGTCCTGACATATGTTTGATAAATTAACTCATGCCATGGTAGAATTGCTAGAACTGTTTTTCTAGGGAAGTAGGCTGTAGACTTATTTACTATCCTGCTTGTCTAGTGCAGGGAGTTCTCATCATTGTTCTCATTTGATCAGTAGACTAATGCATCTGTTCTGTGCATCACTTCCCTCCTAAACAAGTGCATTTTTAAAATAGGTGATACAATGGAAATGTAGACGTTGTCTTGTCTGACAAGCCCTTTTCAGTGCAACTAGTTCTGTTATCATCTCTGCCTATTGTGTGTTTTAATTGTCCATTCAGAATGATTCACAGTGCATGTCTGTGGGATGCAATATGAGCAAGAGAGCATTATGGTTGCAACTACTTTAAAACACCTATTTTGACACTGGTCTTACTACACTAGAATTTTTAACTTTGTTAATGTAAAAATCGAAATATTCTGCAAGGAAAAAGGAATATTGTTTTATACTGTTTTTTTTTTTTTTTAACTAACAAAGAGGTTAAAATATGTTTCCTGCACTTTCAGTCTGTGACCTGGTCACTGTGCTGTATCTTATTGAAAGAAACCGCAGTAGATACTTTCCCCTTTTAAAATAGGAAAGAATCAATTTCTTTAAAATGTCACTGGTGACGTGTCCTCAGCTAATTTACTCTGAGAAATGTCTTGAAGATGGGAATGTTCAATATATCTTCAAACACGACTTTCAGGACTGGCTGAGAGACTAATAACTCTGTTAGCCCCTAGCTTTCTCTCTTTTTCATGGAAAGTAAATTAATGCAGATGTCTTCAGCTAAGGCAGATCAGGAATTGATGATAGCCTCTACTGCCCCCATGTGTGGTCCAAAATGTAGGGCAAACGGCAGTGCCTCCTCACATTTAATGGAAGAATTAAAAATGAAAGTGTTAACTGCATGCATGACAAGTTAAGACACCACTTTGCAAGAAAGACTTACTTTCAGTTTGTATTGGTGGATATGCTGTAATAATCATTTTAAGCATATATGAAATTGTAGAAATATCCCTTATCCAGAACACCACAGGTCTCAAGAATTCTGTACAACAGATCCTGTACATGCACTACAAATCAAATAGTATACTAATATATTTATTTTATACATTTTACATCATATTGGGATAAATTCTATGGATCTTCAGAGGCTCCCGGTTTATAATGCTTCTGGGCCACTTTCTCTCTACTAGTTGTGCCAACCGTTCTATTTTTCATGAGTCCGTTTTCCACAGAAAACGGGTCTGGAGGGAAATGCAGAGTGGAGTGCCCAACTCTATTTATATGTGTTGCTATACACAGTTTTCTGCTCCCTTTGCTGAGTGTCTGGGACTTACATGTGGCGTTGGTTATCCTATAACATTTTCTACTGACCTATCATAGGTTACATTTTATTGTATCTTTTAACTGAATGGAAATGCACCCCCCCCCCCTGAGAAA
>CM044437.1:81581523-81662570 GCA_024363595.1 Xenopus borealis
TTTTTTTTTTTTTTTTTTTATCTTTTGCTGCTTTGATAATAGAAATATAGATGTGAGGTTACTGGGATTTCTTATATAAAAAATGTTCAAGGAATAACAGGAGAGAGACAATTAACAAGTTGTTTTGCCACATAAAGTAAGCGGCTATCAAGAAAAAAAGTCTTCAGTTATAGTTTTATCTTTCAATGCCTATGACTAGGTTACAACAATTGGTCTGTTTGCCTATTTTTTTTAAACATATCTTTCTGGCCAAAGCATAATACTAGGATTGGACACCAGGCCTATTGGGGTGTCCACGGGTGTAGGGGAATTAGTGAGGAATTGTCTGAAGTTAATTATAAATACAGTTGTTATGATTTGTTTGTTTTGCTGAAATTGAAGTATAGCAGGTCAGATGTGTTGGGTACTAGGGATGCACCGAATCGGTTTGGGATTCAGCCAGGATTCGGCCTTTTTCAGCAGGATTCCGATTTGTCCGAATCCTTCTGCCTGGCCGAACCGAATCCTAATTTGCATAAGCAAATTAGGGCCAGGGAGTGAAATCACTTGACTTTTTGGCACAAAACAAGAAATTAAAAAAATGTTTTCCCCTTCCAAACCATAATTTGCATATGCAAATTAGGGTTCGGGTTCGGTATTCGGCAGAATCTTTAGGGAAGGATTCGGGGGTTCGGCCGAATCCAAAATAGTGGATTCGGTGCATCCCTATTGGGTACACGTTTTAGACTACGTGTACGGTAAGTCAGAAATTCATGTAGGGTGCAGACCAATTCAAAGACCAGTTATATTATACACAAAAAGATAGGCAAAAGAACAGAACATTTCTACTTCTACTGTCATTTTGTTAGAAACTGCATACTGCGGTGCTAGGAATTTGAAAATGTGTGGGCATATACAGATGCAGTCACTTGGATTTGTAAGTTAAATGCGTTGTGACTCAGGGCTAATTGAAGAAACTGTGTTATCCAAAGTTATCTTAACTCATTTAATGCATTTAACCTTTTCATTAGCATACCAAAGCACCATTGTTTTCAATGGAGAACTCTTTAATTGGATGGGATGCTGTGACACAATATTATGTGCTAAGTGGAATAAATGGGATCGATGAGTTAAGTCACGACGCATTTAAAGGAAAAGTAAATGTTTTTCTTTTTCTTTCTGTAAATTTGCTCTAAACAGCCCCCCAGATTAATGTACCCTAGTCCCTGCTGCAAGTCTGCTCTGGTTTCTGTGTTATCAGCAGCTTGTTTCCCCTTCTTCCTGGTGCAGAGTGAAGCCCAGCCCCTTAGTTTACTGAGCAGTCCATTTGCTGCTGTTCCACAATAGAGAGGAAGAGGGAGCCAGTGTGTGCATTAGTAAGCTAGTTTCCCCAAGCAAAAGGTGCTACACACACTGCTCTCTGCTATGTCATAGTATGCAAATGATCTCCAGGACTAGTCCAAGAGATAAGGTCAGCTCAGTAAGCTATGGGGCTGGGCTTCACTCTGCACCAGGAAGAAGGGGAAACAAGCTGCTGATAACACAGAAACCAGAGCAGACTTGCAGCAGGGACTAAGGTACATTAATCTGGGGGGCTGTTTAGAGCAAATTTACAGATAGAAAAAAAAAAGGTTTACTTGTTCTTTAACTCACAATCCAAAGTGACTGCATCTGTATGCATATACATTCGTTTAACTGTTTTGCCAAATTGACATTATTATTGTGGAATACATTTGCCCTCTTGATGCAAACATGGATTATTAGATCACCTTACACAGAGGTAAAGCCTTAATGTAAGTGTACTGATTAACATAATCATTAAATGTAAAACTCCTGTGAAGTTGCACTAAAGACTACATAATGTTTTCTAAACCTAATAACTGTGCATATTTATTCTCTTGCTTTGCAAAAATGATTGTAATGTATTTAAAATCTTCATTAATATATAATTTATATGGTTAAAATCAACCTTAATGTTACTGACAATCAGCACTATATACCTGCCGTGTAATAATTATGTGCAACAAGCAATTTATTGTATTAGAAGAATATACCTGGGAAAATGCTTGATGGATTTTGTAAGGAAGCTATAAATGGCCGGCATCCTCTAGGCCCTAAGGGTCACAGCGTCTACTTCCGACACATGAGGCGTAGGACGTCTCATCTGCTCATTAAGGCAAAGTTTTCTGTCTCACAGGTCTAGATCCCCAGTGACAGTGTGTGAAATCATTACCTAGTTATACTGGCACTTTTATTTTATTACAGTTTATTTGACTACACTGTGTAATTTGCTGCCGAGAAGCCTAATTGGTGCACAAAATGGCGATTTTAAGAATCTGAGAATAATGATCCTTGCAACATTTCTCACATTAGCTCCAGTGTCTGCCAGAACTGATAGTATTAGCTAAGGTGCCAGACAGAGGACAGCTAAAAGGTGAAAGGCCCACAATCACTGAGGCTGTTAAATTCCCTGCTTATTCTGAATGGTGTTTCTACTTTCTGGAATTGTAGCTAGCAGTGGCATGTGTCTTTATTCTTTCCATATCCTAACAGTGCTAAATGCTTAGTAATATGATCAGCCCCCTTTTACACATTCATTTAAAGGAGAAGGAAAGCTACCGAATCAATTTCTTGCCAATAGATTAGCCACAATAGTGCAATCTATAAAACTATATTTATTCTGCAGAATGCTTTACCATACCCGAGTAAACAGCTCTAGAAGTTCTCTGTTTCTTTGATATCAGCTGCCATGTTAGCTTGGTGTGACATCACTTCCTGTCTGAGTCTCTCTATGCTCACTCCTAGGTCTGGGCTCAGATTATATCAGGGAGGAGGGAGAGAGGAGCAAACTGAGTATGCTCAAGCCCTGGAGGTTTATGCTGAAAACAGGAAGTCTAATACAGAAGCCCATGTGTACACAATAGAAGGAAATATTTTTTTTTTTTTTACCAAGGAGTCCCATGGCATTACTTGGCGGGTTTACTGGTGTATTTATACATACCTTTCTGATAAAGCTTACTTAGTTTTAGCCTTTCCTTCTCCTTTAAAGCAGTGCTTTTGGCGCTTAAAAATAGATCAAATGACAAACATTTAGCATATAATTCAAAAGTTCATGGGGTAAATGGCAGCTTTTGCTGCATTTTATGATATATTTCAGTTAGGGCTACTGTGCTGTACTTGTATTTTTAACGGGACTTTCCTTTTTTGATTTTATTTGTAAACTGGACAGATAAGGCTCTATCCGTTACTAAGCTGTATTTTTACATTTTCTTGAGCTGTGCTCATGTGCTTGCTGGGTCTAAGTACAATATGTAATGTTTGTGTTCTGTGCTAGATGTGTACATAAAAGTAAAGAATAAAATTATTTTGTAGCTAAACTAGTCTCCTCTGCTGTACTAAAAGGGTGATCTGAGTCTGTCATGGAATACCGCAAGTGTAATAAAGCAGGAAATATTTTGGATAATGATCTGTGGCTGGTTTCACAGCTATTAACTGTACTTCATGCACATGAAATTTTAAGAACTGTCTGGATTAAGTGCCAGAATATGTAAAGGATGAGACAAAATGAAGGAGACCGTTATTTGGCCATATAGTAATATGTTCTGCAGGCAATTGAATTGTCCTTAGTCTTGCAACAACTCTAAATAGCACTTTATATGTAATGTGGACTAATAGTCTTGCCATAAAGGTTCTCATTTGTGATTTAAATGCTGCATTTAGATTATTGACTGGTGGAAGTTCTTGCTTTCCATTTGATGTAAATGGTGGCACATTTTAGTGGTTGCAGTACAAGGATAAAAATAATCATGTGGTTTTACTTACTTTGCAGTTTGATGTACAGCTTGTGATAGATAAATCCATATGTAGCATGTCAAATAGTCATAAAATCAAACAGGCTGCAAAGTTTTTACAACCTGTAACTTAAAAACATCTAATAACGGTTTAAACTTGGTGTTTTTATTTGTTTAAGTAAATGACATACACATTAAAATATATAATTAACCCTTCATGTTTTCGTCTATTACTGCTTGCATTATTCCTCTGAATATGGGTCTGTGAGGGTTTGTTCTTTCAGGCACTATCGTTCTGCATTCTGTTCAATGGAAAATATTACTTAAATACTGATTTATGGAAACATGTATATTGCTATATTTAACAACTATTCCTTATGTGACCTTAACATAATAAATATGCGAATGAAAAGCATGAAGCCAAAGAGTGATTTAGTTAAGCTGTTTGTTGACAGTGTCTCAAGATTTACTGATCACCAGTTAAGGTTTGCTTTTAGGCACCCCTGGTTTAGCTCATTTTTACTATGTTGCTCAATCATCTGCACATGTATCCCAGGACATGGTGGGTTTATTCACACCATCCTGAGCTCCCATATTAGATCCAGGATGATCTCTCCTGCCCAGTTACACCATGTCAGTGAGTGCATGATTATGGTTGCTGCCTTTTCTTCTTTGGGAAAAGACTAAAGGAAATGTTAATTAACTGTACGATGTGATTTAGGGCTGGGGCAATAACGTAATGAATGGGGATTGGAATATTTTGGAAGTTCCAGCAACATAATTGTGTCCAGGTTTCAGATCTTTATTGGATACTGTGAAGAATCGGCCAGTGTATGGCCTTCTTAATCAGTCCCCGTACACACATAAATATGACAATACTGAGCCTCACTGAACTCTTGAGTACCTAATATCCTATATAATGAAAATAATCCTCCTGTCCCCAGATTGCACAGCCAGCCAGGTTTAAAAACAAGACCTGTCCGCCCACCACAGAGTTATGTTGATGGCCCTAGCTGTGCTTTTGTACATTGTGATTCAGTATAACATCATGAAGCAAGAATTGTAATTTTCAAAGAACATCGCATAAAACTGTACTATCCACTGAACATTTGTTGTTCCCAAGACAAAAGTAATGCAGCAGCCAAAGGCATTAAGTCCTGTCGCCAAACACTGCTTCTGATGGTTCTGCTACTAATGAATTTTGTCCATATCTTCAAGCAAAATTTTGTTGGCTATTTGGCACTTTGCTTTCTTCCACAGCATTATAAAATGCCTTATTTGTTCTCAAAACACTGATCAATGCCAAATTGTGCACTAATAAGCTCCAGTGTCAAAAGAAGTCTATTTCCTTTCCTGTCTCACAGAGAATCGATTAACTGCTGGGCTAGCAACTTGCTTCTCTACACGTTCACTTAATGTTTGCCAGTTACTTAACCCTTTGTGCTTGTGGAGGCAGTTATTGCACACGGGGAATAGGGTATGCAATAAAGAGGTTGCCTGTCTTTGGCCAGGAAAAATAACAAAGGAAGGAAGAATGGCAGCTCAAGAACAATTTGAAGCTTTGACAGTAGTTAAATGATCAGTCAAATTATGTATATAATATATATGTTTGCAGTGGTGTAACTATAAAGGAAGCGGCCCCCGCAATCTTATGGGGGCCCAGACTGTGGGGTCTGCTTCCTTTGTAGCTAATTAAAAAAAAAAAAACCCTCCTCCCCAGTTACTCTCTCTTACTAGTGGGGAAGGGGAAAGCAGAGGTGGGACATTGGTCGGAGCTGTGGTGGGGCAGGAAGTGGGTGGGAGTATGGGTATTGGAGTATGCCAGGCCCCTCTGAAGATTTTTTTTTTGCAGGGGGGCCCGGCACACTCTAGTTATGCCACTTTCTGTTTGTGAATGGTTTCAAGAGTAAACCATATTAATCACACATGGGACCCAGCACAGGTCCCCCATCCCAACTTTTCCACTCAAACTACTAAAGGGGTCACTGCCATATCTCGCGGCTCAATACAGATTTGCTGAGATTGGTTGGCAGCCACCATGTTTGACTGCTATCACATCTTTTCAGGATGCTATTATCACCAAGGTGAATGGTGCACACTGACAACCAGGTCCCAGGCTAGTGTCCGTGGGGTGCTCCAGATCGGCTTTTATAGCAGTGGAGGCTCTGACAGTATATAGGCTGTCACACATGGAGCATGTTCTCAGCCCATTATTAGTCTGGGTGATATGGTTGGAGAAGGGGAGCCTGGTGTCCATTCAAGGCAGAGCACAATAAATTTGTATGGTCTCCCTGTATATTAATTTCATCTGGGTTCCAAAAACATACAGGCAGATCCAGTGGCTCTTGATTAAATCTTGAAGTGAATATTCAAATGAAAAAAAAATCAGAATTTCAAGCTATTTTTTGTGTACTAAATAGGGAATAGTCCAAATTCGGTTCGAATTTGCAAAATTCTAATTTTGATATTTATTGTACTGTCTCTGGTTGATTTGTTGTTTTAGTCTAAAGGGGACCTCCTAGAACGTATTTGGAGTCAATTAGTGAACTTTGAAAAATCGAAGGTTTTTTTAAGAAAAACTTTTACGGACCTGTTGGACCAAAAAAAAAGCTTTATTTTAATTTTGGTTGGTCTTTTTTAATTCAAATTTCAAAGTTTTTCAAATTCGACCCATGATAAATCTGCCTGTGTGCATGGTAGATTGTAAGGAGACTGATGTGAATTATGAGTAAAATTTGCTAAAGATCTGTATAAATTGTACCGTATAACGAAAGGAGAATATATAAAACATATTTCAAACAGCAAACATGCTACTGCAAGTAAAACACAATTCATTATCATGGAGACACCAACATACAATCGCTTACTAAGGATGAATACATTCCCCTAGATTAGACTGCAGAAACAATTGGTATAATGACTGGAGGTGCACAAAATGTAATCCTTCTGTGATTATAATTGCTTACCTGAGACCCCATGCTAGTTTTTCTGTACTTTGAATATTGCACAGGCCTGGGATATTAAGATGAGGGCAACCAGGGTCGGATTTGGCCGGAGGGACACCGGGAAAAAACCTGGTGGGCACCGCTGGCCCAGACCTAAACTCCCTTCTGACGGAGTGCCAGGCGACTAATCTCCCTGAAATCTTCCTGTGTGGTCTAACCCTAAATGAAACTCTGGGATTCTGCTCAGCAGGGACAACGATAACAAAGGTATCAAATGATGTATCCATTTAGAACAGTTAAACAGTCGCCCAGAGCTGTTTCGAAGGTAAAAAATGAATCTTTACTCTTCAATATTAGAACATTGATCAAAATAGAAAATGGAAAGTAATTGCAAAAAGTCTTTATTTCTGGTGAACAATCTGAAACCAACTGAACTGAAAAAAACCCCTTTAAATCATGACAGTATTTGAAATGTGAACTCTATTATTTCAACATACAGCATCAATCCTTTTTGTTTTGTTTTTTACCATAGTCCGAGATTTCATTATGGTTCTGTATGGGGAAATATTGATGGCCTATTTCAGGTGTTTTAACTACAGTAGTTTTGTCTAGAGCACTGTAGCAGCTACAATTTACAGAAGCAGACATTAGCTTGCATTGTTTTCCAGTTGTGTGTATATAATTGATAACAAAAAATGTTGCGTTTCCTCTTGGAGTTTGGATTTAGTATTCTGGAGTATTGGTCAGGCAGTGTAAAAGCTGTGAAGCATCTTGTTGTGTTTGGCATTTAAGTGGACGAGTTCTATCTGGATCCATGTAAATGTTTAGCTGCAATGTTTAATGGAAGGAATGTATGGTTTATCTGCATATTCCATACGGTGCATAGCAAAGCAAAAAATATTTTCATTATCTATGTCTTTCATTTCCACATAGGTTGAAAAAATGATAGCAAACAGTCACCAACTCTCTCAACACTTTTTGTATAAAGTCAGGGTTATCTGGAGATGCAATATAATGGTGTAATACGCGTTACAGCTGTATAAGTAACAGTGCCAATACTGAAATAAACATAGAATTTATACCCCTTGCTGTTCATCCCCTGCCAGAAGAAGCTTTCATTATTCTTGCAAATTCTCTGTCAGATCCCATTTTTAACATGGACTAAAAAGGTTGGATTAAGCCTCCTGCCAGTTTAACCTCTGAATAATGAGTCTCTTATTGCTCCCCCGGAGCAAGAGCCAAAATTGTTTAGTACACAACATGCAGTCCATTTTTGTCTCTAAGTTTTAGGTCGCTTCGATCTGCCTTTTGGTGTCTTGTTCATCAACCAGTGTTTTTGTGGAATTAAATCAATAGGACAGGTCACCGGTGCATTAATTACTCCCAAGAGCTGGCTTTCTTGCCTAACTAAAAAGAAAAAAAGAAAGAAAGCTACCTGCTTAAGATTAATTACATTCCCACAGACATTTGCTGAATTTGCCCTGTAGCCTGCAAGCTGTGTTTCATTCATATGTCAGTAGAGAGCCCGCACAACCTTATTATATGGCTCAGAACATATTTACTGGTTTTCTCTCTAAAAAAACAAAAAAAACAAATTGAAGCCACATTTTAAGCACCTTGATGCGAAAGAATTGAAAGGTCATTTACTTGATCCTCTGATAAATTGCAATGAAAATGAAATGGTAAATTGCCTATAGCTATTCAACTAAAATGCTAATGTTAACTGCAGAGTTAACTGAACATCTGACTGCATTACATAATAACTAGGATCATTTAAAATACATGAAAACATCAGTTTGCTCTTAAATACATTTAATAAATTGTCTAGTTTTTGTGCGGTTGGCCCAAGGATTATTTTCTGTACATGTGTGACCTTGTATGGAATATCAACATTTATCAGCCAAAATGAGGGAAAGTGGCAATCCGATCATTGGCAAACCAACACCGTCACTGGCTGAATTTCCTGAATTGATTTAACCCTCATAATTTGCCATTCACATGTGTGCCACAAAAGATAATTGGGCTCATTTGTAAAAACTGGGCAAATTTGCACCTGGGCAGTATCCATGACAACCAATCAGTTAATTGCTTTTGCTATTCAACCTGCAGCTGGCTGAAAAAAGCTATAGGTTACTGCCCAGGTGCAAATTTGCCCACTGTTAATAAATGAACCCCAATCTCAATGCCCAATCTCAAGTGGCATTTGGAATATATGTAATGCTTAAAAAACATGTTCCATGACCTTGTCAAATATAAACACTGTGCAGGAACCCCACAGCTTTCATAATCGTTTGGCTGTTTTCATTTCTATGGATGAGATTTTGGTGTAGAGCAAAAGCAGTATGGTAGCCTCACATATTGTATATATAAATGTGTAATAAGCATAGTTGTCTACATTTCAAAAGCCAGTCCCAGGACACTTTTGGTCATATCTCAAGTGCAGTATGTCTAATAACAAAACAAAAAAAAATCTACATCTCCAGTTTACATGCTCTGTATAGAGAGCTTCTTCTTTTTGCTTTACATGTATAGGAAAGTAAATCTTGCCTATTCCTGTAACCAAATATGTGCCACCCGCTAGAGGCAAAATGCTGGGAATTCCTTTTCTATCACCTCTTCCAAACCAGTCCAGTTGCAGAATATGTGAGAATGCAGAAGGAAGTATTCTCCTGTGATAAGGCAGTAGATTGGTTTAGAACAGGTGATTTCCAAGATCTGCAGCTACATACAGTTGTGCACATATATTACATACCCTGGCAGAGTTTGATTTCTTAACCATTTTTCAGAGAATATGAATGATAACACACAAACTTTTCTTCCACTCAAAATTAGTGGTTGGCTGAAGCCATTTATTGTCAAACAACTGTGTTTACTCTTTTTAAATCATAATCAATACACAAACTTCCCAAATAACCCTGTTCAAAAATTACATACCCCAGTTCTTAAAGGAGAAGTCTACCCATAGCACTCCTTTAATACCATATATTGCCCTCTTAACAACAATGACAGCCTGAAGTCTTTTGTGGTAGTTGTAGATGAGGCTTTGTATCTTCTCAGATGGTAAAGCTGCCCATTCTTCCTGGCAAAAAGCCTCCAGTTCCTGTAAATTCTTGTGCTGTCTTGCATGAAATGCATGTTTGAGGTCTCCTCAGAGTGGCTCAATGATATTGATGTCAGGAGACTGAGATGGCCACTCCAGAACCATCACTTTATTTTGCTGTAGCCAATGACAGGTCGACTTGGCCTTTTGTTTTGGATCATTGTCATGTTGGAATGTCCAAGTACGTCCCATGTGCAGCTTCCGGGCTGATGAGTGCAAATTCTCCTCCAGTATTTTTTTGATAACTTACTGCATTCATTTGCCATTAATTCTGACCAAATGTCCTGTGCCTTTGTAGCTCACAAATCCCCAAAACATCAGCGATCCACCACCATGTTTCACAGTAGTAATGGTGTACCTTTTATCATAGGTCTTGTTGACTCCTCTCCAAATGTAGCGCTTATGGTTGTGGCCAAAAAATTACATTTTAGTTGCATCACTCCAAATGACTTTATGCCAGAAGGTCTGAGGCTTGTCTCTGTGCTGTTTGGCATATTTTAAGTGGGATACTTTGTGGCATTTGAGTAATAATGGCTTTCTTCTGGCTACTCGACCATGCAGCCCATCTTTCTTCAAGTGCCTCCTTATTGTGCATCTTGAAACATCCACACAACATTTTTTCAGAGTCCTGTATTTCACCTGAAGTTATTTGGGGGTTTTTCCTTGCATCCTGAACAATTATTCTGGCAGTTGTGGCTAAAATTTTTGTTTTGTTTGGTTTCAACAGAACCCCAAGTGTTCCACTTCTTTATTAGAGTTTGAACACTGCTGATTGGCATTCCTTTGATATTTTCTTATATTTTTTTATAGAGTTCAACTACCTTTTCCCACAGATACTTTGACAATTCTTTTACTTTCCCCATGACATAGAATCCAAAAAACATCAGTGCAGCACTGGATGAAAGATGTAAGGGTCTGTCAGGAGTCCAGAAAGTCGCTGACCTTTTATACTCACCCACTGATTACAAGCCGATCACAGGTGAAGATGGTTACCTTTAATAGCCATTCTAAGGGCCCTTACACACGGGCATTTGACACCTGCACTCCCCTGCATTCCATTTGGCTGCATTGAGCCGCAGGGGAGTGCAGGTCTAGGCGCACTCCATTCTTTTCAGTGACGTGTAAGCGCCGAACGCAGGTTCAGACGTAACATGCTGAGTCTGAACCTGGGTTCGGTGCTTACACGCGTCTCGTGGGTACAACGTCATTGAAAAGAATGAAGTGTGTCTAGACCTGCGCTCCCCTGCATTCCATTTGGCTACGTTCAGCCGCAGGGGAGCGCAGGTCTAGACGCACTTCATTCTTTTCAATGACGTACCCACGAGACGCGTGTAAGCGCCGGTAACAAACGCCCGTGTGTAAGGGCCCTAATCCTTTTTTGTCAAGTTGTGTGCGTGTTAGCAGGCCAAATCACCAGGGTATGTAAACTTTTTTGATCAAGGTCATTTTAGGTAGTTTATGTAGCGATTAGGATTTAAAAAGAGTAAACACAGTTGTTTGACGATAAATGTATTCAGCCAACCACTAACCATGAGTGAAAGAAATGTTTTTGTGTTATCATTCATATTCTCTGAAAAATGGTTAAGAAATCATAAGTTCTGGTAGGGTATGTAAGCTTGTGAGCACAACTGTATATATTTTCAGATGTTTCGTCATCATAGGCAGCATAGTTTCCCTGGGCAACATAGCGTCCCATGTACCATTGCCCTTACTCTGGTTCTAGGATCTGTTTGACCCCTTGCCATTGTGAATTCACTTGCACCATAGCTTAATGGGGCAGCCGCAGTGTGAGAAGCACCAGGAAGTCTTTCTCCACCTTGAAAGAAATTAGTGCATCTTGTTAATATCACCCATCGGGTGGCAATAACTCGCCAGTTGAAACAATCCCACACGTTGCTGCTGCTTTCAGTGTTAATTGGAGGAAACAAATCCAACCTTTGGGATTTATTTATCCATATACCAGGCAGTGCCTTTTTCATGTCTGAATAGCAGTTGAAAGTTATTGCTGTGCCTCAGCAGCTAAATGTGTATTTATAGTTTCCTTTCGTGCCAAGTATTTGTTTTAAATGCAGCAGGACAGCAGCTTTGCATATCACTGGCTCAGCTGTGCCTTTCAGCTCTTTGTGCCTTCGAGTGTATTCAAATTAGAAAGGAAAATGCTTTGTAATGAACACAAAGTTCACTACCTCCTAGCTGCAGCCTTTGCTGTCTTCCAACTTTCACCCAGGGAAACCCACCTTTTTCTTCCCCCAATACCTTCTAATGTTTATTTCTAACAGGGTGGGATGGAATCATGAAAGTTAAGAAATAAAAAATGTTTTCAGCCTAAAACTGACCACTAAAATTGACAAGTAGATCTTTTATAGTAGTTTACATGATTCCTAATCTGTGGAGATTCTAATATCTCTCCATTGTGGTGAAAACGAGAGAGAGAGAGAGAGAGAGAGAGAGAGAGTATGTAAAGTCATGCATTAACCCTACTGTAATGGAATAGAAGACTTATAATAATCTTTAACTATATTAAAAGTATGTAAAAATGTACTATATTGTACCAATGAATAAGATGATTCCAATTCAATTATAATTTTTTTTCTTTGCAGAGGAGCAGCTTCCCCATGGATTCCCTGTCATTGACATGGGGCCTCAACTAAAAGTCGTGGAGAAAACTCGCACAGCAACCATGCTTTGTGCAGCTAGTGGCAATCCTGATCCAGAAATAACCTGGTTCAAGGATTTCCTTCCTGTAGACACAGCATCGAGTAATGGTCGCATTAAGCAACTCCGTTCAGGTATGTAAATTGAATATCATACTGTTGATAAAGTGTGATAAGAGATTAGGCAGGTAAACAGCACTACTTCTCTCCAATCTTGTGCTGTAATTCTTTTTCTGTGCATATCTTTGTTAAACGACTTAGGAAATAAATAACTACACAATTAAACCATGCTTCCAGGGATTCTCCAGCATAATGACCAACATATATTGATATATATATATATATATATATATATTTTTTTTTTTTAATATATAAAAAATAAATTAATGCAACACTATATATAACTCATCAGGAAATTGATGCAATTGTGCCATCCAGGTCCTGTTTCCAAAGTGCACTAATATCCATCTGATTGTGACAATGTGTGACTACTGTAGCTTAGAAAAATTGTATGGGTGTTGATATGGATGGCTGTTGCCAGTCAGAAAAAAATAAACAGTGGCTGGATAGGCAAGACTAGAATGCAGCTACACCAGTAGCACCTGTAGAGAAGCTTTGAATGATTTAAACTCACCTCTTTAAGCAAAACAATGCTCCCCTTTTTTACATGAGCTCGTTGAGTTGGGCTTTTATATAAAAAAAAAAATGCACAAACACTGTCTGAACTGCCAAAAATAAATATGTCTGCCTTTTTTGCACATATATACCGGATAAAACAGAATAAACAAAAAACATGTTGTTACTTGTATACTTGTAACAACCTTTTACAAATATAAAAAGGTTCTTTCAAAGTGTTATGCAACTCCTCCGTCACCTTGTTCTAATATGAAGTTTATGGGAGTTTAAGCGCCTCCTCTTTCCATAGTTTGTACTGCATAGATGCTCTGGAAAACAGAGGTAGTTCAAGTCTCACAATCCATCCCTTCACAGTAGAACAAAGTGAGGAAGGGTTTGAATCACTGTGAGCCTAAGGGGAGCGGAGAACTGATCCCTGCAGTGCAGGCAGAAAATCATGGTTTCCTTTATGGTCTGTGTAATCGCATATTTCAGAAAATAAATTTCTTTATGTATTTATGCACCTTTACAACAAAACCCAAGTGAATTAGCGTGTGTCAAAAAGTGGAGTATATATTCCCTTTAATGTTTCAAACAAATGCTTTAAAAAATCTGAAGCTTTTGTTGTCCTTTAAATTCCATTATTAGTAACACGTCACCCAGACACACAAATCTGTATAATAAAAGTCCTTTTCAAATTAAGCATGAAATCCAATTTAAAATTTTTATAAAAGCATTCATAGCTGTTTTAAGCTCATTTAAAAATCTCAGCTGTCAAACAAATATTGTCTGACACTCCTCTATGCCTTAGGCATAGAGGCAGGGCAGATAATTACTTTCACTTTCCATTCAGCACTTCCTAGATGCCACTGCTCCCCACACATTCCCCCAGTTCTCTTAACCATTAAATTGTGTAGCCAGGACATGGGAACAGACATTGGGTCCCCCATTCTTGTGCACAAACCAGATTCTAAGATGATGCAAGGCGTGTCTTAATAACAGTGTCCACAAAATGGCTCCTGCTTGCTTGCTATAATTATGAATTCCCAGACTGAAGAAAACAAGATTTAAAATAATTTATATAGTGTAATTAATGTTCATTTTGCTTGACTAATGTGATTAAAATAGGATTTTGAATATTTTTTCGGGGTGACGGGTCCACTTTAAAAATGTTTATTTCTACATTGTTAGAGTTTTGCCTATACTCATTCTGGCTCCTAAAATAATGTAACATGTAAGCTCCATGTGGCAGGGACTTCCTTCCTTCTGTTTGTCTTATAACAAGGAACTTCATCTTTGTATATTTCTACTGATTTATTACAGGTGCAGATTTTCCTAGTAGCACTTTATAATTAAAATTACACATAAGTAAATACATACATAGTGTAGTAGCAGCCAGCTGAATAACAGACCTCAATGAGAACTGACCTCTGGTATGTTGTTTTAAGAGTCAGAACCAGGGAAGAAAAGGGAGAATAAAAAATATTGCTTTCAAAAGCAATGTCGGTTACAAATAACTTTAAAAGTAACTTTGCTTGAAATCACATTTTCTTTATTATTCAGAAAATGTCTTTTTTGTGATTAGTTGCATGTGAGCTCAATGACAAGGTCTTTTTTCTTTTGGACATGTTTAATGAAAAATGTCATATTTGTTTTTCTTTTACTTAATTTAGTGAAAGCAAAAGCATTTTAATCCCAACTCCTTAGTTCTTCAGATCAATTGTGGAAGGAGAAGAATGTAGTTAATCAAATTTTCAGGCACATTGAAACTGCCCTCCATAAAACATATAGAAAATATAGTTTTTTTTTTTATTAAAAGATTAGGCAGAGTACTTTTGCAATACAAGCCATATTAATTTGGCTTATGTTAAACGTGTATATCGACACATATCAAGTGATTTGGCTATACTGTATTATCTGGAATATTACATTCTCATTCATACAATACACCTTGTTTTTTCACCTCAAATTCTATTACTGCAAAGTGTCTTACTCTTATTCCCCCTCCCCTCTTTCTTATTTCACCCTACAGTATATAAAGGTCAGCTCAGCGGGTATTTTGTCTTTGACAAAGTTTATTATGGTAACTGTGTAATTACTGAACAGATTCAGGCACTCAAATTGACATTTTTATATAGAAGGTTGCTAATAGCATTTATCAATTCTGTGCCTATATAAAAACCACTGTGACCTTTAACATCTCGCACCCGCAAACAGGTTGTAATCTTGCTATGTCTGTGCACAAAGAAAATATCAACCTTGTTAATGATTTTCGACTCCCATTATGCAGCCACCATCAAATCTGTGTATGAAAGGCCACAGTTATCATTATGATCTGTTATATCAACACTGTAATTAAAGCTGTGAATGAGAGATCTATTGGAGACGTCTCCAGTTCTTTGCTACCATCTGCTTTCTCCTGAAACAAAAAAAAAATTAATCTTATAAATGACTTGGAATAGCAAGAAATGTTGAACTGACCAATATTTGAGAAACAAGTATAACACTATTGACTTGATTGCTGGTTTGTGTATATGGAAAAACAACCAGTTGCCATAATAGCTTTCATATTTAATTATTTTCGTTGTTAGGAATGGCAAATCAGTAGCCAGGGTCCAAAGCAAGGACAGCATGACAACTGTAAATGAAAGCTGTTAAGGTAGTCAAGCCCGAAGGAGGGAAAGTAATACAAGTTGTAATTAGAAAATAAAGTTTGTATTAATATGAGCAAAACTGTGCATTATTCAGTGTAATAATCATTAGAGATTGCATTTCCAATTGTGTGTAGCGCAAGACCAACTTTAAGACGCCAAGCTCTCAAATTATTATTTCCATATGATCTTATTACAAACATCATGCAGTATGGCAAGCTATATGAAATGTTCCATTTTTTCTGGTGGATGAGATACTACAGATTTTCAAAACCTATAATACTGTGTGTGTTGCACATATTTTACTATTACTGGCATTTATTGTATTCTCCCATTAGACTATAAGGCACATTAACCTTCCTGCATTTTTCCAAACACTATGCTTTTGGGACTATTAATCTAGCTACCGTACATACAAGTACTTTGCCATAAAATGCTAAAATATTGAACAAAATATCAACCCAAAAATGACTTTTTGATTAATGAAAGAGAATGTAAAAATAAGCAACTTTTTAATGCACTTACATTATAAAAAAGAAATGGTTGTAAAGTTATTTTTAAATATTATTATTGAAAACCATATTTTTCTGTTCCTTTCTGCACCTGTTCCTGTCTCTTGAAACAGTGTAACAGAGGTCAGGCTACCTCGCAGGTCTGTTAATCGGTTGGTGTTACTTTTTTTTTTTTTTTTGCATAGTTTTTGAATTATTTGCTTTCTGACTTTTTCCTGCTTTCAGAACCGACCCCAGTAGCCAAAAACTGTTGCTCTGTGAGGCTAAACTTTAATTGTTCTCTCTACTTCATATCACTTTATTGTCCTTCTATTCGTCCCCCCCCCCCCCCCCCCCATTCATACGCCAGTATATTATTCCAACCACTGCCTGGTAGCCAAGGTAAATTGGATCCTAGAAACAGGATACCTGCTGAAATAACAAACCTTAGAGTTGCTGAACAAACGGCTAAATTGTTAAAAAGTGAAAACCAACTGCAATTTTTCTATATTATATCTCTATATATTTCTATATCATACTGAAAGTTAATTTGAGGGAGAACAGTCCTCCGCATTTAGGGAATTTAAAAAAAAAACAGTATTTTCATGCTTCACTATTAAAACTCACTGTAACATGCAAAGTTTTTGAAAAAAAATCTTTATTTCTTGTTAACTATCTGAAAACACCTGAACTGGAAAAAGTGTTTGATGGTGAACATCTCCTTAAGGACAGTGTTGCTTGTAACTAGAGGGAGAGCGGTATCTAATAAACCTGCACCATGGACTGACCTCTAAAGTAATCAAATAAGCATCAGGGGAGCAGCCACAATGAAAATAAATATACAGATGGCTGGAATGATGTTCAGCTGCAAGATTATTGTGGTTCCTAATTTACGAGTGACTTGCTGTTCCACTAATGACAAAATAAATACCAGAAATATCTGGTAAATTATGACCACAGAAGAGGTTCTCCATTGCTTTAGAGCTTAGCAGGAGTCTCTGCAGGCTTCTCCCAGGATCCAGTAGCAAGTAATACACATCTATGTATTTCGGGATAGTCTGACTGATACTGAAGTGGGTAATTACATACCTGTCACTTTTTTTTACCTTGCAGACTGTAGTTTTGTTATGATTTTCCATTATAAATTACACACCAGTTTTACTTCTTTTATTCTCCTGATATTGATGTTAATATTTGCAATGAACACTAATAACTTCTGCATCACTGAAAAAAAGCTCTCTCTAGTGGCCTTGGAAATAGCAGAAATGCACCTAGTGGGAAACACCAGATATAATGGATATTCGCTTATTTAGAAAGATTTAAAGAGGGAAACCACTGACATGCTGACAAAAGCAAACAATGTTTCTCCATATCTAATAATGCATTTGATCATAACAGTGTGTTCAAGGAGGAACAGGGAATCCTGGCAGAGCCGTAAAAGTGTACAATCGATATGTTCATTCATTTATATGATGTGTGAGACGGATGCTAGCTTTTCTCCCATTGCTGGTGATGACACAGCTAAAGTCCTCATGAACGAAGGAAATTGTTGCTTGTTTTAATGCCCAGCATGCAGTATGTTCTCAGATCATATAGGCAGTGGAATAGTATCCCACCTTTGACCCTGATTCTTAGAGACGTAACTACAACAGAACTTGACAACAACCACTTGTTCGCTTAACACTTGCATGCATGCAGGGCAATGCGGTGTGGAGTTTGGAGATGTATTAAGTTAGTTGGTCAACATGGATCCCCCTCCCATATGGTTCTGCTTATCTGGCAGTAACAGCAGCCATAAAAATGGAGGCCATACATCTATAGGTGCAGAGGTACAGTGTTGTGTTCTTATTAACATCCAACACACAGTATGTTGCAGAAATTGGTTGTTGTCCAAGTACCATACATGTGTGTGCGTGTGTTCCACAACAAGGTTGTAAGTTTGTAGCAGCTTTGTACAATGATTAGGGGTGATTCATCTAATCATCTCAATCTTCATAAAGTGTTGCAGATTCTTCATTGTTTTGTGATCAGGGCTTTAACACTCGCCTTTTTGTGCTTGAGCCCCTCCAATGTTACCTTGGCCTTGTGTTTTAGATCCTCATCTTGCTAAACCAATTACTTTATCCCAAGCATAATTTTTTGAGAAGATGGTCTGATTTAAATTTTCTGCAGTGTATTTCAGAGCATCCATTATTACTTATATTTTATCAAGATTCCTCTCAGGGCACTTTCAGAAAATACTGCTACGCAATCGTGTAACTATGTGAAACGCATAGTTCAACTATTATGTATTTATTTTTCAAGATCTGCTATGTAGAGGTTAGGTTTATTTAGTTATTTTGCATTGAGTGTTCCCATCCAGCTGTAGAAGTTCTCATGCAAACACGCCTGTTCTGTTGTAATACAGTAAACTCAGCAGTGTAAAAAAAAATTATTTTGACATGGCAGGACTATGCTACAATTAGTTTTATTTTGTGTGCCAGCACATATTTTGGGCATCTGGCTTTTCTTTGGGGGCTTTGGTCTGAAACAAGTAGTACTATAGAGTGTGCCATTAACCTTCCCATGTAAAAGGACAGATCTGGAGCTGTCATTTAAACTACCCTGTAAATCCAGGGAATGCAAAAGTACATGTTTCTCCATTTGACATGAAAATATTGATTAACTTGTTTTCCAGGGTTTGGGCTTGAGCATGCTCAGTTTGCTCCTCTCCCCCCTCCTTCCCCCTTCCCTTCCTGCTGTAATCTGAGCTCAGAGCTATGAGTGAGCAGGGAGAGAGATTCAGGCAGGAAGTGATGTCCTGTAAACCAATATGGTATCTGCTGGAGCAGGCGCTCCCATCGATGCGCATGCACAACTGAGGGAGTGTGCTACTGTGCACTACAGACCGCGCTCAGGGAAGCCCTTGCCAGACTAGGGGTAGGCTGCATATGAGGTACGTGCTTGAGCCCCCCAAGCTTTGCACCCTAGACACGTTCCTATTCTGCCTACCCCTAGTTACGGCCCTGCCATTTCCCACTATAACCTTATTTAACCTTATTTCATTACTGTAATGTATACATTGAATATTCATAAAATAAACAACATAACCACTGTACTTTTAACAAGTATCCTACTAAAGTAGTATTCAGGACAGGAATGATGTATTAATTCCAAGCCTCTGTCCTCTTATTTAGCTTATGGGGTAGTTTGATCATAAGTCGCCACATTAAGCAATATCACATTCAGTTGATCGTATTATCCCTTGTGAAAATAGTCATGTGCAAATGCCAAACCTTTGGGGATAGTAAACACCAAGTGTAGTCCTGCAATGTAAGAGTCTGCAATCAATATTTTTCTTACTCAATAAGTTTTAAATTCTGCAAGAAGCTGGAAGAATGGCTTTGAAGTAATCAGGTTGAATTTCCCATTTGTATAAATTTTATTCCCAGTGCCAGGCAGGGGCTGCAGGGCATCGGATGTCTGGTGGACTTTGAAAATCAATGTTAAGTGCTTTGAAATACAGCTTTCTTCTGCTGTCTCTTGTTTATTTAACTCTCTGCAAACCATAATTGGAAAGCACTTCTCCTCTGCCATCCTTTAGTGAAATGTTATGTGTTAGGAACCCTCATGGGACGAAACTGCCATCAGTTATTCTCTGTATTGTTTCTAAAAAACCATGACAAATGTATCTTATTGCTGTCTATGTAACTTTATCGCCTCTACAAAAATGTAAGCACTATAGAGGTTCTAAAGGGTATTTTAATTTTCTTTTGTTGCATCACTGCAATATTCATGCACACTGTTGTAATAACAAAAAAAAAGTCTGTCACAGTATAACCTACTTCTTTTTCTGTAGAGCTGGTGTGTCTGTTATTGGCTTGGGTACATTAATTTGGCAATAAACTTTTTGACCTGCAAAAATGGGAATACTTTCAGGAATTTGAAAATAAATGGAATCATTTGAACAAATGTTTTTGTAATGGACTTTTGATGTGTTTTTGAATCCATAAAACTTGGATGGTGATAAAGCCAATGCTATTCAATTAAGCTTTCCAAGCAAGGGTAACTTTTATGTCAGTAAGCTCTTCATCTTTAAACACATTACATGCAGTGCGGTAAATATGATGTACAACTGCAGGCCCACAGGCCAGATGAGGTATTTCATGGCATTTTTATCATTAAAGCCAACCTAAGGGCTCTCTGATAGGGTTTTTTGTCATACAAGAATTGTGATAAAATTGTACATAAGCTGAACCATCCAAAGTATTTTGTATTAGGAGCAAAAAAAAGTTGGATCTCTAAGTCAGTCTACAAGTTTCAGAAACATTCCTATTTTTGTTGGAGTTAAACATCTTGCAGTGTCATTGTGGTAGTTTGTGCATCTACTCCAGTGATGTGTTAATGGTAACTATTCAATGGGTCCTGTAGGATTTAATAGTATAACTGTAGTGACTGGTTGCATCTGATCGCTATACCTGTCCATCAAACATTGGATATAAAACCACTCAAAAGAATGCTAAAATACTTACCAAGCTAAATGTTGAAGCAGATAATTTAAGGTAGAATGTTTTTGATACAATTACCAGAGCGACATAGTTCTTTTGGCTTTAGGCCAATGGCACATTTGTTTGTAGCTGTGTTTTTAGCCAAGAAAATCTTGATATCCGCACCATCATTCGATAAGACAAAGATTAGATTACTCATTTCTGTGATTGGTAATAGAAATCATGGTACCTAGGCCACAAATACAGCTGAGTGCAAAAGTTTGGCATATATTTAGTTACTTGTGAAAAGTGACAAGAAACTACTGCAGAAAGACGGTGTAAAAATATTCAGATATTTGTAGCTGTTAGTGCAGTTAAATTTTATTTCACAAACTTGTGAACAAAGAAAATATGTGACATGCAAAACTTAAGACGCACATATACTTGTCCAGTGAATGTCCCTTGCTCCAATTACTTTATTATGCTTTTACTAGCCATTAAGATTTGTCACCTGTTGACAATGGCAAAGATTAATAAAATCCTTGACGCCCAAAACTGTCACTCAATATCCATGGTAAATGGATTTGCACACAAACATTTTGCCATGTTTTCAAATGTTAGATGCAAATAAACTCCTGATGTGTAGATTAGTGATGTGCAGGACAACACGATACCAGTGGCTTGAACGGGTTCGGGCTGACCTCGTTGATTCTCTTGCGGGTGGGTTTTGGTTGAGTTCTTCTGCTTGTGACCTTAGATTGCTGGCGGCTACCTGCTTCCTGTTTTATAGACTTGCGTCTGCCCTGCCCCTTTTGTGACATCATCGTTGGGGCGGTGAAGGTCTATAGAACGAGGAAGTCAGGTGGGTCCGGGTCAAGAAGAACTCAACCCGCACATCACTAATGTAGATGTTTGGTTAATTATAGAAGTGAAGATACACTCGTGTGTCACTAAGACAACCGCACCCCCCTCCCCAGTGTTCTAATGTGACACATTTGCTGTAGTAAACTTGTAGACCACCTTCCAAACTAAACAAATAACTTTTCCCTTAGCCCAGACTCCCCACTTAAAGTACACTGGTTCCTATTGCTTTGGGAACCTACTTGTTTTTTTAACCCTGTATTACACCTACTGTTTTGCTGCAAACCTACCTTGAAGACAGAAAAAAACTAACTTACTTACTGATGCAGGTGTTTGTGTTTAGCAGCTCTAGCTGTGATGGGGTCACCTAACCTTCCCTTCTGCTCTTTTACTATCCTTTCTCCTATTCTTGTTACTAACAACTTCTTTCTAATCTTGTTTGCATTCAAATTACCTCACCAGGTGGTACACCAATCAGAGGTAAGAATGCTGGGATGTCCTTCAGCCGTCACTTCACATCATCTTCCTCTTGCTTTGTCCTTCAAATCCACAGTCAGCTTGTCAAACCTCATGTACCCTCTCCTTCAGCATCCACACACACACAAACACACAATGGCATCTCAACTCTCATTTTATCAGGCAAATGTTTACCATGTTGTGAATGTTCTTTACAATTAAGGGTAAATATTTTCATGCACCTAGGTTTTTTTTCACCCTGAACTGTTTAGTAATATATTTGAATCCTGAAAAACCAAAAATATACAGAGCAGTGGTACCGTTTTTTTTTTTAATGAAAATTAACCTACAGGGTAGGTTGGGAATTTAACAAATTAAATTGAATATTTTTTTTCTTCACTTTTTTCTATTGCATATAATAAGGCAATCTTTAATTGGATTGATTTGGCTGCAAATATGTAAGGCTATATCATGCCTACTAAAACAAGTAAGGGTGAACCTACATTCTAGAAATCCTTGACAGCCTTCAGTTGCATGTGGGGTGGTGTATTTCGAGCTATTCTCTGCAGGCCTCAGGCTGCTCATGCCTGTTGTATGAGATATATTGGTTCTCCCTCTTAGAAGAATGCTACCTTTGTAGACGTGAAGTTGGCCATACGCCTGCTGACCCTTCAAGATTGACTTGAGTTGGGTTTTCGACTGAACAAAGCTAGCAGATCCTCAGGAGTTAAATAGCTTTGAACAGATCAGCTGTGATCCAGCAGGATTCATGATAGCTGCTATGTCTGATATAATAAATCTGGTCAACCTCCAAACAGTCCCGTTTTTCTCGACAAGTTTCGACAGCGTGGCCCTCAGTCCCGGTTTCTCACTGAAGTGTCACAGTTCTTTTTGATGCACGCCAGGAATACAGGTAGATACGTTTCTAAGACTTAATTAAATAAGAGGCATTTTGGCAGACCGCCCAGAATACTCGGCACCTGCACTAAGATGCATTTGTTATTATTTAAGATAAGCAAAGTACAATTGTTACTATTTAAGGTAAACCAAGATACAATTGTAACTATTTAAGATAAGCAAGTCTCTTGGGAGAACTGAGACTATTTGGATTCTAAATATGATTATCTTTGGAGCTTTTATTATTTGTGGTGTAGTCATCACGTTACAGGTATCCTTACTGTTATGAATAAACTTTATACAGTATAATCACATACCTCCCAACTGTCCTGTTTTCAGCGGGACAGTCCTGCTTTTGACCGCGCAACCCACAGACCTGTGTTTGTACTGGAAAGTCCTGAATTTCTCTGCACTGAACAGCCAGAAAAAGAAACCATTTCTAACTTAATTGGCTTTTGGAAGAGAGCCCAGAACAGCTAACAGGTGCAAATAAGATATTTTATAACAATTTTGAGACAAGCAAATAAGTAATTTTAGTTTAGTTCCCTTGGGAAAAGTTACTCACAGCTTAAAGGGCCATTAACCTTCATTAGCAAAACTGTTATAACTGAAAAAAATCACAGAAATATGTGAAATGAACATGGTAATTAGGGGTGTAGCCATAAAATAGGTGTGGTCAAATACCGTTTGCCACTCTACGTGTAGCAATTTTGTTTGCCCCCTCTTTTTATTTCCGAACTGTTGGTAGATAAGTAGTGTGAGCACATATTTGTATAACATATATGAAGGTTTTCATACATCCAGGTCACAATATGTCTAGTTGTGGTTAGTCTAAATCTGCTACTTCTGTCAAGTCCAGTTGATGTAGGCTTACCAATACAAGATATTGTGGCCACATGTATGCCAAGTAATGGTTCTTAAGAACATTGTTTGGCAAGTGTATTGTGCAGTGCCTTCATCTCTCCATCCCATTGAGCAGGTCTGTCCAACGGTGACCTTCATCAGTCACCAAGGTCAATTTGTGCCAAAGGCCAGTAACTCGCAAGGACCTGTAATAGTTGTCACTGCTGGGGCCTTTAAACATAGTTTATTTTTATAAAGCAATGAAGTTGGACAGCACTGCCAAAACGTGCAAGTTTATCATCATTTGCTTCACATCATTATGCATAAAACAGTCCTCAATGTCTGTGTTTGTTGTACATGTAAAGTTTACTGGTATAAGAGTTGGGTATGTCCTGCAGTGCCTGGTTTGTGCAAGAACATAACTTACTGCATAAAATAAGATCATTTAGCTTAACTTGAGAAACAGCATAATTTAGAAAAGATTTAAATAGAATAAAAAAGAGAAAAACAAGGCTTGGAGTAGCCAAGCAATATTAAGTTTTAAGGAAGAAGATCAAAAATCAAGCCTGTGCCTTTGTTCAATGATAAAGTCATAATTATCCAGTATTCACTCTGTGATTATTCGCTGGAAAAAGAAACAAATGTAATTTCTGCAACTGCGCATCTTAAGTGGAAAGAAAAGACTAAGTTAATTGCATAGATGCACTGAATATCCGATTGTGCTTTCATATTTATCTTTATTGTGCTTTGAAGATACAGCATTTTAATAAGGATAACAATCCAATATCTAGGACTAAGAATTGTTTATATCTGTTGTGGAACTACATCTTTGCGCATTCTCAGTGATGGAACTGAGGGCTTCAGTTTGTCTGTCAGCAGAATATCTAGCCTGAGAGAGTGTCAGCTGTGTGTAAAGACAGAGAAAGCAAATAGGAAAACTGCTGATCTCTAATTGTTTAAAAACAAGCAACGTGGAGTTACCACATGAGAGGATGATGTACTTTTTAGATATAGAATTATGCTCCACTCAAGAAAATCTTAGTGTACCTAACATGAAAGCAGCCCGGGAGGGTCCCATGCATGTCTCCCTTCAGGCAGATTTAACCCACATGATGATTATCTAGCATATACTTAGCAACCATACTTGGCAGGGATCCCTTCAGACTAATTAAAGGGCTTCTTAACGTTTCTCTTTGTGAAATGTAGTATTTATGTAGCCAACTAAGCTAAGTTTAAAGACTTGTCAGAATGTTGTTGTGGGAAGTGTATACAATGCCCTCTCAACCACTGAAGATCTAATATTTTAAAATATCTTTTTTTTTTTTTTTGTCTCTCTCTACTTTTTCATCTCCCTTACAGGAGCCTTGCAGATAGAAAACAGCGAGGAATCCGATCAGGGCAAATATGAATGTGTTGCAACCAACAGCGCTGGGACACGTTACTCAGCTCCTGCTAACCTCTATGTGCGCGGTAAGATGCCTGACACTGCCTGAAGCCATCACCCACATTGGACTGTTTCTAACCTGTTCCTATTTGCAGCCAACCTGGACTCCTAAGGCAGAACAAAATATTTATTTCTGATGGGTTTGAAGCGTCTTGATTGCTTGATCTGTGTGTGAGGAACAAATAATTGCCTGTAGTGAGCTGTCTTACATGTTGTGTATGAGTGTCCCATGTTACATTCATCTATTAGTTGGCTTTTGTATGTTCTGCTATTGACAATACCTACTAAAACGCCTATTTAAAAAGTTCTAGGACAAAAAAGGCAAATTGTTACAATTTACATTTACAACACATTTTTTTTTGTGTGTTTATTTCCATCTGACCCTTTGATGTTAACTGGGAATGCCATGTTATTCTGGATTGCCATTTTATAAATGGATCCCTAGGTCCCATATTGAGTATGCGTGCCAGTTGCAAATATTGATTATGCTTGCTGTTTGTATGAATGTATTATCTATAGTCCTATTTTGTCTGTCAGGGGCCTGTATTTGATTCGCTCACCACCCATGAAGCCGCAGCACTTAATAAATCCCCATGGAGCTGAATGTTTAACGCGATTGTTGCTTTGCATTCGTTTTGTGTTTTTTTCTTGTCATTTTGACTTTGGATTCATCTGAAAGGGGATGTTAACCCAAAAATAGCATTTTATGCTTAATGAAAGAAAATGTACTTTCATGTTCATTAAAATGTTTGCAGCTAATGAGATTTAAAGATTAAAGGGATACTGTCAAAGGAAAACATTTTATTTTTCAAAACACATCACTGCTCCATCAGAATTCTGCACTGAAATCCATTTTTCAAAAGAGCAAACAGATTTTTTTTTTATATTTAATTTTGAAACTTGACATATGGCTAGATGTATTGTCCATTTCCCAGCTGCCCTCAGTCATGTGACTTGTACTCTGATAACTTCAATCACTCTTTACAACAGAACAATGGTACGGTAACCAGATTGCAGCGCCCTAACACAAGATAACAGCTCCCTGGTAGATTTAAGAACCACACTCAATAGTAAAAGCCAAGTCCCATTGATACTGATTCAGTTACATTTTGGCTCAAGCCAGAAACGGAGATTCGTCGCCTGGCGACTAATCGCCTAGTGACTAATCTCCCCGAATCGCTCGGCCTTCCAGTGACTTAAATGAATAATCGCCTGTGCCTTTTCACGCGCCGCTCTGCGCTTTCCCGAAATCGCTCGAATGGCCTAAGCAGGCTACTTCGAGCGACTTCGGAAAAGCCAGCTCCACGTGTGAATAGGAGCAGGCGATTATTCATTAAAGACACTGGAAGGCAGGGGGAAGCGGTTCGGGGAGATTTGTCGCCCCAAAGAAGAGGCGATTAGTCACCAGGCGACAAATCTCCTCGAATCTTCCATCTGGCCTTACCCTAAGTAGGAGAAATAACAGCCTGCCAGAAAGTAGTTCCATCCTAAAGTGCTGGCACAAGTCTGACTGTGGGCAGCTGGAAACTGACCATATGTCTAGCCCCATGTCAGATTTCAAAATGAATATAAAAAAATCTGTTTGTGCTTTTGAGAAATGAATTTCCATGCAGAAGTCTGAGGAGTAGCACTATTAACTGATGCGTTTTGAAAAAATGTGTTTTCCCATGACAGTATCCCTTTTAAAAAATACCAGGGGCCATATTTATTCTGTGGTGTAAAAAACAGTGGGGTAATTCACCACGTCACCAGGCTTTTCCAGGTCAAAAAAAGGTGTAAAATTCAGCATCAATAACGTGTTTTTTCTTAGAGTGCGTTCCACCTGAAGCAATGTAAAATTACAGCAGCAAACCTGGTGCTCACAGGCCGTAAAATAAAATGCAAATTCCTACTTGCCATTTTTTTTTACACTGTTTTTTTATTTTGCAAATTTTGTTTTACACCGCATAATAAATATGCCCCTTGGGGTACTTAGTTAGGCACCTTTCAGTGAGTCGGTTTATGTTTTTATTGAGATGAGCACCAGTATGGGGTTTGTGATTTGACTCACTGGGAGGTGTCCACAATGTATAGGCTTTCCCTGTTTTACAACCTTTATTTCTTTGTATATTTAATTGTCATTACAATTGAAATCTGTATGTTGCTGCCTTGTTGGTTTAGTCTCTAGAAACAATGTAGGCGAAGTCTGCTCTTTTTTGCTAAGGGGAGGTTAATTGCAGTTATGGCAACAACAAAGTAAATACTGTTGCCTGAAATACTGAAAAGGGCACCTAAAACAATACTGTGACTTTAATACTAACAGCATCTTCAGATTCCTGTAATAAAATATAGTCAGCCCTTTGCTAATTTGTTTTCAAACTTATAAATTATGATTCCGCAGAAGTGATCATGCACAATGTATGTGCACCTTTTGTGATTGTTGCAGCTGCCCTATAGCAAGAACCATAAGAGGAAAAATACTTACTAAAAGCATTCCTGTCTCCCCTTGCTATTCTATTTATCCCTTTGGCTATAGAAAGTTTATTTGCCTAAGGAAAAACAAAGTGTCTAATTCTAGCAGTGCTAAGCAATAACTCCTATTCTGGAAAAAAACATCTTAGTCACAAGGTGTCTTAGACGCACGTTTAGCTATTCCCAGGGTGGTATTATCGAAAAGGAATTCACTGTATAAAATGGAAATAAGTATAAAATCTCCAATTATCACATCTCGGTGACACTGATTCCTGCATGTGACTGTACACAGGAAATAGAGAACAGGGAATCATTTGTTAGACTGTGAAGCAATTGACTCTCTTGCTTCCAGATTAAAGGGCAAGGCAATGCCAAATTACAAATTTGCCTAATAAAAGAAAACCTCGTTCTAAGCAACTTTCCAATATAAATGTATTAAAAAATGTTAATAGCTTTTAAAGGTATTTGTAAAAAAAGAAAAAAAACAGTTGCTATGTAAATCAGCATTTGCTTAACTCCTGGCTGTTACTTTTTGAACAATGTTGCAACAATCTTTGTTCCCATAGGTCTTAATCAGCTGCCTTGTCTTAAGGTGGCCATACATGGAGAGTTCAGCTTGTTTGGCAATGTTGCCAAACTAGTGGATCTCTCCCCGATATGCCCCTTGAGGTGGGCCAATAAGCTGCTGACTTGGTCTTTTGGCAGCTTTTATTGGCCCGTGTATGGCCACCATTACATTGTATCAACAGTCTGAGCCACCAGGGCAGAGAATAGAAAGGAAAACACTGCTTTCAGTAGTAATACATATACAAATACCTTAAATCACCATAGAAAATTTGAAATAAATATATATTGCAAAGTTGTTTAGAGTTTTCTTTTATTTGACATTCCCTCTAAAAATTTTAACAGGACCCATAACAAAAAATATATTCTGTTAGCCTAAATAAAAAATGTTGTAATGGATCCCAAATGTTGGGTATCAGCCCAAAGGTGTAAACTGACCTATGATTATTTATCAAACAGATGTAGTGCAGAAAAGCCTCAAACCCAAAAAAAAAGGTTGTACAATGTATAGACAACATTGACATATTCATGCAGGGGAGACAGAAAAGGGTCAGAGATGATAATGAATATACACCCGAGAACCTAATTAATATGTGGCGTTTCACTATATTGTGTGGTTTTCTTTGGCTGTAGTTCAGCATCATTTGGAGAAATATGTATGCAACTGAATCTTTAGAGATCTTTACCTTTTTACTACAGATCAGTAACTGTATATGTTCTAAATTATATTATTTGTCTATATAAACTCCAACATTTGCTCAAAGGGGCTGTATAATCTCTATTCAACTTGAGTTCAGTGATTAGGGCTTGTCTTAAACAGGTCATAGATTTTGTGTTATTATAACAATGGGCAAAAGTATTTCCAGCACAAGACCTATTAATTGAATGCATTTTGAAGAAGGGGGTATACTATGCCTTTAAAAGCAACAGTTATCTGTATGTGGCTGGCTGGCATTGTGTAGCTCAGTTGTGTTTCTGTGTTCATTACTATATATTTATATTGTTTGTCATGTGAAAGTTGTATATTTTTGGTGCTTAAGATAGTGTGGTGTTTGTAGACATGCATTCTGCTCCATGGGATGTACATTGTTTTTCTTATGAGTTGATGAGCTGAATGATTATCATTTGGATTGATGTTTGGAAACAAGTGATTCTGAATGAGTGCTAATGTATTTGCGGTATGTGATTGCTAATGTATTTGCGGTATGTGATTGCTAATGTGTCGTAATAAATAGTTTCACATTTGCCATACATTGGATTGAAAGTAGTAGTGGATATTTCATTCTGTTTGACAATGTGTGTATTGTATGGTGGTGTGTGTTTGTGGTGTTGTGATGTGGACACATGCAGCTTTGCCGTTTTTACTCTCTCTGTTTCTCCTTGTCTCTCTTCTACTTCGTCATCTTCATCGCACTGCCATTCAAACAATCCTCCATCTCTCAGATCAGCGAGAAGGTTGGTCCTTTTCATTTCTTATCCAGATAAAGACTGGCAAGCCTGGTCCAGCCCTCCTTCTGTGGGGAGTCCGCAGATCAAAAGAGAGCTTTAATTCTGCAGTCCCCTTTCCTTGCTTCATTACTGCATTCTAACCTGTGATTTTATTGCCTGCCTGTATTGCGAGCCTTACAGTGCATTGTGTTCTTGACCTATCCTCTCTGTGCGCACGCTTTACTGTGCATGGTCCTCTCCCAACCTTTACAACCCAGCTCTTTGCAGCTCATTATACTGAAAGCAGTAGCTCCTACAGGTTAAGCAGTTCTTGGTCATGGTAGGCTCCAAAAAGGCACTATATGTTAGCAAACCACCTTCACAAGTACAAACAATAGGCACCCATGTTCCAACACATTGGCATTCCATTATCAGGTTTGAATATTTGTATATGTTTCTGTCTGTTCTTAGATGTTAATATTTATTCATTTTTATGATGTCACACATCCTCCATCGCAGCAGTGCAATATCTCAACTCTTCATCTTTTTTTCCCAAAATTTTTGGTACCAAATGTTATATTAAAACTTTTACTTAAGAAGTGTCCCAATACTGTTTATTCTGTATAACGTTTACAACTAGAGAGCATGAAATGAAACCTGGCCTATACTAAATTAGGCACAAAGTAAAATGTATTGTTCCTATAACTTATCTGATTGGCCATTCATAAGCTAAATGCAATACATAGATTTATATTGGACTTGTAAACTAAACCATTAAATCAATCCAGTGGGGTTATCCCAATAGCCTGAATAATTAGAGCTTGGTACGTATCTGGCTATGCTTATGAGCATTATGTTTCTATTCTTCTCCCTGTTGTTTCAGTCTGGTTTGAATTGACAATGTTCATTTATTTTAATTCCTTTTATATAGCCCTAACACATGCAGCAGCTCTTTACAGATAATGTATTATACATCATTCACATCAATCCTTTTCCAGTGGAACTTGTAACCTAAGATCCCTACCACATTTACACACACACTATGGTCAATTTTATGAGGAGCCTATTTACCTGCCATTATTTTTGGAGTTTGGGAGGAAACTTCCTTTCCTGCCCTTGGACAATACAAAATATTACAGTAATGTAGCACTGACATTTCTTAATTGGCTTTTTGGCTATGCAAAGTCTTCATAGAGGGGACATCATTTTTTAAGCATTTTTCTTCCAACATATATTGAATGAAAGTTTGTAAATGAAAGGGTTTTTTTTTCCCTTTCTGCACTGCAGGTGCTTCTTTCCTCCAAGCAAGAGGAATGCCTAGCATGCTTCTTCTCATATTTGTCAAATAGCTGGTGTTTACTGCATTGGGTGAAGAGCCTGAACTGGTATTGCAAAGAATAGAAAGAGAATATTGCTTTCAAAGGCCATTATCTTTTGCAACTTTAAGACCACTGACAATTTTAAATATATTTTGACAGTTTCTCAGTTGCTTCGGTGGCGTTTCACTAATACAAATAGACAAAATACCTTCATAAATAATGTAGAGAGTCTGACTATTGGAGAATTGGCTATGAAAATGAAAGCATTGAGGCTTGAATCTTGATCAGGTGATGGCCTTTCTTGATATTTTGCGCGGTATGATAAAAGACAAAATTATTGGTTTGCTCACAGCCACCTTTTCATAAGGGGAAACCAATGTGTATACGTATGACAGGTTTGCCAATATTAACATGGCAATGCTGTATTATTGCAAGTAAGTATAAATTCAATAACAATGTTTCTCTTCGACACATGTTGCTCATTGCTATTCCACAATGATCAGTAGCTTGGCCCCCAGTGGAGAATTTAGTGTTTGTTTGGCTGTGGATAATGACACGTACATTTCTCTCGGCTGTTTTCCAGGAAGCTGCCTTGTTCACCCAGGCATTTAATTATTGCTCTGCAACTCTGCAAGGTCATATATTAAAGAGTTCTTTTATCTCTCTGCTGCAAATCTGTTCCCCTCTCTCCTACCCCTTTATGTTATTTTCATCAGAGATATTTCCCTGAACGAATGCAAATTGCAAAGCGCAAACGACCCTTCTGGACCTAGCATGTGCATATCTGAGTAACCAGCCCTCTCTGAAGCCTTAAGTTTAGCAGTGATATATGCTTCCCTAGATTTTTGTCACATCAAATAATTTCACTTTAAAATTAAATCCTGATATATAATGAAAGATGGCTAGGGTCCTGACAATATGCTGTTCCAAAATGTCAACAACAGGTGTTTTTGAGCGGGCCAACTTATTCAATATGTTTCTCTATTAAATCAAGATATAAGATTGTGAGCTCTCTCAAAGTTGTATTTGTATGTTCAGTATATACACCACAATATGCTGGCGCTTTATAAATGTGATAATACAAATTATTTTATCATTAACTACAAGCCAAGAGACAAAAGGAAGAACACAAATACCTCCTTTTAACCAATGTTTGTCTTTTTTATTTAAATAATTTGTTAGGTTATTACACTATATTTTACAATTTTCTAAATGAGGACCCTTGTGTGTTAACAAAATTTTGCTTGACACCAACCCATTTACAACTAGAAGTTTATATATCTCATTGGTCAGGTTATCAGAATCCTGGAGTAATATGTTTCATTTATCTCTTGCAAATCCAACAAAACAACTAATTACGGGGACACTAAAGCCTAACAAAAGCATTAAAAGAACAGTAACAACAAACATTTACATTCTAAAGTAATTAAAATATAATGTAGTGACCCTTGCCACATTCTCATTCCTTTCCTCCTGCTCTTCTTTCTTCCCTCTCTTCTTTGTTTCTTGTTATTGTAAATTCTTATTTTTTATATATATGTACATGTGTGTGTGTATATGTGTGTATATATATATATATATATATATATATATATATATATATATAAATACACCAGTGCCCTGCACTGGTAAAGGCTGTGTGTTTACTTCAGATAGACTACTATAATTTATATAAATAAGCTGCTAGATGTATTGAACAGAGCTTATTTATTATATGCTGTTTTATCGGTTATCAGCTGCGTAAACTGTGCCTTTTCTTCTTTTCCAACCTTGAATGGCTGCCCCCATGGCTACACAACGGGTTTATATAAACTATAGTAGTCTTTCTGAAGCAATCATGCCAGTTATAACAGTGCAGAGCAACAGTATATTATATTTTAATTACTTTGCTACACTTTCCATTTTTGGTGTTACTGTTCCTTTAAATTGTTTACTATCAGCATAGATGTTCTAAATGCTTTTCTTCCTGAAAACCTGTCTCAATAGTTAAAAAGGTGTGCTCATATCTTTTTCAAAAAGCAGTTAACAGTGTTAACAAATTTTTTTTTATATTTAATTTTGAAATCTGACATGGGCTAGACATATTGTCAGTTTCCCAGGAGCCCTCAGTCATGTGCTCTGATACGTAAATAAAGCCTGTATGTAGACACTACCACTAGGCTCTACGGTAAGAAGTTTTTATGGCTTCCAGTCTTAAACCACCTTTGATAAATGTTTTTATTTGCACATATATGTTGCAATTGTGCATTTCCAAGGAGCCTGTATACAGTATCTCTGGACTCCCCAGCAATTGCTGGTTCTATTGTTCCTATTTAACTGCTGATTTGTTTAAACACCTTCCAATTTTTACTGGAGTTAGATATCAAAAATTATGAGCACCAAAATGCAAGGTCCATTACATTAGATGGGGAGCCTTCCATTCTACAGTGTTTGGAGTGAAGACAAGCACCAAAAGGTGTTTTGTCAAATGCTACTATTTTCCCCTGAGATCTGTGGCCCATGTGCCAAAACCCTGAGGATGAAATCATACAAGCAGATAAGTATTGAGGGCCACTGACCACTTTGGAGCAAATATCATAAATCAATTTAAATAGATATGCAACTCAGATTATTGAAAAGCACAGGCAGACAGTTTTAGGTGGCCCTTAAATGAAAACATATGCACCAAATAGTCTATACTCTATGAAAGGTATGAGCAAACCTTAAGTCTTAAAAATATATGTATTTGCAAATATAATTAAAGGTCAGGAAAAACATGTAAATTAGTTACGGCAGGACGATAAAAGGGATTTATATGCTAGTGCTGCACTTTTTAATCTTTCGAAGAGTCGCCATACATGGCAAATTTCCCAAAAAGCTACAGGAATTTTCAACCTGCAAGAGAGAAATTCTTAAACATAAAGTCTATCAATTGAGCACAAAGGGATTGACTTGCAAAATATGTAAATCTCTTGGCAGTGTCTACAATTTTATGCACATGAAAGATTTGAGTGATTTGCACACTCCAGCCAAAAGTTTATTTTATGAACTAGCAGGCGTTGTGTGTCTTCTTCGTCTTGGGCATGTTGTTTATTTAGGATTAATTTGAGTTAAATTCAAGAATATTTGTATCCCATGGGACAGTTTCTTAAGACTTCCACTATTTACAATCTCTGTTAAAATGTACCTCTGTACACACTGCTTTTCAAAATACAACACTAACGAATATTGCCCTAACCATGTGTATATATTTAATTTTAATGCAGCTAGAGATATAGATGTCAGAAAGCCATGTATGAGAGATTCTTCTGAATTGTTAAATATTGCCTTTTATATATTTATAAAATTGTACCCGTTCGGCTAACTAAAAAATGGGCTCAACAGTCAGTTCAGGGAGTGCGATCATGTAAACCTCTAGGTGGGTCAGTGACCCAATACATAACCAAATTGCTGGTCGTGATGGAGACACATGCATACATGATAATTCAGGTAATTTTAAAATGTATTAAACAGTATATTAACAGTCTGTGAGCTATAGCCATATGTGGTACAGGTACTGTACTTAAATGTAAAGAAAGTAGACAGTAAAGATACAGTAGCTCTGCTTATAATGAATAGAAGTCTCTTTTGCTGAGTGTACAAGAGGTCATGTTACAAATATTTCCATGCAAAGAGTTTCTGCTAGCTGGCTATTGGACAAAGCTCAAAAATGTCTTGATTGCTGGCAACTCTCATACTTTTGCCTTCTGTTGCTTTCTGCGGTTACATGAGTGTAAAGTGATGCCACCTTTCCAAATGTTTATCAGGATGGTAAAATTCTCCTTATATCCCCATGGGTGGATAATCCAGTATTTTAATGCAGTGAGATCACCAGTGAGTGCAATGTGAGACCCTCTTGGTGAATTGGGCATCTCTGTTCATGGATTTGGGAAATATATCCCAGCTTCTCAGCTTTGAATGCTGTAACTGCATGCAGAAGACTATTAAATTATTCAGTGTTCTGCAGTCTATCTCCTGCTGTTCTACTTTATTGTGTTTGTCTAATTCTCTCTACTAGAGAAGTCTTTTTACAACAGATTCATGTGGTATGTTCCAATAGCATTATAGCAGAGTATCTCAGGCTTAGAACTCTTACTAGCTCTATTAAACATTTCTTAAAATTTGGATTAGCTCCCAAGTAATTTTTAATCTACGTATGTTGCAAAAGGAAATATATCAGTGCATTGTAAGCATTATATAAAATATTATGGGTTAATAAGAGCAAGTGTCAAAGCAATACTTATAAAGGTGCAAGTGCACTTGGTGTTATGGGGTTAATATCTGTACATGAATTGTTTCAGTGTTTTAGCTTGTCCAGTGACCCTCGCTATATTGGGGTTTTCCTCAAACATTGACCCTTATGTTCCCATCTCTAGTAATGCATGTGTGAATCCTGTTCTATTGCTGCATGCCTTTTGTAAGACTCAGTCAGTTTCTCCTTCCCAACCTTTTTATTGTCTCTCTTCAAAAGTTCTCCATAAAACCCAATAACTCCTGCCTGAAGCATGTGGGATGAATGCTTGTAATATGTCGCTAGAGCACTGCATGCTCTTCCAAAGTGAGATGATTCCATTCTTCGAAAAATGTATGATTTTGGATGGAAGCCACAGGCAGTCAAGATACTGAAAAACTACAGCTCATACTACAGCATCATTCTAAAATCATTTCCATCTACATTAGTCACAAGCTGAAGGCTGGCAATCGCCTTTCACACTGGCTTCATACTCATGCAGATTCAGTTGCCTTCAGCACATCTAACATGAAATTAAACATTTCTATTTCTTTCTCAAGTTCCAGAGCAACTTACAATATTACATAAATAGAAATTATCAACTGGCAGACCAGCCTGCTCATTGAAACATAACCATTTTTATTATTTTTATGACCTAGGTAATGTCTTCTCAGTGGGATCCTTCAATGGACATCAATAGGTTCAACACACAGTACTTTATATCTTAGTTTTTAAAAAAATTTTATTTATTTTACATAATCTGTTTTCCCCAGAAACTGGATCATATGTTGGTATATATACGTTTAGTATGTGCCACAATGCTGTTTTTTGGGAGACACATTTTTTAACTATTCTCAATTCCTTACTTAGGCAACTTAGTAGTTGACTTTTTATTGCATTGCGTTTTTCTCAGTTTCTGCTTGTCAGTGCTGTATTCAGTGTTGAATCTCTAATAACTTTTACATTGCCCTTCCTACATAAGAGTTTTGTAGTCCTGATAATTTTACAACATATTTTGATATAATTATGCTGAGTTGAATTATTTGCATGACAGCCAGGGCCACATGCTAATAAACTTTTACCTTGTTAATGCTGGTGTCTCTTTCACTCCTTTCAGTCCGTCGAGTGGCCCCAAGATTTTCAATCCCTCCCAGTAACCATGAAGTGATGCCTGGGGGCAGTGTAAACTTAACATGTGTGGCAGTGGGTGCCCCCATGCCCTATGTCAAGTGGATGGCTGGCCTTGAGGAACTCACCAAAGAAGATGAAATGCCTGTGGGCCGCAATGTTTTGGAACTGACAAATATCAAAGAGTCTGCCAATTACACCTGTGTTGCAATCTCCTCATTAGGCATGATTGAAGCAGTTGCACAGATCACTGTGAAAGGTAAATAAGACTTTTGTGTACACAATGAGATTTTAATATTCCATTATTGGGTCCAGTTCTAAACTATTTTTAACCATGTCAGCTGTAATGTTCTAGTATTGTTCAAAACTATCTAGCTATGGTTCTTACTCCAGAGGCTGTCAAGTGTTGCTGAAATTTGTACTTCAGTAACTACCAGAGGTACAATCGGCTTTTGAATCCACTGGTTTAGCTTGTAAAAAATAATACTAATTAGACTACTAATAACATAAAACTAAAATAATTTTAAAAATGGTTTTTCCGGTGCATATTCCATTTAAAAACTATAACTTTTTTTTTTCAGCATTGCCAAAACCACCTTTGGATGCTACAGTAACAGAAACTACAGCCACTAGTGTCACCTTAACTTGGGACTCTGGCAATCCAGACCCAGTCTCTTATTATGTTATTCAGTATAAACCCAAAGCTTCAGAAAGCCCATTTCAGGAAGTTGATGGAGTGGCAACAACTCGGTACAGTATTGGGGGACTCAGTCCCTTCTCAGAATATGAATTTCGCATCATTGCAGTCAACAATATTGGCCGAGGACCTCCAAGTGAAGTAATAGAGGCTCAAACAGGAGAACAGGCTCCCTCAAGCCCACCTTTGAAGGTCCAAGCCCGTATGTTAAGTGCCAGTACTATGCTAGTTCAGTGGGACCTACCAGAAGAACCAAATGGTCAGATCAGAGGTTTCCGGGTTTATTACACTACTGATCCACATTTGCCTTTTAGTATGTGGCAAAAACACAATGTTGTTGACAACCACTTGACAACAATAGGAGGTCTGACCACAGGAACCACTTACAGCATCCGTGTTCTTGCTTTTACATCTGTGGGGGATGGACCACCTTCTGAGATCATTCAGGTCAAAACACAGCAGGGAGGTAAGTTTTTATAACAAAAAGACATTGAGTGTGATAACTGGGTTTTTCACCTTTCTTTAAATGGAAAGTGGTGTTAAAATATAATTTATAACGTGCTTTACAGTCCCTGCACAGCCTGTTGATTTCCAGGCAGAAGCAGAAACCGACACGCGCATATTGCTCACATGGCTTCTCCCACCACAAGAACGCATTACCAAATATGAGCTGCTTTACTGGGAAGGAACAGATGGAGAACAGGTTTGTAACTACCATTCAGCATATTCTCGCTTTCTGACATGTTCCCCAAACCATAAATTTTGTATTTCTCAATAGACTGGCAAAGGCATTTAACTGCAAACTAAAAATGTTTGACGCTTTTATCAATTATTTTACATTAAAATCCTGCAAAAATTATGTGGTAGAAGTGAAAAGATTGAAGAGTAAAAATGTTTGAAAGGTAAGCATTTAATTGTGACACTTCATTAAATATGATACTACATTTTTAAAGTGTATTCTGAAGCAAGTTCTTGTAAACATCATTAATTAATATGTATAAGTATTTTACTGAAATTGCTGCACAAGAAAGGTAACAGTGTACTTCTTAACTAGCAATATTTTACATTTTGTATTGTTTCAGCATAAGCTTTTGTTTCACCCTACCTCCTCTTACGCTGTGGAGGGTTTGAAACCGGACACACTTTATCATTTCCGATTAGCTGCATGGTCAGACACTGGAGTTGGGGTTTATACCCCAGCAATTCAAGCTAGAACTGCACAATCCAGTAAGTATGCAAAGAAAGGTTTTATATAATGCTACTTTCTATTTAAAAATACAGTAATTATATGTAAGTTTTATAATGAGTCGTCATTACTTCGTGTTTGGTGCAAAAACTGGTAAGTTTTTTTTTTTCTCTTCTATGAAATAAAACCCTGTCAGGCATGATTCCTACCCAAAAGCATTTATACCCACCCATCCTTCCACTATATATGTTATAGCAAACCTTGGCATGCCAGTTGTTGCAGAGATACAACTCCTATGTCAGTTCCATACCATTTCAGCTTGCAGATTAAGGTTGCAGGGAGTTTTTCTGCAATATCTGCAGTAGCAAATTTTCCCTATCCTTGCTGTAATTGGACACTAGACCCTTGCTCGCTTTTAGGTGCCTAATGTTTTTTTGATTTGCTGCTTTCCCTAAAGTATTGAAATGCTGATATTGTAGGGTTTTATTGAGCAGCTTATATATATTATGCAAAATGTTTGCAAAATAGTATGGATTTGTGAGGTGCATGTGTAGGAATTTATCAGTTTGTGATGATGTAGTGAGCAGAAGACAATGGTAGGTAGAAGCAGATAGATTATTTTTTAAATTTATAGTGATATCTGTCAACCACAATGTTTAATTTGGACATTTACAATCTGAAATCTGTTTACAGATTTGAAGGGGCAGAGATCATAGGCATATCCTAGGCATATGTAGAGTGTTCGAAGTGCAGCTACATTCCAGCCAATGTCTGGCCTCCATTAAGCATGGATACATACTGTTCCTAATACATGGAATACATTCAATAAAGTTACTACTTAACGACAAGAACGTTTCTGTTCATTTATAGCAGATAGCAGTTGTTCAGAGTTCCCCTTCCTTTATTTTCATGGCCTGTGAACGCTTCTGCTTATGTTTTTGTGTTTTATCATTGGTTTGTGAAACTATTACCTATCCCAGTAAAACATAGAGGGAAAAATGGCTTGCTGTCCTGTAAAGCTGCTTAATGGACAAGTTACACTGTACAATTTTTTTACATCTGAAGTCTGAATCTGCTTATCTAGTCCCTGCAAATACTATTTATTGGCATCAAATATGAAAGAGCTGTCTATTCTATTGTTCAAAATGCATTTGACTCATATCTATCGTCCTTTGTAAGAACTAAAGCCATTGTATTCTAAACCACCTATCTGTTGTGTAAACTTGTGCCTTAGGCTTTGAGTTCATGGGTCCTGTGACAGTTTATGAACTGCTGTGTAGCTATGGGGACAGCCATTCAATCACCACTGCACATGGCCTGAAGGGTGCCACTGCTCTTAGCCTTGCATGTTTTTGCAGGCTGAGAGAAGCAGATCCCCTCAGTGTCCTTGCTTAATTAATTTGAATCTGATCTGCCTGCATGCGCTCACACACAGTGGATGTCAGCCCGGAGATGCCTCCATTCATGTATTTGGGCTGACTTCTGCTCAATGTGAGCGCAAACAGGCAGATCAGATTCAAATCAATTGAGCAGGGACACTTCTTTTTTTACAACTTAAATTTTATTTGGTTTTAGCATTTAAGTTTCCAAGCATAATAAAATTACACACTACATATATAAAAGAAAAAAAGGTCATGGTAATTATTTTCACAAAGTTCTCTGTTAGTGAAGAAGGAAAATGGAAGCTAGCACAGTTGCCACAATAAGCTCCTTGTAACACACAAGTGGATAGCAAACATTGATGAAAAATGAGGTAGTATGCAAGTATCCTGATATCTACAGGTGTTATTCCCCTTACCCCTGTATAAGTATCTGAGACATATAATAATCCCACTTCGACCAGACTTTCTCGTGTTTAGGCAAGGACCCGCGATGCTTAGCTGTCATTTCTTCCATTAGTTTCATATCACGAATGCGTGAGATAGTTTCGCCTATCGTTGGGGCTCGAGATGTTTTCCAATTAGAGGTAATAGACAATCTGGCTGCTGTGTAGATTAAATTCAGGAGTTTCTGTTCTGGGGGGGGGGGGGGGGATATCTGCGTGGGGTAGGCCTAATAGTGCATTGGATGCATGTATAGGTATTTAAAAAAAAAAAAAAAAAAGCTTTGTCACCATGTCCAATAGCTTTCCAGAATTCAGATAGTTTTGGGCAGAACCACATAATATGAGAGAGAGAGCCCTCTTGTCCACATGCCCTCCAGCACAATGCTTTGGTTTTTGGGTACATTTTGCTTAGCTTCACTGGGGTATAGTACCACTGAAATATAGCTTTGTAAATACTCTTTCTGTCTCACACAGAACACTTCTCCGAGCGTTCTAGTGGGTACACTTCTTAGCCTGCAAACATGCAGTGGAGCCCTTCAGCCCTTGTGCCCACAACAGCCTTATAGCACAGTGCTAGACTGAATGCTGGCCCCATAGTTGTACAGCAGTTCACAAACTTTTTCAGGGCTTCTAAAGCAAACAGTATTTTTACAGTTCAGGTTTATTAAATGCATAAAAAGACTTTGTTTTTTGGTGTCACTTTTATTTGCTGGTATGATGTTCGCCAGCACACTCTTGAACTTTTAAGTGATTCAGTGTAATTATACAGTCTTGATTAGTTGCCAAATTGCCCCTTTGTAGTATAAATTATATATTTTCCAAATTGCCCTTTATTAATTATAACGTGATACAATGGTAACAGTTTCACAGTATTTCTTTGCATCCTTGTCATTTTGCATCTGTCATGTTCATTCCCCTACCCTTGCCTGCATTTCTTTATCCTCAGCACCCTCAGCCCCACCACAGAATGTGGAGTGCACAAGTCTTAGCTCCACTGCCATCCGGGTAAGTTGGGTGGCCCCTCCAGCTTCAAGTCGCAACGGGGCCCTAACCCGCTACTCACTTGCCTACCAGGCCTTGGCTGGGGAGGACACAACCCGGCATGTTGTGGACAGCATCCCACCAGAAATCTCCAGCTGGGAGATCAAGGATCTGGAGAAATGGACTGAGTACAAAGTGTGGGTGCGAGCTCATACAGATGTAGGGGCTGGGCCTGAAAGCTCCGCCATCATTGTGCGGACAGATGAGGATGGTAAGTGTACCAAATCTGGCACTCCCCTCTCTGCACAAGGGGCAGCTTTTCTGTGTATCTCTTTCTATATCTTTTTCTATAGCACAGTAAAAGCAACACATAAAAGGCTGCAACCATTCAGCTCATATCTGTATCCTGATACAAGTCTTCTGATGTGCATTAATATTGGACCATGTACACAAATTATGTGACAGCAGTGGGATTTAAGTTTTGCAAACATTATTTTAACAGGCCCAAGCTTCCCAAAAGATTGAATATAAGAAAATGTTCATGTTTAGCAATGTTGTAATCAGGGCTATTTCCAAACATAATTCTTTAGCTGAATTGTTGTTTTGGCTTACTTTCCGCATTTTATATAGCAAATGTATAAGTTTATAACACAGGTGGTGCACCACAAATCATCATTTTTCTTTTACTTAGCTCATGAACATCTTGAAAATTCCATAAAAAATCTTATATATAACTTGTCGATATAGACTAAACATAGTTAATGTGTTTTATGGTTCTACCACTGCTGTCAGTATAAGATTTGTTCATGGCAGTTAGAGCTCCATGTTTTTACTTCATTCCCCCTTGTGCAATTTACGAAAATTTTGCTCTTCTATTCTATTCCATTCCATCCCATTCCTCTCCAGTGCCGAGTGCACCACCGAGGAAGGTTGAAGTAGACTCTGTAAACTCCACATCTGTGCGAGTCACATGGAAATCTCCTCTACCAACCAAGCAAAATGGACAAATTAGGGGCTATCAGGTCACTTATGTTCGTCTAGAAGGTGGAGAGCCTCGAGGGAATCCCATCATAAAAGATGTTATGCTTTCAGAAGCTCAAGTAAGTTTTGACAAGTAGCAAGGTATGCATAGCAAATGCTGAGGCTTTTCTTTTTAGCCATATTAGAAAAAAATTATATTTTGTCCCAGGAAGAAAAAAAAATTACATTTTGTCCCAGGAAGAGAAAAAATAAAATTTTGTCCCAGGAAGAAAAAAAGCAATTTTGGAAAAAAATATTTCACTCCATAAAATGGAGTCTCCACTGGTTTGACTACTTCTGTCCTTCTCTTTGCCCACTTGTTTCCTTGATCTGCAGCCCACTAACCCATAGCTGGCTGCAGTACACGTGTTGTGTCATGCTACAGTCATCAAGCATAGATCTCTTTTGTTGCTCTATGGGTAGCAATGTATAGCTTACATGCATATACACAGACTTACCCAAATAAACTCTTCTTTATAACCTCCAGAACTTTCCTCATCACAATTGTCTAAGTATGTGTATAAAAAAAAAATCCCATCACAGCATGTTTCCCCTTCAGATTTGTTTTGCATGTAACCCTTTTCCACTAGTTTGCCTGTAGAAAGCTTTATAGTCTTTGTAGATGCTGTTTTTCTAGCTAGATTCTGTGACAAAACCATTGTTTATAGCTATACTTGTTACCCTTCTGTTTTGGCTCAATGAGCCTGTAAACCCATGCCTGCATTACCCATTTACCCCCTGCTCTCTCTGTCTTACCAGTGGAGACCTGAGGATGTAGGAGATTACGTGAGTATCCATTGTATCTAATGTCTCTGGGCCGACTGCGTGATCGCATTTAATTTCAGGACAACAGCAGACTGTCACAGAGACAACCTCTTGCCGAGGAGTGAATAGCACCAGCAAGCTCCAGCTTATGTGTTCAGTGGGAATAATATTTACATTAAAGACAGAACCTTTAGAGAGTCCCATTACAGAATAGCCAACTGTCTTGGGTAATTCTAGTGCTGTGAGAATCTTGGATTTGCTTGTTCCATTTGCAGTTGCCCTGGGAAGCATATTATGGTCTCTGTGACAGTCTTGTGTCTGTTGCATAATCATTGGTTAACTTGTTGATTTCTTGAATTCTTGTCCTTTGCAAATCCACTTTACTCTATTTCCACCATTATCACACTCTGCTGTTGTTTGACTTTCCTTCTTTCCCATAATCCACTCCTTCAAATCTTGCAAGCATGGAGTGGCAAAATTAATTTGCATGGAGGCCTGGCAGATCATGGGTTGTTTTGGTTTCTTAATCATCGGGGATTGTATTGGTCAGAATTTATTTTGGCTGGTGCAGGGGCTGATAAATACACATACCCTTGTTACATCTAGCCTTGTGATTGTCATGCTAAAGGCAATATGGCATACGCTTTGGCTTAATGACTTGCACAGGACATTGATATTTTATGAAGCTTAAATTGTAATTCTGCATTCACGTATTCCATACAAAACATTGCATAGATTACAAGTGACAGCTTTCATGTTTTTTGCAGTTCATTTCCTAGTCATGGGCCGTTTTGTCTTTCTTTTTTTGAACCCGCTGCAGAACACTAAGCCACTGATTTTCTTTTGCAAGAATGCAAAGCATCCTGGCTTCTATAAGATGCTCTTGTAGCTCCCCCTAGTGAGCTGATTCATAATTACAAGTGCTTGATATATCATTCCTGTGTGACACTGTATATCTCCATTATTTAGGATGCTGTTATCACCGGCCTCTCTCCTGAGACCACTTATTCCATCACTGTAGCCGCCTACACTACTAAGGGAGATGGTGCTAGAAGCAAACCCAAGGTTGTTAGCACCACAGGAGCTGGTAAGAACAGATTGTAAACTGGTGTATTTGGGGAGAGGCTTGTTGTTTGTCTTTAAAGATATATTTGGATAACCTGTGGAATACTGCCCTCTATATACTAATTGGAACAAATAGAATTTTATCAACTATTTTAACTACTATAGTTCACTTTATTAAGAGACAAATTGTTGACATCTTAGCTTAAGCTATCAGAGAAGGGAAACCGCAAAGCATATCCAAATGACATAATTTCTTAGAGGAAAAGTATTATTGATGTACTACGTAAAATTGTTACAGGTACATCTGTATAGGCTAGATTGTTTAATAAAAAATGAAAACATCAAAATGAAAACAAAACGTATTCTGAGACCAGACAAGTGTTTCTAAGCTATTGTTTGAAAGCTCATGGGCTGCCAGTTGGGCAGCTGTAAATTAAGCATTGTTGCATTCTGCTTTGCATTGTAATGATGATCAGTAAAAAAAATCTCTGTTCCTTATAATGCATAGGTGTGAATTGTATTTTTTAATTTCCAGAAGTGGCAGCAGTTTCTCCTCTTACATTCTACTTCACTGTGTTAACCAAACAATCAAGTATGATTAAAATATTTTAAGCAGAAACTAATGATGAAAATCCAAGAAAATCATTTTTTGGATTATTATTCAGGTACAAATTCATAGAACTATTCATCTCTTTCAACTTGTGGCCCTTCATCTGAACCCTAGTAGTGCACAAATAGCTGGTGAGATGCTGTTTGAAGAACAGTGACATACAACTGTAACTGGGTCTTACTTGCTCGGCACGGGTAATGATGTGTGTTCACTCGTGTCTTCACAAAGTCACTGTGCCAGCATTTCTGGACATGGGCAGCATAGTGTATAGGATAGAAAGGAAAATTAGGTTTGTACTTGTTTATTTCTGCAGTAATTACAAATTTATTCAGGATATAGTGCTGGCCAACATTGCCATTCAAAGCAGTGATATTAGTCATAATTCTACATATAATTTTATGGGTAAAGCTGCAGGTTGTGATACCTGTAATGGACCAGCACATAGAAAATTTTCAATGCTATTTGGGCATCATTATAATCAATTTAAATTCTTAATACAATAATATCTTTCAGTGCCTGGTAAACCCACTATGATGATCAGCACCACAGCACGGAACACTGCTCTGATCCAGTGGCATCCTCCAAGAGAGATTGTGGGAGAGTTGTTGGGATATCGCTTGCAGTACAAGCGAGTGGACGAAGACAGGTTTATTACTATTGACTTTGGCAAGAATGAACATCACCACACAGTGACTGGGCTACATAAAGGTGCAACGTATATATTTAAGCTTTCTGCAAAAAACCGAGCTGGTTCAGGGGAGGAATATGAGAAGGAAATTTCCACACCTGAAGAGGTTCCTAGTGGTTTTCCTCAAAACCTTCAAGTAGTTGGACTTACCACATCTACAACTGAAGTGTCCTGGGAACCACCAGTGTTGTCTGAGCGCAATGGAAAGATCACCAACTACACAGTGGTGTATCGTGACATCAATAGCCAGCAGGATCTCACCAATGTCACTCGGGACACATATATAACACTAGTCAACCTCAAGCCAGACACCACCTATGACATTAAGGTTAAGGCAAGAACAAGCAAAGGTGCTGGCCCTCTAAGTCCTAGCATTCAATCACGTACCATGCCTGTTGATCAAGGTAACAGAAGGGAGATGTAGAACATATAAAGAGTACAGACATGTATATTAGTAACTGACCAATTTCTTCCCTGTTTTTACAGTGTTTGCTAAGAATTTCAGAGTCAACGCCGTGACAAAAACCTCTGTCTTGCTAAGCTGGGAGCTGCCTGATTCTTACAAATCAGCTGTGCCTTTCAAGGTTAATATACAAAAAATAAGCAAATGTGCACATTTCTTTGTCACATTAGACTACAAAATTAAGAAAAGTATATTATAGTGGCACAATGTGACTGTGCTGGACAATTTTTCCAGGAAGTGGAACAATTTTAGATATACATCAAGAAAACACACTTGACCATGTACAACTATTGAGTTGATGGCATACACATTAGTCTTGCAGAGCCTTGAGTACGTTAGGAGCCACGAAAATACTTAAGTGGTTGAGCTTGACCTTACTGCTGAAGCAGAATTCTGCACTGAAATCCATTTCTCAAAAGACCAAACAAATGTTTTCATATTTAATTTTGAAATCTGACATAGGGCTAGACATATTGTCAGTTCCCAGCTGCCCCTGGTCATGTGACTCTTGCTCTGATAATCTTCATTCTCTCTTTAGTGCTTTACTGTTTGATGGATTCCCCCCACATGACATGACCAGGCAAAATGACCAAAGATGGCTGCCTGCTCACCAATATTACAACTAATAAAATACATTTGCTGGTTCAGAAATGAAATTTTACATGGTAGAGTGAATTATTTGCAGTGTAAACAGTGTAATTTAGAAATAAAAACTACATTATAGAAATCATGACCGTGTCCCTTTAAACTTTTACACATAGAGGCATAGGGCCTTACCCAGCCATAAAGTGATCCAGAATTTAATGTATACTATTATGTCTGTATAAGAAGCAGCATTGACTTGTCTTGAATATTAATAGACATGTGTTTATATATATATATATATATATATATATTTATTTATATATATATATATATACACACATACACATAACTATTTATTTTTTGTTCTTTTAGATATTTTACAATAATCAACATGTAGAAGTTGATGGACACTCTATGCGCAAATTGATAAATAATCTCAAGCCAGATACAGAGTACTCCTTTGTACTGATGAACAGGGGGAGTAGTGCAGGTGGACTGCAACACCGTGTGTCCATCCGCACAGCACCAGATGTTCTGAAAAGCAAGCCTTTTTCTGCCAACAAATACATGGAGGAGGGCAGGTTCACCTTGCTGTTGCCTCAGGTTCAGACTACTGCCACAGTAAGGTAAGAGGAATCGGACTGTTTATGATAAAAGCAGATGAAAAGGCAATGAATGATAAACAAACAGACTTCATTTATTATTTGCTAAATATTTTCTTTTTGTTTTTTCTGATAAGGTGGTATTATATTGTAGTTGTCACACTGGACAGTTCCAGCAGAGGTCTGACTTCTCGCTGGCAGAGCCCTGAAGAAATGGAAGTAGAACAGGTAATCTATACTGCATTATTGAGCACAAACACTGGAGTGAACATTTCTCTCCAGGGCCACCATCAGGGGGGCACAGTTAAGGTTGCCACCTTGCAACCCTAGGGACAGTTGTATCCTGGGCCCAGCAGGTATTTGTGTGGGGGGGGGGCAGCCATGCTTCACTTATTTTATTAGCTGGGCCCCCCTGCTGTCAGCACACTGGAATCTTCAGAAGAGAGGACAGGCGCTCTGGTGCGTGTATGATCTGTCTTCTTTTCACTTCTCTGTATCCTCATTGGTTTAGGAGGAGAGGGGAAGATCCTCATTGGTTGATTAAGTTTAAGTCCCAGTAAAGTTGTACAGAGATCGGATTGGTGAAGTAAGATCTTCCCCTCTCTTTCTAAACCAATGAGGATACAGAAGCGACTGATCATACACGCACTGGAGCTCCTCTGCTCTTTTCTGAAGATTTCAGCATGCTGACAGCAGGGGGCCCCAGCATGGTCGGGCCCCCCTTAAAAGGAGGGTCCACCAGTGGATATTAATAACTTGTGAGTGGGGTGGCAGGCCGTCAATATTTTTTTTTTTACTTGCAGGGGGGCCCGTGCCACCAAATTTTAGTTTTTTTTTACATATTTTCTGATAATAGGGACCCAGGCGCAAAGGTTTTTTTTTTAAAAATATTCTTTGGGGCATTCTCGGCATATAGACTCTTCCAACAATCCAATCACAACGGCACATTGTAACTCTTCAGAGAGGTGACATCTGCAATTCACAGAGGTGTTGATTCTGTGTAGTTCCTGTGATAGGATTACCAATGTGTCATGCAACTCCTAGACACAGATGTTACTTGCGAGGGTTGCATCAATGGATGTGTGAAGAGTTCTGACACTGCCGGGGTACAGAAATTAGAACAGCATTGTATGTAGCAGACAGACGGTGTCGAATTCAATAGTCCGCCAGTTTTCTCGCTGTTCTTTATCTGTACCCAAGCGGCTTCAGAACACTTCACACATCCATTCATGCAACTCTCGCAGGTAACACCTGTGTCTAGGAGTTGCATGACATTGGTAATCCTATCACAGTTGTGATCGGATTGTTGGAATAGTCTATATGCCGAGAAGGCCCCTATATGCCGAGAAGGCCCCTACACCAGTCAGTTGAACTGAAGAAGTGAAAAGTCTTCTTTAAAATTTCTCAGCAAGTCCAGTTGTTTTGTGTTACTTGTGTTAGATATACCATGACCTGAATGAATGATAATCTTCATAGTCACTTTGGGGCCCCAATTTGTTTTTCAACTTGTATGGGGGACCCTGGCACCAAGGTTTTTTTTTTTAAACTTATAGGGGGCCCTGGTCACCAATTTTTTAATGGGGGCTCTGGCACCACAGTTTTTTTTTTAACCTATAAGGGGGCCCTGACCATCAATAGCTTTTTGTAACTTGTGTGGGGGCATTACGTTTTTTAGCGCTGATGTCTGTGTGATCTTTTAACTGGTGTTGAGTGGGCAGGATCTGGGGTTGTATGGAGCCCAGTGATTTCTAATGGCGGCCCTGTTTGTCTCTACTAACTTGAAATTTCCCATCTCTGTGTTGTTTCCTTCCTTAATATATTTTCATCTAATTAAATGTAGTGAGGGCTACTCAATAAATGCATGCTCTAAACTGGTCCATATTCATTCCCAAGGCATCAAGTGAGCACAGAGCACTTAAAACCTTTATCTGCACATCACACTTTCTGATGACCCTGTCAGATTTAAATGCATGTTTATTTTCTTTTAGATACTTGAAGCAATTAACCAGGGAACTCGTCGCCATAGAAGACAGACAAGCAAGAATAAGCCATACGTAGCAGCCCGAGTAAACACACTTCCAGAATCCTTCACTTTGGGTGACAATAAGGAATACAATGGGTTCATCAATAAGCCACTGAATCCAGATTTAAGCTACACCTGCTTTGTGCTGGCTGCACTAGAAGATGGGGACACTGTAAGTTTGGATAATTTTTAGAAAAGCTGATATTCCTACTTTTTTTTAATGTAAGGTGTTAAATACATCAATTTAAAAATTATCTCACCCCTGATAAAGGTACGCCAAGAGGGGAATCTGACTTCCGTCAGAAAGGTAATTGATTCTCAAAAGAAAGAAAAGGATTTCTGCGGGACCCCACGTAGTTGGAGAAGTCCGCAACACGAGGACTGTGGTCTCTGTAATTAACTATTTCTATGCTGGTGATGAGGCTGTCTATTCTTAAAAAACCACGAATCCAAGTGCGCTTAATAAAGAGAAAAGATTAGAAGAGAAGGCACTGCAACACTCAATTCTAAAAGGAATGATAGACTCTCCTATAAAATTCAATAAAAAAGGTATAAGCCTTTTTTTTAAAATTTATTAAAGGCACAACTTACTGTAAAAAAAAAAAAAAAAAAAAACGGCTTATACCTTTCTTATTGAATTTATAGGAGAGTCTATCATTCCTTTTAGAATTGAGTGTTGCAGTGCCTTCTCTTCTAATCTTTTCTCTTTATTAAGCGCACTTGGATTTGTGGTTTTCACCAGCATAGAAATAGTTAATTACTGAGACCACAGTCCTCGTATTGCTGACTTCTCCAACTACGTGGGGTCCCGCAGATAGCCAATATCAAGATAGTCTTAACGGGACTTCTCCACCTCTCTAAATTTTCCATTTTCATTCCTGCTTTCTTTCTGGAGCGCACAACTCAATTTGTATCACGCATTGAATTTGACACAAGCAATCAATATAATTATACAATTTATCAAGTATTTAATTAATTTATCTTTATTTGTTAAAGCAATCGGTCATTAACTTTATATGTACCTATTGGATATTTGTGTTTAAACATTACAGAGCACTTGGTATTGTGGCACTAATAGAATTAATTATTGTGTGTTAATTTACGAAATTTATTTAAAAAAAAAACATAAGTACAAGCACTTTATAATGTTAAGAATATATATATATATGTGATTGGGGCACTGCAATACCAGCCATCTTGGATAAACATCGACAGCTAACAAAGGGGAAATCCTTTTCTTTCTTTTGAGTGTTAAATACATGGAATAGTCTAACTGCTGATGCACTGGGAATTTAGTAAAAGATTTCAATCACATCTTAATTACAGGTACTGGCAAGAAATATATTTGTCTTTTGGATGGCTATATTAGAGGGTCTGTTTAAATCAGGGCCCCATTATCAGATCTCCTGGTGAAAAAGTCTACCCCTTGTACCGCTGTCACTAGATTGTTTTAAAATAATGTAAATAATGTTTTTCTCTATGTAATTTGTAGTGACAAATTGGTATCTTTGCAGTGCAACTAGAGAACCGGTTAACTAACTAAACAGAACTAGTATATGAGAGGGGAGAATATTTGCAGAGAATAAGCTGCTCAGTTGCCAAGAGTGCTTAAAAAGGAAAGTATTTAACAATCCCTTCATAAAGCCTCTTATTTGACATATTTTTATGCAGAAAAAGTATGCAGCCAGCCCATACTCAGATGATATTGTGGTAGAGGTGTCCTCACTGGCCAAACAACAGGAAGAGCCGGAAATGCTTTGGGTCATGGGTCCCGTTCTAGCTGTAATTCTTATAATAATTATTGTTATCACCATTCTACTTTTCAAAAGGTAAGGAATATCTACATGATCCACCTTCCTACCCCAATAAAAGTTATATTTCAGAAGCCTAAGCAACTTTCCAGTATTTCTCTGATGAATCAGTAATGACAAATAAATGTACATGCAATAACTAAATATTCGCTTAAATAAGAGACTGAATGTTTACTCATGGTTTAAAGCAGTGACCTAAAAAATGCATGAAAACTATTTGATCTTCACACCTTGTTCTCAGTCTGTGTGTGTGTAACCCTCCACTCTACAGGTTATGCTTGCTGTATACTATATTTTTTTTGTTTGTGCTACATTTTATCAACAACTTCAGTTAACTGCTTTATTTCTTTTTCTGTGTTTTGCCTGTACGGACCTAGTAAACAGGAAAGGTAAGATGTTCTGATCATATCTCATAGTTTGGCTAAATTATCTCTTGCTGTTCCAGGAAGTGCAGACATTTTACAAAGATTTAATGTGCACAGCAAAGATTAAGCTCTTGATATAAGCCAGCATATCTTGGTGTTTTGGCTACAACAAAAGCAATATGGTGGATGTGGTTTTGCAAAATCTTCACTTGCATAACCATATCTTAAATGTGAATATTAATAGTAACGTTAGCACTTAGATACCTGACACATCTTAAGGTGGCCATACACATAGAGCTCACCAAACGAGTGGATCTCTCCAACCTAGAGGTGGATATTGGTCTGATCTCTAAGGCCCAACAATCAAATAATATGGCCAGTCAGATTGAGGGACCACATCAACGAATAGATGTGCTAGATATAGATGTACTAGATATAGATGTGCTAGATATAGATGTGCTCCTTGATCCGACTGGATGTTTCCCCCTGCAGCCAACACAACTAATAGATTAGTCAGTTCAAACGTTTTATTGCCCCTAGGTTGTTTTTTAGCTTTATGATGTTTATGCAGAAACCCAATATCCAGAAACCTCAGAATTTCAGGAAGGCCGTTTTCCATAATTTGCTTTTTTCAGTAATAATAGAACTGTACTTTTGTAAACAATCCTATCTAAACTAGTATAAATCCATACTGGTGGCATTGGTTTATGTAATGTCTAAATGTCTTTTAGTAGGCTTTATGTACAGTAATCCAAATTACAGAAAAAAGTTTCATCCAGAAAACCCCGGTTTCAGGCATTCCGGATTATAGGTCTCATAACTATACTCTTGCTTTGTCGAAAGCCACCTCTTCACTGTGAATGTCCAAATGCCATTTTCTATATCTGTCCGTAGTGGATCCACTTTTATTTAAATCATATGTTAGGTATCCACTAGTGAATCCAAGTTTTTTTTCCCTGGGCTGGTGTTCCTGGCCAAGTTTAATATTTTCTATTGGCCATTTACTTACTCGCACTTGCAGACCTCTAAGTCTGTGCTAGGGACGTAAGCAAGATGGTGGCAAGGTGCTATGTTACTTTTCCCCCTCAGTGTCCATCTGCCAAAGGACCAGAAAGCCATTTTTTAAAGGTTGACAGTGCTACCATATTAAGCTACTGGCAAGTGCAGATTAATGACTGGGCCCAGTAATGGCGGAAAACGTTAAAACAAAATATATAGAACTACATAAATACAGTATATATAGGACTACAAATGCTACTGCTTATTCTGCAGTTGGGATAGAATGTTCAGCAACCATGTGTCTAATAAAGTTCATGTACAACTGAACGACCCAGTAGCATATTTGTGCATGCATCATACATCAGTGCATTCAATTCCAGGTGAAATTGTTGATAGCATTAACTGTTATAGAGTTTAGAAAAACTTTTTTGCAGTGTCTTAAAGAGGTACTGACACCTGAAATTAAACTCTTTTTACATCTATTAAAATATTGGCTTTGAAATCTACTTCTAACTTTACCATAAAGTATTTGCATGATGCTTTTACATTACCTGTCTGATCCCCCATGTTCCTGTATGAGGGGGCTGCCATATTTGTGCAGCAGGAGTCCGTTAGCATTAGAAACAGTAACTAACAGGCTGAGATGGGACAGTCAGGCTTAGGAACTTCAGCTAACCATTATATACAAAAACAAACCTCTCGGCAAAAAATGATCAACATGACCTATAAGTAACATTTAATGTACATTAATTTTTTGGCCTGGCATCAGTGTAGGTGCTACATGGTTAGCAAGCAATGTGGCAGCCTGCCAATAACACAGTGCCTAGGTTTACAGGTATGCTATGGGTAAAAACATATTCCCCCCCAGCACTCCTAAGCCAGCAGGATGATGGCATACTGTTGTCATATAATTACCAATGCTTGTTAGAATACATATCTATACAAAATTTAAAGGGACAGTTCAGTATAAAAATGAAACTTAAGTAACTAGACAGGCTGCGCAAAATCTAAATAATTTTCAATAAAGTTAGTCAGGAAAAAATGTTTAACTGGATGTCCAACATAATGGGCAGAACACTACTACTTGCTTTGCAGCTGTTTAACCTGTTAACAGCCAGTTACCAATGAGCGATTTGAAAGGGGGGGGGTCACATGGGATGTAACTGTTAGTTGTTTTTCATCCTTAGCACACAGGCCTCCCTTCAAGATGCTGACAAACTATGAGGTTAGAAAGCTGCAAAGCAGGAAGTAATCCTGTGGCTATTATGTTAAGATATGCTTACATCAGCGACCTGGGTCCGTAGCGAGTGTGTGTATGTGGTGGGGGGGGGAAACTGATGGGCGGTGGTACCAGCCTAAAGGCCACTTAGAGTAAGATCTGTGGGGAGTGCACGTTTGCTCCCAAATTATTGGTATACCGTTCCTTAAATGACGAGGAATGATAAGGAAACCATTATTTTCTGATACTGCACTGGTATGCCCATGCTATGTAAAATTACAGAACTGCAAACCCCTGGTGGCTTACATTTTGGCACCCCTCAATAGTCGGGCTTTCTTGTCCTATAATACAATTACGTGTGTGTGTGTGTGTGTGTATATATATATATATTTTTTTTTTACTCATGGTTAAATTAGCCATCAGTACACCCTGCTTTTTCTTGTGGGACAGTGACTATGGGTGGCCCTGATATGCCCACCTGGGAAATGTCAGGCTGATCCGATCATGTGCCCTAATGCCCAACAATCGGACCACAATAGAGGAGATACAGCAGTTGGATCACAGGACCGCATCAATGAACAGATGTGGCTGTGATCCAACGGGATTTTTAGTCCTGTCCAATCGACATCTGCCTGTCTTTAGGCCAGATATCGCTCGGTAAAGCCCGTCGGAGGGCCCCATACACAGGCCAATAAGATGCCGACTTTTATCTGCCCGTGTATGGCCACCTTATCATGAATCTGCAATCCCCGCCATAAAATAAGATATGGCTTCTCTTGTTGCCACAAAGGAAATGGTAATAATGACTAGAGTACCGTAAATGTTACAAATATCCAACTTTTTTTCAGAAGTAAAAGCAAAAATCTTTTATTTTGATGACTGTATGCATTTTGTATGTAAGCATAGCTGTAAATAATTTGTAATTTATTCTTACTATGTGTGACCATATATTGTATGCATAAATAGTAGATAAATGCATCACGGACTCTCATTGCTAATAATCTAATCACTGTCTCTTTTTGGCTGTTAGGAAAAGGACCAACTCGCCTCCAGGCAAAGATGACCAGTCAGTAGGACTTAAGGACTGTCTCCTCGCTCACTCCTCTGATCCAGTTGAAATGAGACGACTAAACTACCAAACTCCAGGTAACCACCAGTACACACAAACTAGGGAAACTCTGTTCTGTCTGGTGGGGCAAAACACTTAAAGCTGGAAGTTTTGTCTAAATATGTATTTGATATAGAACTTCTATAGTTGTCTGTAAGCTTATTTGCTAGTGCCGGTTTTAAAATATTTGCTAGGAAATATACTTAAGTACACTGGCATTACAGAACCAGCTTACCTATCCGTTACCAGAACCAGCTTATCTATGTTATTTAGAATATATGGTGAATTGATGCAGCTATAGAGGCAAAAACACTTATTAGGGAAATTTGTCTCCCTGCGAGGCAGCAAGTATAAGCTTGGGTATAAAAGGACCTTTAGTGCTTTATCTCTCCTTCTCTTGCTGTCCTTTTTCTTTTCCATCTTTTCCATCCAGTAAGTTCTATCCTTTTGTCCAGGACCTTATATTTCCTCTCTCTCAAGGTTGAGATTAGCCAATGGTTTAATGCTCTCTCGCCTTAGTATCTCTTCGATATTACCAGTAAAGAATATTTTGACATAAATGTGCTTTTCTAACAAGCATGTGTTCATTTCTGTAGTAGAGCAAACATGTTCTTTAAGTGTTGTATCACATGGTCACGTGACCAGTAGCAGGATGACAATTCTAGTCATATGCAGGGAATGCTTTTTCTGCCAGGGTTAGTGGTGTGGGAAGAAGCTCCTAGATTAACATCAATGATGTACTGGGCTCATAGCGCACCACCAAGTATCTGTTCATGCTGGGAATGTGCATTAGGCTGAGACATGTCTCAGATGATCACATTCTGAGTGATGAATAGAAAAAAAATGAAAAGCAAGTCTGCACAGTCAACTAGATGGGTCTCTTGTCTTTGGTAAATGTCACTGAATGGAAGTTTACACAGAAAATCAGCTTCTGTATAGCAGCATCTTGTATTTTGCACCTTAGATCTGTTGGATACAGCTAGATGAAGACAATTTAAAATGGTAATTTTATAATACATGTTAATTATAATGTGGGGTCTTCTCTAGCTGAAGGGGTTGTAGCCATTGTAATACTAGGTCTTGCATTTTGAGAAGAAACGTGCATGGGGTTAACTGGTGGATGGCTGAGAATGAGTGGCATTCAGAAAGGACCTATTAGAAGTTAAATGGTTGGTTTTCAGACTCCATTTCTTACTAGTGAATAGTCACAGGGCCCCAGAATCGGCTCATCTGCCCCTCTAACTCCTTTCTGTTCTCTGCTGCTTTTGTTTTCCTTGCAGGTTCCAGTGTCCCCAGTTACCCGAATATCTCAAGTTAGTTTTACAACCTGCTGTAATCATGTAGAAAAGTTGCCAGTTTCCCCACACCTCACTCATGAATGGCTCACAATACTACTACTCTGGCCCCACTTCTTCTCTTCTATCACTCACTTCCCTCCATATCTTATTGACACTTTGTTGCATTTATTTGTCTTTCCCTGCTTAGTCTCTGCTGTCACTTTATTTCCCTCATTCACATTTCATTCGCTAGACAGCCTGATGTTTGTGATTTTTTTACTTTGCTAGGAAAGCAATAGTTGGGGTTGTTGGAAGTGCAGGAGTCAGAGCAAATTTATTTGGTGGATGTGTGTGCAATATGACCCCACTGTACTCTCTGCAGTTTGACAGACAATTGTACATTGGTATCATATTTGTTCTATGATATTTTCCCTTCTATAAAGCAGTACATCCCTACACAAACGTTTGCTGCTTTGTATACTTCCAGTCATAGAGGGATAATGAAGGGATTCTGATTCTCAAAGCCCTCTGGACCGGCCACCCTTGACATCCCCATCTTTTTTTGTTGTTTGTTTACATTGTTCTTTGTTCTAAAACTAACCCTACCTTCAACCCAACACTTGTTTATTCCAGGTTCTATTTCCTCCAGCTCCCCTCTGTCCTTTCCTATTCTAGCATCAATCCTTTTCTCTTTCATCCAGCCATACTATTTTGTGCTTTTACCTGACTGGTGGCTGTCATTCAATTTTTTCATTTTCCAGCCACCCTCGATATTTAAGTTGAAGCAACAACTATTTTAGTTATTTAGTCTCTTTAGGCACACCCTTTGTCTTCTGATCCTAACGCATCCACTGTTACAGCAGTCACTGTTACAGTACTGGGGGGCTGCAACATATCACCACCTCTGCTGAGCATGTAGACCAGCAATATTCAATCACATATTGCTGTTTTTATCTGGTTATTGCAGCATGCTGTCTTTTTGTGCAGTTTCCCGTCCTTCCATTTCATGGCAGTGTCCATTGACATTGTTTGGTTCAGGAAACCCACTGGAAATCTGAGTTTTTTGTACATGTGCTTTCTTTTGCTCCAGGTATGAGAGACCACCCTCCAATCCCAATCTCTGACCTAGCAGACAACATCGAAAGACTGAAGGCCAATGATGGACTCAAGTTCTCTCAGGAATATGAGGCGAGTAGAGCAGAATAAATATTCAATAGACAACATATTTTGACACCAAAACATTTAAGACACAATCAGCATTGGATTGCTGATATTGAATTACATCTTGGTTATGTTGTTTTGGTAAATCGATATTTACCTTTCCAAACACCTATGGTAAATCCACACTTCAATGTGTTTAAGGGGTGCCAGGCAGGGCTGTTCTGTCTCTAGGGGGTGCTAAGCTATAAAAGGCCAAGATCAAGAAAGAGAGGCACAAGAAGGGACTCATAATTATCATGTTGAATTAATTAATACTTTTTAGTCCAAACCCTCAAAATTCATGTGATTTAAAGCTCTGGACAATGAAACTTGATGATTTTTTTGTTAAATGAAAACTATACCCCCAAAATAAATACCTGAGCAACAGACGGTTTATATCAATTAAGTGGCATATTAAAGAATCTTCTCAAACTGTAATATATATAAATAAGTAAATATTACATCTCTTGCCTTGAACCACCATTTCATGATGGTCTGTGTGCTGCCTCAGAGATCACCTGACCAGAAGTATTTCAACTCTAACTGTAACAGGAAGAAGTGTGGAAGCAAAAGACACAACTGTCTGTTAATTGGCTCATGTGAACTAACAAGTATACAATCCCTTATTTTCTAAAATGGCAATTTTCTGTTTATGATTTAATGGCACATACTACTAAAAATTATATTATTATGAATATTGTTTATTTATATGAAGCAAGGTTTCACATGAGCTGTTTTATACAATATATTTTTTATAGACACCTACATTGGTTAGGGGCATAGTTTTCCTTTAATAATTGATTTCTAATCGTTTCTTTTTCAGTCTATTGATCCAGGTCAGCAATTCACCTGGGAGAATTCAAATCTAGAAGTAAACAAACCAAAGAATCGCTATGCAAATGTAATTGCATACGACCACTCGAGGGTCATTCTTACCTCAGTGGATGGTAAGACATTTCTCCTCCTGATCTATGTACATTTAGTTATGTATTCTTCTGTCTCAGGAATGCTAACTTTCTGTCATATTTTTGTCTTCAGGAGTCCCTGGAAGTGATTACATTAATGGCAATTATATAGATGGGTACAGGAAACAGAATGCCTATATAGCTACACAGGGCCCCCTGCCAGAGACGATCACTGATTTCTGGCGAATGATGTGGGAGCAGAGAACTTCCACTATTGTCATGATGACTCGGCTGGAGGAAAAATCAAGGGTATGTACAGAAAGAGTGTAGGATTGCCGCCTGACTGATAAAACTGATTCTTAATGGTAATGTTAAGGAAGAAAGCTTAAAAAAAAAACCCTAGAATCATTAAATTCAAAATTGACATTGACACCTGCAAAAATCCTATCTCTGCAAATACACTAAAGCTCATGGCATGTATGACATTCTTGGTCAAGGCAGTTTCATGGCCTGCCGTGCCACTTGTCATTGACTTAAATGGAAATCAACCTGACAATGCTGGCAGGGGCCGATTTCATCCTTTAATGCACATTTTAGCTTTTATAGTCAATGACAGGCCATTCTGCAGGTTCAGCTGTTTTTATGCCAGCTAAGAAATTGCCTTAGAGTTATAGAGGCAAAATAAGTTGTGCCAAAAGCAATGTTTATAGTGGGTTTTTTTTTTTTACACACATTTCACTTGTAATAAATAAATCTCCATCCTTAATTCCCCCAAAGGGCCCTCCAAATAGCAACTTGGAAAGTTTCCTATTCAAAGTAGAAATACCATTTACCCTCTAAATAGGTCTAGTCTCGTAGACACCTCACCTTTATATTCTCTGTCCTGAAGAACTGGCCCCTCTGGTAGCAGTTTTAAGAGGAAAGTAAATCTAATTAAAGTGCCACAGAACCTTATTTAATATGCTGATTTAACTGATTTTAAAAAGTAATATAATCGAGAGAACTCACAAACTACTGGATACTGTTTTTTATGTGTCAATTTTATCCCTGAAGTGGAAACTGAAGCTAAGCTAGGGTGAGTTTTAGGGAGAATGCTCTTCTAGGTACACCCAACAGTCTTGGAACTGTGGTTGAAAGACAAAGCACATCATTCATATGTCTGTAACCTGTGTATAACAAAAGCTTTTATGGACAAAATATATATATATATATATATATATATATATAATAATATTAATGGTTTATGTCAAAAATCAATAACAATGTAATATTTCATCATCACCATCACTCAAATCGGCAGGTTAAATGTGACCAATACTGGCCCAGTCGAGGCTCAGAGACGTACGGTATGATCCAAGTCACATTAATGGACACAGTAGAGCTCGCAACCTACACAGTTAGGACTTTCACACTATATAAGGTAAGCAGTACTACGTGGGCTGTAAAATGTGTGATAACTCCAGAAACAACCTTTTATGTGCTTCTCCTCTACATATTGCACCCTCTCAGAATTCAAGCATATAAACTTAGGGATGCACTATTTGGGATTCGGCCAAATCACTGAATCCTTCATGAAAGATCCGGATAAATACCAAATTGAATCCTAATTTGCAAATGCCAGTTATGGAAGCGAAAAGTAGAAAAAAACATTGTGATTTCCCTGATTTGCATATGCAAGCTAGGATTCGGTTCGGCCAGGCACGAGAATTAGACAGAATCCTGCTGTAAAAGGCAGAATCCTGGCTGAATCCCAAACTGAATCCTGGATTTGGTGCATCCCTAAAATAAAAAGCTGAAAGTTTTACATGATCATTTTGATATATCACATAATTTTACAGTGCAATGAGCAAGAGAATAAACAGATATTCTTGGGTAGCCAAGGAATTTGTTTTTGAAAGGTTTTAAAGTACTACAGAAATATGTTTGTAAATCAGGAATGTGCCATTAACAGTGTACTGTGACAGCACAAACCCGTAAGGCAGTTTGAAGACATCTCAGCTTAGATTCTGCATTAGGGATGTGATGTGTTCTTGTGTTGTCTGTAAGGGGATAGCAGCCTGCCCACAAAGTTGAATATACATTTGTGTTATTTTGAGGTCAATGGAAAAGGCACATTGCTGTGCAATATACTGTTTGCAGAATTGTGCAATGGCATCCCAGGGAAGAGGTCAAACCAATGTTTCTGTGGAATCCTCTTTTTCTTTTTAAGCCATCATTTTACATTTTATCCTAAACCTGATTGGACATAAAGTGCTTCTTTAACTCTACCATGCTGTATAGTAACCGTCTTGTGTGTCCTCTCTTACACACAGAATGGCTCCAATGAGAAGAGGGATGTCAGGCAGTTCCAGTTTATGGCCTGGCCTGATCATGGGGTCCCTGAATATCCTACTCCTATCCTTGGATTTCTTCGCAGAGTAAAAGCCTGTAATCCACCCGATGCTGGTCCTATGGTTGTTCATTGCAGGTACATGGCAGGCTTTTGCTTCCTAATGTGGTTGTAGCAAGATAGTAGTCTGTTGCTTGCAGTATATAGGCATATGTTAGACTGAGAGAACATGCAGAAGCGCTTTTACCATATGGGCAATCAAGGGCCTGTGTCTGGGCGGCAGCTTTAATGTGGTAGCCCTCTGATGCCTATATGGAAAAAAAAACACTTTCCAGAAAAAAAAAAAGAAAACACTTCCCCTGTTGCCAGATGCATTCCTGTTAAATCCAGCAGCAGAGGTGGTGGTCTCTATTGTTGGATGCTGTGATGTCACATCCACTCACAGGTCCAGTGCCTAGGGAAGCACCTGACCTGAATACACAACTGATCGCAAGATCAGGAGCTCTTACAAAAAAGGATATATAACACCCATCACACATTGCTGTTGCATGGCAACTTCATACTGAGTTTAGCTAATAATATTGTCTTGATAAAGTATCCAGACCCATGAGCAATGCTTACATTTTGCTGAATAACAAATTCTACACTTGTAATCCTGTGTCTTTAAACATTGCAATGGGACAAGACTTCATTCCAAGTAAACTTTCCAATATACATGCAGTGAACATTTTTTATTGGTTTTAAAGTAATTTATAGAAACACTCCAAAGCCCTCAGCGGTCCCAAATCACTTATGGGTAATGGTAAAATGGCCAATTGCTGACGTGGGAGGCGGAGAAAAATTCTAGAATTTACCCCACAGTCTAAGTTAATGGGAATCCTTACCATGTGGTGGGTCCTGTCTTGTTCCAGGCAAATAGCACACAAACATGCAGCGTGAAGCTTTTTTGCAATGTTCCCATAATATCCGATTCTTATTTCAAAGCCCAGAGAATATATTTTAGTGCTGAATGTGTCTCATAAAATGACAAGGGTCTGAATACTGTTGTAAATCAGTAGAATTGATTTCTGTCACCGTGAAACACTTGCTTTTCATTCATTGTCATTTCAGTTTTCTCACTTCATATCTTGCAGTTAGGAGTAGAATTTCATTGGTAAAATCTTTTGCTAGATTTGATGGAAACAGCCACAAAATGATCAGTGCTTTAAGTGGAATTTGCTGTGGTGTGGTACTGTGTGTGGCACACTAATATACAGCTACTGCGTTGGTCATAGAGACACTGATAAAAGGAAAAAGGACTTGGATTCTGAGTTAGCAGAACAGGAATTCTGGATATTTCTTCAATACTGAGAAATGTTATATATCTAAGCAGCATCCTGATCAATGAAGAAAGAAGGTTTTAGTGGGTGTATATTACAAAGGGACATTAAGACTAGAGTCACTGCAAATATACACAGTGCTTCTCTGCCATTTGTTTTTCTGTAATATCACAATAGTCCCAATCCGTCAATTCTTACCACCCAAGACAATGCGCCTAACTTCTCCTCACTCTCTAACTATATGTCCCTCTCTCTGTGTCTGGCAGTGCTGGTGTGGGCAGAACAGGCTGCTTTATTGTTATTGATGCCATGCTAGAACGGGTGAAACTGGAGAAAACTGTGGATATCTATGGCCATGTGACCTGCATGCGCTCCCAACGAAATTATATGGTGCAAACAGAGGACCAGTACATCTTTATCCACGAGGCTTTGCTTGAAGCAGTAATGTGTGGGGTCACTGAAGTGCCAGCTCGCAGTCTCTTTGCTCATATCCAGAAACTGTCTCAGGTCCCTCCGGGTGAGAGTGTTACCTCCATGGAACTAGAGTTCAAGGTAGGTAACAGCTGTTTGAAGCTTGGATTGTATTAGAATTTAGGATTTGAGTACATTATCAAGAAATGATAGTATTCTATAAGTTTTAATTTCTTTACTCCCTTGTCAGCTTTTGGCCAACTCTAAAGCCCACACCTCACGATTTATCAGTGCCAACCTCCCATGCAACAAGTTTAAAAACAGACTGGTAAACATCATGCCATATGAACTGAGCCGTGTCAGTCTGCAGCCCATTCGAGGGGTTGAGGGATCAGATTATATCAATGCAAGCTTCATTGATGGCTACAGGTAAGGCTTTAAAGGTTCTTATGTGTACAATAATGATCACTTCCGTGCATAAACAGAGATATGCACCTTGGGATCACTCAAGCACACCTTAAACTGCTGAATATTGTGTTTCATTTACAGGCAGCAGAAAGGCTACATTGCTACTCAGGGGCCATTGGCAGAGACCACTGAGGATTTCTGGAGAATGTTGTGGGAACATAACTCCACTATTGTGGTGATGCTGACAAAGTTGCGAGAAATGGGCAGGGTAAGGCACATTGTTCTGTAAAGAAAAATAAAGGAACCTGAAGAAATAGGGAAAACGCTCATTCTAATTGATACGGTTGAGTATTTTTCGGTTGTAAGCTTTCATTTGATGTGTGTGCTGGACTAAACTATGTTGGCAGTAATAGAACTGTATATTGCTACAATATATATTGGTGCTCTCCAACATCTTCAGTGTAGAAAGCTAGTGCTGCTTTAAGCCACTCAAATAATGACTTGTAATTTTGCAGCCTGTGATGGACTATTCTCATCCATGTAGTTGTGATTATAAACTCGGCACAGCATAACAGACTTTTGCATGTGGTTTTCAAGATTGAGTTGTATGTGCCAGTGACCCAGCTTGTTATTCTGTAGGAGAAGTGCCATCAGTACTGGCCTGCAGAGCGCTCAGCACGGTACCAGTATTTTGTGGTGGACCCTATGGCTGAGTATAACATGCCTCAGTACATCCTGCGGGAGTTCAAAGTGACAGATGCAAGGGTAAGTACAAAGAAGAGCTTTCTGTGCTGCCATTTTGTCCCTGCAAACAAAGGCATATTGTCTGATTTAGGAAATGGAAAGTATTTGATACCTTTTTAATGATTCATTTCTTTATAGCTAGAACGAAGGGTAGACCACAGAGGCGCAATTTTTTTTAGTCAAGGGTATTTCCAGCAGCGTTTTATCATTAGCTCCTGGTCTCACCCTGCCATTGTCAGTAACTTTGTGTTGTGGTACTGTGGGAGATACAGGCACCCTTGTTGTGGGTGCCACACATACTTGGCCAAGCTCTAATTTTCATTCCCATTTTACTTCCATGTGTTTCTTTCCGTTTGTTTTACTTCTGTTCATCGTTAAAATCACATGATTTTCTAATTGAGAATTTTCTATTCTATTTGCAGGACGGCCAATCCCGTACAATTAGACAATTCCAGTTCACTGACTGGCCTGAACAAGGAGTGCCAAAAACAGGCGAAGGCTTTATTGACTTCATTGGGCAGGTGCACAAAACCAAGGAGCAGTTTGGACAGGATGGGCCAATCACCGTTCATTGTAGGTAAGTTGCATCTGTATTCTCAGGTCTGACCCATAGGCAGGAACTGAATATTTCAATATTTGTTGCAACCTTGTATGAAGGTTTAATAAAGATATCTTCCAAAGGAAAGAAACCACGACAAATAATTTTGAAAGCTGTTTTTCAGTAGGTTTTTAGCTACAGTAACTAGAGGCAGACAAGACTAAAAAATGCTCAGAATGGCTGTATATTTGAAAACATTTTAACCTCTTCAGATAAGTATAGATGTTAATAACAAGAGGAGCTGCTAATCAGTTGTGTTCTTTCTAGTGCTGGTGTGGGGCGCACTGGAGTATTCATCACTCTCAGTATTGTACTGGAGCGCATGAGGTATGAGGGTGTGGTTGACATGTTTCAAACAGTGAAGACTTTAAGAACACAGCGGCCAGCAATGGTACAAACAGAGGTAAGGGTCTTGCCTGCCTATAGAATGGAAATCTAGATTTGCTCACATGTACACCCCACATACACACCCACAATGGCTCATTTAATGACCACGCCTGTGTACTTTACTCTTTTGTCTTTGTCTTAGGACCAGTATCAACTGTGTTATCGAGCCGCACTGGAGTATCTGGGCAGCTTTGACCACTATGCAACATAAGTACCACTCACCCTTTGGGCAGAGCTGGGCCTAGAGCAACAGGAGATCACTGCATCAACTCTAGAACCTTGTGCCAGGTCTTTCTCCTGTACTTGCTCTTTCTGTCTCTCAGAATAACACAAGATAATGCAAAGCTTATCAAGACTTGCTTGGAATTTCAGCACAACTCATTCCCTTCTCCTCCTCCATTCAGGTCTCTGCTCCTTTTTATGGCACACAGGAATATATTCAAGAAATCTTTATTTTATATTATTTTTAATCCGTTTTTTAAAGCCTTTTGAGTTTAGTTTTTGTTAAGTCTGTTAAACAAGTTGTATGTACTTGGCTAGCATTCCTATTAGGGCAGCTCAGCTCTGTGTGTGTATATGTAAGTGTATATGTATCCACACACTTTTTTTATTATTAAGAAATAATATACCATGCTAGAAGTAAGATATCTAGCCGTTAAATTCTCACTTTTTTTAAACACGTTTATTTTAGTTTTTTGCTGAGCTCCCTTTTCTGGTACAGCTCTTTGGAGCTAACAAAGCACACTGGGTTTTGCTGCCTCGACAAGCCTGAGGAAGCGTTAAATGAAGATCATGGCAAGGAAGGAGCTTGTGTAGAATGGATGACTCCAAATGAAGTCGCTTGTGGTGGCTGGTCTTCTCAAGATGAATTCATTTTAGCTGGTTACGTATCATCTCATTGTGTCCCTTATGATCTTCATGGGGGGCTGGAATTCTGGTGTATAACTAAGTTCTCTTGGACACGAGGTCAAGACCGAGGGACCAATCTACCACAATATTTCCCTTGTTTTATTTTTTTTCTTTGATGGTAGCTTTTATTTTCTGAGCCCATGTCCACTGTGGCATTGCTCGCCTGGTGCGAGGGATTTAGAAAAGTAAGAATTGGGGGCTCCAAGGACTCTTAAACACAAAGTATATATTTGACCATATCTGACATGTAGGATGAAGATGTTTGAAGGTTCTATTTTTATTTTCTAGTTATTCTAGTGTAGGGAGGCACAATGGGGACAGTCTTACTGAACTGATTCTTTCTGTCCTGAAAAAGAACATTCATTATAATGTTAAGCCTTTTGGACTTTCTACTAAACCAATGTGGGGGGAAGAGATCTGTATGTAACTTAATGGTACTCTGTATTAATACAAATTCTAATTACTCATGCCATAGAGGAGAAGCCCCTACTCTGGGCGCAAAGCTAAGACATGAAGGTGGTGGAAATGAACACGATTGTATCACACAATGTATTGCAGGAGGAACGCAGGGTCGCTAATGTTGGATAAGAGGATCATTTTTACCTTGTGTATACATTAGTGCTGTTAGGGGTTTGCTCTGTTGTATACAGTATGTTTTCTATTTGTTAATAAAATAAGAAAATCAGTAAAAAAAAAAAAAGCCTACTAATACAGCATCTTTGCCGACAGAAATCCTCTATGTTAATAAATTTGATTAACTGGGTTTCCTATAAGGCCAGCCTGTTGTTTCTGGTGTCAGTGATGTGGATGAGTGGGATTGGATGGAGACTGCTACTTACCTGAACAGTGAGAGACCTCAACAAAGTGGGTGTGCAGTGGTTTCCTGCTTTCTTTCAGCTGCCTGTAAAAAAACATCCTCCAATTCTGATCTTGTGGAGAAGATTTGGGCTCCAGTTTTACTGTACAAGTCAGCCTGTGGCAAATTGCTGGAGAACTGTTTATATTCTTCTTTTACTCAGTACCTTTTGCCCAGTTTTATTCCAGGAAAGACTACTCTATCCTACCTCAAACAGATTACACCCAGGTCTTGTTATTAAAACGGAGTTATTTCTTACTGAATGTAACATACAGGGCCAGACTGGTATTTGCCAGAATCTGTGGGTTCTGGCAAATACCAGAGGGGCAGGTGTAAGATACCATAGACAGTCACTATTTAGTGGGTTGATGGAGGCTGTTTGGGCTTCTGGGTACTTGGAATGCCAGGCATATTTTCACTCCCAGTCCAGACCTGGTAACATATAGTGAGTACTTCTGTATGAGAAATGTTTCCTAAAATGCTTGAGAGCAATGGAACTGACTTGATTCAGAGTTAAGGGTGAGAGAAGCCCAGAGACCTGCTCATAAATTCTCTGTCTGAGCATCTCTCAAGTCAGGTTGCTGTGACCCAGTGTGCTGACAAATGACAGTGACACTCGCAAATGTAACCCAGGAACATTGCATTCTGCTCTTTGCACTAAATCAAATCTACGGCTCAGCAGGCAATCACAAGCCTTTTTTACTGAGCAATGGCATTTTCCTATAAGTATCCACTTATACAGGCACGTCTACTGCTTAGTCCAGATGCTGCAGGAAGAACTTAGGATGGAAAAGGTATTTAATGGCCAGTAGAACTTTCATCCTCTGGCACAACTTTCAAAGTGCAGTTGTAGAATTCATTTCAGGCATATCTGAAATCATTCTTTTGTTATTACTGGAAATCCAGTGCCACTGTATGTTCTGCAGCTAAAAGTTGGGGCACACGTTCACACTTGTGGTGCCATGCAAAACATACAGTATTGGGGGTACTGCCATTCTCCAATGCACAATGTGGCTTTATCAGGCAACATTTGTCCATTTGCTCTTCACTAACATGGCACTGGATGCTGCCATCACACTAGCAAATAGGAGGCATGTGCTTGCCTCATCTAGCTGAAAACCGCACAACTTCCCCTTTAATGGCTTGGAAAACCATTCCCTTTAATTGTTTGGAACAGGAATTTAAAGATCAGAATTGCAGTTGGCAGACAGACTGTGACATACCTACATTGGTGCTTGGAGTGGCTTCATGTTGGTATGTCAAAACTAGATCTAAAAGGGGATGCAAAAAATATAAAATTCCATTTTTACTTTAATGAAAAAAATCTATCGCCAATATACTTTATTTAAAAAATGTTTGTTTTTATTAGAAACCTGACTGTATGCTGTGAAATTTCCCCTTCGTTTTACTTGCTCAGACTTCTGATGATGGGAAACTACAGATGGCCCCTAACTGCTCTGCAGGGAAACCATCATACTTACTAACAGCAGGGGGAGCCCCCCGCCTTACTTCCCAGCTGTGCAAAACACAAGCATCTTTGTTTCCCTGTACAGCAGTCAGCGACTCTGTATAGATTTTCATTAAACACAATGGTAGTGTCAATATCATCTGTGGCTGAAAGGGTTATTGCTGTGGGTTCTGGCAGAGTTTACATTTGAAGAGAGAGTATATCTTTGGGAAGATGAAAGCCTAAAGACCTCTGATCCCTTTCTCTTTATTGGACCAGTAACACCAAAACCTGAAAGTGTTTGTAGGTATGACATGATACTGTAGTGTTATCCTGTGCATCTTTAGAAATACTAATACAGTTAATATACTAAGCTGCTGTGTAGCCTTTCAAGTTGAATAAGACACAGCAGATACCAGACAGACTTTGTAAAACACAAGATAAACAGAGGTCACTCATGGCTCTTGACTCGACTTAAACCTGTTATATAAAATAAAATGTTTGTTGCCAAGTTATAGATGATTTGAAGGACCAATAGAAATAAAAAGCAAGTGGCTCTGCTATTTCAAATTCATTATATTAGTGCACAACTGCTAATCTTAAAAAACAAAAATGAATATTGCAAAAGTGGTTTTGAGATTTTATATTCCCACTAACATACACCGGTTACAGAATGGGATCCTCAGCTGAAAATTCTAATATGTTTAGGGAATCTTTTATTTTTTGCATTTGAGCCAAATGCTGAAAGCCCACATAACAGATTCAGTTGAATACAAGCATTGTGCAAATTAGATTTATTTTTAAAAATCACCATCTTCCATTGTCCTGCAGTCTAAAGTCACATGATAAAGTCGATTCAGTTCAGTGAGGCATTTGGATACCCCACATATTTTTCAGAGAGCAATACTAGTTGCTTTTGTTCTGTTTCTTGTTGTTGTTCTATATATTATTCGGAAAGTCCATGACTGTAGTACCGTGGAATGATCACAAGGTGTCACTACATACACAAATGTACAACAACATTCTTACAAGATCTGTAACAATCATTATGTACTGTCCAGGTCTGGAATGGGATTACAAATAGGCTCTGGCATTTCAAGTACGCAGAGGCCCACACAACTTCCCCAGCAGCCCACTAAATAGTGACTGTCTGTGACATCTTACAACAGCCCCTCTGGTATTTGCCAGAAACCACAGGTTGCCAGTCCAGAGCTGGTACTGTACATACAGTGACCCATTCTAGCCAGATCACCATAGGTAACTTTTGGGCACCCCTGTTATAAAGCCTTGGTGTGCTCCTATAAATCCATGTGTATCATAAAATACAGAAATAGCACTGTATGAGGCATTTAATGTTAATGATACTTTTCTACAGTACTTAACTTTCTATTCAAGTTCTCTCTAGTTCATCCTGTAGTCTGTGATTTAAACCACTGCCTGGTTGCCAGTGTAAATTGCACCCTAGTAACCTGGATAACTGCCGAACATTAAGGTAGAATGGGCTGTGGCAGTGTTTCTCTAAAGAGAACACCACCATTCTATTCCAGTGGATCTTGCCAATGTCAAAACTCCAACATCTCCTGATGCGTTTTGTGTGGAATTTAAAATGTATATTGGTAAATGTAATAGACTTGCATCGTCACTGACATATTTCTAATTACACAACTAAACAAATCACTGACTGATGCAAAGACAGTTGTGTCTGTATCCACTTCTGATATATAACTAATGTGTGTATAACTGTAACTTGTTACAGTTATAAATAATTCATACTGCTATTGCCAACAAAGTAACTTATTGTTCCTTTATTATTACCTAAGGGGATATCAATTCATAGGCTTTAAAAAAAAACTAAAACTTTTAGTTTCATAACAATAAAATGAGTTACCATTTCTCTGCTCCACAGATAAGATTTCACTAACTTCCAGTTGGCGCTTTATCAAGATGAGACTGCAGTGGGGGGGCACAGTTGTGCCAATTCAGATGAGGACTCTATATTCTGTCCATTCAGGGTTGCGATTAGCTGTGGGGCCCCAGAACTAGTCTTTCCACTGCTGAAAAGTTGATGTAGGAACCGCTCCAGTCATTCAGTAAATACTCCCAATATATACAGGTGATGTTACGCTATAAGAACTTGGGGGTCAGTGGAGTTTGCCCCAAGTTTAAACCTTACTCTCCTGCCCCTGTCTCACTGTTATACCAAAGTTTTTCTGTAAGTTACAACTACAGTGTACATGTGTTGCATACTTTGTGACCAGCCCCTGACAACAGCATTAATGATGTGTGGATCGACCCAAAACCAACGGTGACCTGCAATAGTGTTTGGCGCATGTCCTACAATGGATCATTTGTGGGTTGTTTTGCAGGGTAGGGTCGGGTGCAGGTTGAGTTTTCCCTCATCCGTACATTACTAAACAGAGACCCTGTTCCCCCTCCCAATGGTGGCCCTATATCCATTGGTGCTGTATAAGCTACATACCTAATAAGAGGGACCTTGCAATTGGTTGCCTTTATGTTCAAATGCTGCCCCTCATGAACACAGACAATGAAGGCAAATGCATAAAGGCTGCTGCACTCAATGAGATGCAAAAATACCTGCAACAATGATGTAAATATAAGGGGGGATTGCAGAATCTGAAACGAATGCCTATTTGTGTTCATTTGTGATACCCTGTACTGTGATTGTCACTTGTGTTTATCATACAGTTACATTTAATATTGCAATTTAATGTATTCACTATTGATGGTGGTTACTGAGATCTAAGCAGTTGTACATGGCAAATACCAGGATTTAGGCTCAACAGTTTTGTTTGACTTTCAGTGTCTATGCGCTGGCTATCTACTGGGGGAATTCACACACTGAATTTAGAGTAAGACAGATTGTTGAGGTTAAACTAGAGTTAAAAGAACAACTAGAGGTTAAAAACGGCAAATTTACAGCAATTTATTTCATGAATATGGCGGCAATGTACAAATTGGAATAACATTGTTGTTTGAGTGAACAGTAAATAACATCACTTTCAGAAAGGAGGAGTCTGGTGAAATTGCTTAAAGGAACAGTAACACCAAAAAATTAAGTGTTTTACAGTACAGAAAATATCATGCAATGTTGCCCTACACTGTTAAAACTGATCTGTTTGCTTCAGAAACACTACTATAGTTCATTTAAACAAGCTGCTAAGTAGCAATGGCGGAAATTGAAAAATGGCTATATGGCATAGGATAAGTAATGGATAACAGATAACATTACATTTTGCACGGCTTATCTGCTATCTGCGGTGTAACTTGAGCCTTTTCTGCTTTGAATGACTGCCCCCATTGCTACACAGCAGCTTATTTATATAAGCAATAGTAGTGCTTCTGAAGCAAACACACCAGTTTTACCAGTGCAGGGCAACACTGCATTATATTTGTATTACTTTAAAGGAAAACTATACCCCCCGAACAATGTAGGTCTCTATAAACAGATATTGCATAAAACAACTCATATGTAAAACCCTGCTTCATGTAAATAAACCATTTTCATAATAATACACTTTTATAGTAGCATGTGCCATTGGGTAATCATAAATACAAAATTGCCATTTTAAAAAATAAGGACAGCCTCCTGGGATCCTAGGATCCAACGGTGCACACAAACATACCAAACAAACTATATAGTTAGGTCACATGAGCCAATTAACAGACAGAGTTGTGTCTTTTGCTTCAAAACTTCTTCCTGTTACAGTTAGAGTTGAAATATTTCTGGTCAGGTGATCTCTGAGGCAGCACACAGACCATCACGAAATGGTGGTTCAAGGCAAGAGATGTAACAGGGCAATATTTACTTAAATATATATACCAGTTTGATAAGATTCTTTAATATGTCACTTGATTTGATATAAACTATCTGTTGCTCAAAAATTCATTTTCGGGGTATAGTTTTCCTTTAAAACAATTTCATTTTTTGATGTTACTGGTCCTTTAACTCCAAAATGTTGATTTAAAAATGTGGTTACATAAATGTACACACCCTCTTCTAATTGGGAATGTAGCTGTGTTCAGAATTAAGCAATCACATTCAAAATCATGTTAAATAGGAGTCGGCATACACCTGCCATCATTTAAAGTGCCTATGATTAACCCCAAATAAAGTTCAGCTGCTCTAGTTGGTCTTTCCTGACATGTTTTTGAGTCGCATCCCACAACAAAAGCCATGGCCCACAGAGAGCTTCCAAAGCATCAGAGGGATCTCATTGTTAAAAGATATCAGTCAGGAAAAGGGTACAAAAGAATTTCCAAGGCATTAGATATACCATGGAACACAGTCGTCATCATCAAATGGAGAAAAAAAGGCACAACAGTGACATTACCAAGTACTGGACGTCCCTCCAAAATTGATGAAAAGACGAGAAGAAAACTGGTCAGGGAGGCTTCCAAGAGGCCTACAGCAACATTAAAGGAGCTGCAGGAATATCTGGTAAGTACTGGTTGTGTGGTACATGTGACAACAATCTACACAAGACGAAAGCCTTTTCTTAAGAAGAAAAACATCTAAGCCAGGCTACATTTAGCAAAAACACATCTCAAGTCTCCCAAAAACGTGGGAAAATGTGTTATGGTCTGATGAAACCAAGGTTGAACTTTTTGGCCATAATTCCAAAAAATATGTTTGGCGCATCATCAAAAGAAAACCATACTCACAGTGAAGCATGGTGGTGGCAGCATCATGCTTTGGGGCTGTTTTTCTTCGGCTGGAACTGGGGCCTTAGTTAATAGAATTATGAACAGTTCCAGATACCACTCAATATTGGCACAAAATCTTCAGGCTTCTGCTAGAAAGCTGAACATGAGGAGGAACTTCATCTTTCAGCATGACAACGACCCAAAGCATACATCCAAATCAACAAAGGAATGGCTTCACCCGAAGAAGATTAAAGTTTTGGAATGGCCCAGCCAGAGCCCAGACCTGAATTCGATTGAAAATCTGTGGGGTGATCTGAAGAGGGCTGTGCACAGGAGATGCCCTCGCATTCTGACAGATTTGGAGTGTTTCTGCAAAAATCTTGCAAAGTCAAAATGTGCCATGCTGATAGACTCATACCCAAAAAGACCGAGTGCTGAATTAAAATCAAAAGGTGCTTCAACAAAGTATTAGTTTAAACGGCAAGGAAAGTGTAAAATAGAATAAGGCTAGAAATGCTGTATTTTGTATACTAAACATAAACATGAACTTACTGCATCACAAGCCTAATCAAACAAACGATTTATGCTTTCAAAGTTGGCCACAGGGGGCTGTCATCTTGTAACTTTGTTATACATCTTTGTCTGGCACTGCACATGCTCAGTATGGTCTGTGCTGCTTAGGGATCGTCATAAATGATCAAAAAACATATCTGCTTGAGTTCTGCATGGCTGGTAAGTAAGGCAGGGGCTCCCCCTGCTGTTCATAAGTGATTGTTTCCCTGCCAGAAGCACTAAATGAAGGGAGAATTTCACTGCATACAGTCAGGTTTCTTATAAAAACGGTACACATTTTAAAATTAAAGTATATTGGAGATAGATTTCTTTCATTAAAGAAAGTAAAAATGGGATTTTATTTCTTTGCCTTTCCTTGCCCTTTAAGGGTGTGCACACTTATGCAACCACATTATTTGTTTTCTTCCCTCCACCTAAAAGATTTCAGTTTGTTTTTCAATTGAGTGGTACAGTTTATAGGTCACTTTAAAGGTGTAAAAAGTTCTGAAATGATTTATCTTTGTCTTATTTTTGTACAGCACAGGAACCTGACATTTTACCAGGCATGTGTAGACTTTTTATCTCCACTGTAAACACCCGCGGGGGCCTGTGTCTAGGGCAGCAGGATTGTGGGGGCAGCCCTCAGGTGCCTTAACTAGTGCAGAGTTAAAAAAAAAAAAAAAATGTTTAATTCCCCCCCCCCGATTTCCTATTGAAATCCGATGATGGAGCTGGAGGGGAGAGGGGCAGAGTGAGCGCTGAAGTGAGGTCACGCACACGACTTAGTGAGCAGAAGTGATGCCACGCGTACAGCATGCTGACATCACATCTGCAACGTAGGAGGCGTATTTAGGTCCGATGCCTAGGGCAGCATCGGCCCTAAATACAACCGGGCTACTATAAGTAGGTTAGCCACCTTTTCTTGGGAAAAAAATACCAGCCTTCCTTTATATTTATCTTTTTATCCTATAAAAAACATTGGGATCAACCATCAAAAATACAGGACAGGTGGCAACCCTACCTGGCCGGCAAAAATGTTGGTTGATCCCAATGTTATTAATAGGGAAAAAGATAAATATAAAGGAAGGCCTGTATTTTTTTTCCAGAAAAGGTGGCAATCATAGCCATAAGATGCCATAGAAAGTCAGTATTTAGGGGGCTGGTGGGGAGCTGATTGGGCCTCTCTGTATTTGGTATCCAGACCTGCTGGTTTTATTAACATAATGTAAACGTCTACGGGCGCTGTAGCATATCTAAAAGATCTCCCCAATTAGGCTGCTGCTAAACTCACACAACATTATTCCCAGACTCCACCCCTATAACGTGCCGCCGGGTGAATGTAGAATTTCTTTAGGGTGTGGGCTGAGCGTGGGTAAAAGCAGTGTCAGTGTATGAGCAGCTGGATGGCGTTCCCGCTGCTGCTCCCGGCATGTGAGTGACAGTCTGAGGCAGCATTCACAATGAGAGTGGCGCAGTTATGAGGGAATAATGTTTTCCGTGTTGCACCGGCCGCTAAGGTTTTTAATTGGCCTCTGCCTCACTCATTTCGTCGTGAGAAATGTCTACTTCAAAACGCGTTATTATAGAAACGACTGCCTCACTTCCGCTTGACACGCACAAACAACCAGCGCACCGCACTCATGAGACTAATCGGCTTAGTATATTGAGCGTGGGCTTGTTCTGCCCCGAAACAATGTCGGCCTGTAAAGAATAACATCGCATTGCGCGTCTCCTCCCCGCGTTGCTAACTGGTTAGAAGCCCCGCTCACCGAACAGCCTGATTGAACAATAAAGTCAGCAATTCCCCCGGGGCAGCCAACCGCATGTAAGACGCCTCCTAACCTGCTACAACAAACACACTCTCCACCAATCACCGCAGGGCTTATGATACAGTTGCAACCATACTCACATGCTCATTGGCTGTCTAGCGGCCCATTCCGGTTAGCCATTGTTGTTCGGAACAAGTAGGAAGCTAAGCGCATGCGCATTGATTAAAAACCAAAGACAGACCGAACAACGCCAGCTACGAGCAACATCGAAACAAACGAAGGAAAAACGCCTCGTTAATATCCTAAGTGACAAACAGACAATGACATGACAAGCAGGACAATCTGCAGCGTCGCCTGACAGGCTTTTTTTGCCTTTTAACTGCCCGCGCCTTCATATTTTATTAACTTCACATTCGAGGTATTGGCATCCACAGATCAGACGAGTGCTGCTCCTTAAGGCTCACACGTGTACACTTGACGGGGAACACATTTTTGCTTTTGTTCAAGCGAAAGTAAGCTTCAGCAGTGATACACGATTCGACCAATAAGAAACCGGCGCACGTTTCCCTGTTTGCGGCTTCCGGTTATCTTCCTGAGAACCAATCACTCACGGAAGATGTGAAGAAGTCCCGCCTTCTATGCTGTCTTTCCGGTGCCGACCATCAGTCATCTTGTTGTGAGCTCCGATACAGAGGAGGGTGTGGATTAATAGGCTGTCGCTTCTGTGTAGGTACCTATGCGGTGCTTTGCTTTCGCGTTTAGCTGCTAGTAATTAGCAATGCAAACTGATGTGTGTGTGTGTAAGCTTGACACGGGATAGAATTCGTGCAGCGGCAATGGCTGCTTTCAGTGAAAGGTATGTGTGTTTTACACATATTAGCATAAGGGTTTTGATTGACAGCCAGAGCATTTAATCAAGATAGATGCCATGCTCTTATTCTCTAAGTCTTACAGTCCATCTGATGTCACCATGTAGGCTATAGCTGGAGATTTTCTTGTCTGTGGTAAGGCTATCAATAATTTTTCAGTTTTTTTTTTTTCAGATTCTTCACCAGAAATAAAAGCTTCTTTATTTTTGTTTTTAAACTACATTCCATTTTATTTTAACAATTTCACCAAAATTAAAAGTTGAAGGTTCCTTTTTGACAGCTCAGTGATTCAGGTGCAGACTCTAAACTGTCACAGTTTTGCAACATTTAGTTGATACATTTCTCAGCAGCATCTCTGGAGTATTAGCAACTATTGTATCAATTCTAACAGCTGCCTGTAATAAAACCCAGAGATTCTGCTCAGCAGGGACAAAGATAAGAAATGTATCCATTAAATGTATCGATTTAGAACAGTTTGCAAAGTCTGCAACGCCATTGCTTTTACAAAGACATGGAAAAAAGGTGGACATTTTATATTTAAACTTCATATTGGAAACAGTCATAAGTAAATAATAGAAAGTAATTGATAAAGTCTATATCTGGGGAATGATCTATAAACAACTGAAGCTGATGTTGGAAGCTGAAGAATCCCTTTAAAACTACATAATAAGTATAAATATCATAAGCAAATGCAAGTTAATTATCAGACTTTGTTTTTTATTTCCAGCCTTTTGTTTTCTAAGTCTCTGAGAAGCCTCTAAGGCCTTTGGCTTCAAGATGGCTGGAGAGAATGAAACCCCAAATTCGTCTTTGCGGATCATGACGTTTTATCCAACTATGGAAGAGTTCCGCAACTTTAGTCGTTACATAGCGTACATTGAGTCCCAAGGGGCACATCGGGCTGGCCTGGCAAAGGTAACAAGCTTAATGCTTTTTATTTACTCTGTAGTCTGTTGAGTGGCAGTAAAGATGGATTTTTTTGTCCTATATGCAGTATTATAGTACAAAGGATCTTATTAGTATGGCTTATCAATTTTATGACCCCTGTCTTTGTATACATGCATCTGCATAGATTACTTATATGACGGGACCAGAGAATGTGCATTGATCAATCTCTCCTTTTTCTCTATGTCTGTAGTAAATTTGGCCAGATCAGTAGCACTTCCATTGTATTTTAGTACATTTTTATTTAGCTATGGAGTGCTCCCACAACCTTTCTCTTTTTTTGCTTTATGCAAAAGTATTTGTATAAATTAGTAACTCTCCCACATCCATTTTAATACAATGTTTCTAGGTTTTTGGTAATTAATTGCTGCAGATGAACCCCAGACCGAAAAGAAATAGTTAACTGTAAGCCAAAATACTTCCAAAACATGTTGTCATAGAAATCAAACTGCTTGGAATGCATTTATCGTGCATCTTATTTTCACTGTGTCAACTGAACAAAAACCATCTCCCCCCTATTTTTTTTTGCAGGTGGTTCCTCCAAAGGAGTGGAAACCGCGGGCTTGTTATGATGACTTGGATGATCTTGTGATTCCAGCTCCTATTCAGCAGGTGGTCACTGGGCAATCAGGACTCTTCACTCAGTATAATATACAGAAAAAGCCAATGACCGTCAAAGAATTCCGACGTATTGCGAACAATGATAAGTAAGAAACACCATTCGAGTCTCAAACAGAATTCTATTACAACTTATATTACACACACCTCTGTATTCATAACCAATGAGCATCCTCTATTTATGTATGCACTGGGAAAATGTACTCAACCCATAGTGTAACACAAGTCATGTGACAGCCAAATCTGTAAACCATGAAGCAAAGTTACCTTATGCATTGATTGTCTCAGAACCAGACATGGGCGAATTTATTTGCCAGGCGCAAATTCGCGGCGAATTCCCGTGATTCGACGCCGCCGAATAAATTTGCGAAATTCCAGCGAAAATTCGCCTGCCGAAACATACTGTAATCAAAAGCATTTATTCATATTCAGGATTGAAATAAATTGTGTTAACAGTCTAATGAATAGTATTTATTTTGTTTAATGCAAAATTTTTAATATATTTTTAATATATTTAAGGTGACATATTTGTTTATCAGAGACTGCCCTTTTTGTCAGGTCAGATATCTGATCTCGGTAAATAAATATCATAGCCCCTCTTTCATTTCTTAGACTTGCAGTCTGCAGTAGCTGTGGGCAGCCGTCTGCAGTAGCTGCAATCCTATGACTGCTGTCACTGGGGTCGGCCACATTTACTTAAATATCCCCTTATTGTTGTTGCTTTGGTTTTGTTGTGTTCTAGGTATTGTACTCCTCGCTATGTTGATTTTGAGGACCTGGAGCGCAAATACTGGAAGAATTTAACATTCAATGCGCCTATTTACGGAGCAGATGTAAATGGTTCCCTATATGACAAGGTATATAAGAATTACTGTATTTTATACTGTCTAGCTGTTTCAGGGGTGTCCAAACTTTTTGCAATGAGGGCCGGATTTGGTGAGGTGAAAATGTGTGGGGGCCGACCGTTCAACCTTTAGCCTGATATTCTGACAATTATTAGTTAATTAGTATGCTGCCGTTAATCAGCTGTGTGGGGCTATGGAGTGTACAATATATTTACCCTTATCACCTCCTGTGTTGCCCTCATTCGTAATTAATGAGGAAAAACAATACTGAAGGCAAATTAATATATCTGAAGCCTTGGAATCTAGGTTGAGACAAATACAGTTTTAATCTGGCATTTTATCTAAAACTAAAGAAAAAATCAGGCAAAATGTTATGCAAAATGTCCCCTTTAAATAGACTTATTATTATGTTATTATTAGAGTCCCCCCTTACCTCCTTTATCCTTTGTGACATGTTTCCTCGGGAACCGAGCATTTCAAGCTGGGCCGCATTCATATCCATCCTGGGCCACATGCTGCCCAAAGTCTGCAGTTTGTACACCCCTGAGCTGTGTAAATGTCTTGTATGTAAAATACATTTTTACTTAGAATTTTCTTTTTCTTTCTTTAAAAGCACGTGGCTGAATGGAACATTGGGCATCTGAATACAGTCCTGGATTTAGTGGAAAGAGAGAGTGGAATCACAATAGAAGGAGTGAATACTCCATACTTATACTTTGGGATGTGGAAAACCTCATTTGCTTGGCATACTGAAGATATGGACCTTTACAGCATCAACTACCTGCATTTTGGTGAACCAAAATCATGGTAAATCCACTCACTTTGAGCGCATTAGTCCTGACAAGCTTCTTATTACTTAACATCTGCTATTATGCTACAATTAAAATTAGCCTTTGGTAGCAAAATATCTTTTTAATAAAATGACTCTATTTTTCAGGTATGCCATTCCACCAGAACAAGGAAAGCGACTGGAGAGGCTTGCCAAAGGTAGGGAAAATCTTCCATATTGCCAAAAGTAGGGAAATGTTCCATATTTCAGCTTTTTCTACCTGGAGTGGTAAAATTAACTAGCAGGATGCTTTTTCTAAATTGTCGGCCTGTAACATTCCATATTTAGTAAAATGAAATGGCAGTTCCCCACATTTTGGTATCTAAGATGGCAAACTAATGCTGTTTACAGTTCCATTCCAATTTGGCTAGGAAGTGTGAAGTGCAACAGCTCTGAAACTGTGATTGCTCAAATTGAAGCCTTTGCTTCTTAAGTGCAGTGTTGTTTGCAGCATTTGTTTTCTCATTTTCAGGTTTGCTCTTAGTGATCATTTTAAAATGACAAAATATTCCACACTCCTACTTAAACTATTTCTTATTTAATATAGCGGGAACATATTCAACAGAGCTTTACTGTGTACATAATTAACATATGTCCCTGCCCCTGAGAAGCTTAGTCTAAGCTGAATTTTAGTGTTGTATAGATTTCCCCTGCAATACTATATGTACACTTCAAAGATTTGCTTCTTAGTAACTTATCTTTACTTGTGTTTATGCTGTAGGTTTCTTTCCTGGAAGTGCTCAGAGCTGTGAAGCCTTTTTACGTCATAAAATGACCTTAATCTCACCATTTATACTGAAAAAGTATGGGATACCATTTGAGAAGGTGTGTGAACGGAGTGCAACCAAAACAATTTGCCTGTTAATTTTATTCTTCTAAGGTAGTATTTACGTACAGGTATGCATCTGTCAATTTTAGTTCTGATGAACCTAGCTGGAAGTTTTGCAAATATTATCTTTGCTTTTTACACTTTACACTCTTGATTAGTGTAGCTTTGATTGTCATTTGAATCTTGAACATCAGAATGTAGAAACAATGAGCAGTAAGTTTGTAACAATTAATTTGGCTAATACTTTAGGTTTTTATAAATTTTGTATTCCAGGTCACTCAAGAGGCTGGAGAATTTATGATCACATTTCCTTATGGTTACCATGCGGGCTTTAATCATGGATTCAATTGTGCTGAATCTACAAATTTTGCTACATTGCGATGGATTGAATATGGAAAGCAAGCAGTTTTGGTAAGAACAGTTGGATGCAATTCGCCACAGTTGTGGTTGCGCATTTTATAAATATTTTAAATTCAAATAAATTAGCTGTGTGTACAGATCACTGTTTGGACATGGCAGCTGCCCAAATTTCTAGGCATGGCCCATGGCAGTACACAGGAAGTATGTTTTCAGCACTCGCTTCTCTAGAAAGAAAATTTACACTTATTCATCTTTTCATTTTACAGTGCTCTTGCAGGAAAGATATGGTAAAAATCTCCATGGATGTGTTTGTAAAAAAGTTCCAGCCTGAGCGTTACAAGCTGTGGAAAACTGGGAAGGATTGTACTGTGATTGACCACAATCTTCCCACTCCAGAGGCTGCAGAATTCACAGATGAACAGACAGAGACAGATCAAAAGAAAAGGTTAGCAGTTGCAAATTCAGGATACATCTTTTGTGTTTGAAAACAAGTAATAGATTCACCAGGGAATTATAAATGTCATTTTATATTCAATAGACTGTCCCCCTAGTGTGGCCCTCAATTTAAGTTTGGCTGATTTGATTGATTACCTTTGTGTAAGCATCTTAGAGTGGTCCTGATCAGTTTCTCTTCTGCTTTGCCTGCTCTACCCTACCCGTTTGTGCCATTAATTATGTGGTAGGGGTTGTTGTGCTATCCAAAAGGGACACGGAGATCTATGGATTTAAGGCACGTCTCAATATGACATGAACTTTTTTCACATAAGAGAGAGAGCCCTGCAGTGAGCACCAACCATTTGTTTTTTTCTGGTGTGCTACCACCATTAATGTGGGTATCATCTTAACATTTCTTGTAATAACATGGGTGGGGTTTAAAGTGAGTTTGCGTAAAAAAATTGAGTGGTCCTCACTGGCTTCCATTATTGGTACTCCTCCACGTAGGCCATAAAAATTCTGGCCTCGATACCACAGAAGTTGGACAGCAGTGTTTTAAGCTATATATTTGTATATGGTGCTTAGTGATGTCATTTTTGTCACGTCTGAAATTTGTGTATTATAATAAGTGCCTCCTGTTGAAAAATATGACAGAAATATGAAGAAGCATGCTGTTTATATAGTGAATTATAAGGATATAATACACAAAAGCTGTGATTATCTTGTAAATTATATCCTTATAAACGGTGAGTTCTGATGTCATTTCTGTCACATGTATTATAATAAATTACCCCCAGTTGCAAAATATGAGGATATTAGAAGTTACCTCGGAGTTCCATGACCTGTATAAAAGGTCATGAAACTCCTCGGTAACTTATAATATCCTTATATTTTACAAGCGGGGGTATATATAATCTATGGGACCTGACTGTAAATTATATCCTTATAAACGGCGCGTTTTGACGTCGGAATGCGCCATTTATAACGGGTCTCCCGCCACCGAATTGGATGCCAGCAACCATAGTGGACGCCAACCCCTCCCGACATTTCACTGTAGGTTATAATGCTTAATGTACCCCCTACTGAAATTTATAAAGATATCAGAAGTTACCTCTTAGTTATGTGACCTGTATAAAAACTTTTATATGGTCACATAACTCCTCGGTGACTTATAATATCTTTATAAATTACAGTAGG
>CM044437.1:81667090-81685450 GCA_024363595.1 Xenopus borealis
ATATATATTTATTTTCCAGCCAGCACTCAACAAAAAAAGGTTTGGTATGCCAAGATCAGCACTCTCAGGTTTCGGCCTCCTCCGAGGCCTTTCTCAGTCTCTTATTTAAAATAAAATACATGTTTTAGTTGTGTGTGTATATATGGTTTAGTCATTTCTTTGTGAGAATGTAAAAAAAAAGTGCACTCCTTTGTCATAATAAGCGTGCAGTTTATAACTTATGGTGATCTCTTCCTCCCCTTGCATGCTGCCTGGTACTCGGCTAAAACCTAACATAACGGCCCATGCTGGAAAATCATACTCTGTGCCACTTTTGTACCAGCCGTTTTTCTGCAGCATAGAGAGAAAGCTCTTAACTAACATATATATACATTTAGCTGTAGATTGTAATGAAAAGTGTAACCCCTGGTGAAATATATAAATATATTGTCACCGTGAAGTTATTTGACCTGTATAAAAGTAGTCTGCCAGTCAACATAACTGGGTGACTTCTGTATCTTTATAAGTTACAAGGGTATATTATGCAATATATACATATGAGAAAGGGCTATATGAAGGTTTTATAATATACCTATATCCTGCTCTATTCCTGCAGTGTGGCTAGACACCGTATAGGAACCAAAAGGCACCGTGTATGTTTAGAGGTACCAGAAGAGTTAAGTGGAAATGGAGACTTTCCCAAGGAAGAGTTGTGCTCTGAATCAGGAGATCTGGAATCCACCTGTGTGGATAAAAGTGAAGAAATGGAGAGCTACCAAAATGAATGTTCTGAACCAGGTTATACACTGTTATTTATACACTGCTTATCTATGTAACACATGAATATTACAAAATCTATGAATATACGTGCAGGCCAACTAGCCGAAAACGAGCAGGATTGTTTTTTATGTCAGTGGTTGAATTATGAGTTCTAAGCTGGTGTATTATTTTTATTTCCTATAGATACATTATATCCTTCAGTGCTTTAATGAGATTATATATGTTATTCAACTTAGTCTCTTCTCCAAGGTCGCTCACAATCTTCGGTTCCTATCATATTCACACATATTAAAGGAGAAGTAAACCCCCCCCCCCTCACCTCCTGTCCTACCTGTCCCCCTGGGAAAATGCCCCTAAGTTGTTAGTTACCCCTTGGCGCAGATCCTCTCCAGCAGAGCCCACAGGCGCCATCTTGTCCTGAGTGGCCTTCTTCCTGGATTGAACAGCGTTTGGCAGTGCCGAAAGTCAGTTTTCTGATTTCTTTTTTCGGAAAAGTTTGTGATTTTCGGCAGCGTTTAGTTCATATCTTTCTCTGTAGTATCTGTGGTATATTAGCAACTATTGTATCAATACTAACAGCTGCCTGTAACAATTCATCGAGGACAAAGATAAGAAGTGTAGCTATTAAATGTATCCATTTAGAACAGTTTACAGGGTTGTCGACCCCTACCTCCCAGAGCTGCTTTAGGAGGTGAAAAATGAAACTTTACTCTTATTTATGGTCTTGATGTTTGGAGTTCAGCTTGAAATATAATTTACATTGTAAGCCCCAACCGTGCAAACTGCTAATTTACTGCATTTTGAAGACCATCTGCTACTGCTTAGGTCTAATGTAAACCAGAAGGAATACAGAATCCTTGTGTATTGATGTATACTGATGTGGTTTTAGCTCATTACGGATTTTCAATACCTTACATTAATTGATCTACAATGTTATAGACTTAGAACTTCCTTAAAGGACAAGGAAAGGCAAAAAAGTAAAATATATTTATATATAAAATATATTTCCAATACACTTTAATTAAAAAATGTGTACCGTTTTTAGAAGAAACCTGACTGTATTCAGTGAAATTCTCCCTTCATTTACTGCTGTGAATAGGAATTGTCAGATGGTCCCTAACTGCTGGGCAGGGAAACAGTCATACTTATGAACAGGAGAGGGAGCACCCACCTTACTTCCCAGCCATGCAGAACTCCAGCAGCTTGCAGTCAACGACTGTGTAGAGATTTGTATTGGATTGTATTTTTGCCTTTACATCTCCTTTAATGTTTCCAGCTTCAGGGACAAAGATCATGGAGCCAGATTTAAACAGATAAACTGGGATTCTATTTGGAGGATTAATTTGCTGCAGCCACTGGTTCTGAGTTTTTATTAAAAAATACAAACTATAAAATCCACATTTCATGACACAGGACCTAGTGCTGTCTGTATAGTCTGATTATTAATCAGTCTTGCTGTATCGGCTTCTGGCAGATATTATTTGACTTGTTTTGTTTTGATAATTTATGACGATCCCTAAGAAGTCCAGATCACACCGAGCATGTGCACAGTCTTGGTCTTGCAAAGATGTTTAACAAAGTTACAAGATGACAGCCCCCTGTGCCCAACTTTGAAAGTATAAATCATTTGTTTGATTAGGCTTGTGTTGCAATGTTTAGTATACAAAATACAGCATTTCTAGCTTTATCCTATTTTAGACTTTACTTGTCCTTTAATCTATTCAAGCTTATGAGATTTAGTTCTCCCCTGCCTATGACAGACATTCCTGTTTTCTCTGGCATCTCCAGGGCGGGCACAGGACACTTATTGTGTAAAGTTCCATGGGGAAGACACTTGATTGAAACAAAAAGGTGTGACTTTATGCACTAGCACGTTCTGCATAAGACTGTATTTTGTATTCCATTCTTCCCATCCCCAAAAATGTATCTTGTGTTCCTGTTTGTCACTGGCATTCATAAAATAAACATTTTCACATCTGTACTTAATAGGCTCTTCTGGACAAGTCTTTGAAACACTTAAAAATGTTGAAGATTTTGCTGAGCAGGACCCCATCTCTCACTCAGAAAGTCCCTCCACTAGTGCACAATGCTCAACATCCTCTTCTTCATCACAAGATAGTTCCCCAGACAGCTCCAGCTCCTCCGATACGGACTCTGATGAACAGTCCGTCTGTTCTGGAAAGCTTCACCGCTATTCCAAGGGGCAAGGCCGTGCTCAAATAAGGAATAAAACAAGCAGTATGGCCAGCTTCTCGGAGCATGATCTGGAAGAGGTATGGACAAGGAGATTGATCAAGGAAAAATCGCTCCAGTGTAGCTCCAGATATGTTATGTTTTCTGCTTGCTGGAATTTCAGGCCCTGAGAATAAAGTATTGATATGTCCTTGAAACTGCAGATACAGGCCATATTTTGTTTAATTTTTGGGGGTCTCATTTACTACAAAATTGGTGTAGTCTGCCTTGTTTTCTACTCCCATTTCTCAGTTTTTCGCAGTATTCCACTAGGATGGTGTGTGTGCTGAAAACTGGCACAAATGGTATTCCAGATAATGCAAGCTCAAATATTTCAGTGAATTAGGCATGTATCCATGACGTTCTGGTGCAACATTTTGGGGCAGATTTACTAAATTCACATGAAGGATTTGAAGTTCGATCAAATTTTCAAAAACATTCAAATTGAATTTTCTAATAATTTTGAAGACCACTTCGACCAGTGAATTTTGTAAATTCGATCGAATCAAATGATTCGAATGAAATTTCATTTGACTGTTGAAGTACTTCCCTTTAAATCTCTATTCGACCACTTAAAGCGCACCAATCATAGCCAAAATCAAACACATATTAACAACATGACCAGTACAACCTAAACATGCTTAATCAAACTACATGTACAGTTTTTTGAAAAAAACAGCAGTTTTTAAAAAATCCCATACTTTGTCACTGTCTACAACATGCAAATGAGCTACCCAGAATGCCTAGCTTTAGTAAACTCTAGACGTATCGAGAAGTGCACACCGCCACTTCCAGAAGGTGGCAGCATTAACACAGAAGTTTGGCAGATTTCAAAATAGCTTAGAAGGTTTATTAGGCAAGCAAGTAATTTCAACTGAGCATGTGCGAGATTTAAGAGCTACAGTTGGCTGTGAAGATATAGGTAGGAGGAGTCAGTGAAATCCAAGATGCCTGCCTCAGCTAGAACTGCAGTGGAGATAGGGGAGATTTTGCAGAAGGTATAGTGAGCTGATGATTTACATTAGACAAACAATTCTGTTTTAAAAATTGGATTTCTTGAAATTTCACATATTGTATTTACTTAGTAAATAATTTTAGGTATGATTGGTGCCCTTTAATTTGCCAGATCAAAGCTACCGAATTGGGTTTACTTATTTTTGATAGGAGAAAAAAAATTTGATCGAAAAAATCGTTTGGATAAATTCGAACGATTTATCAATCGATCAAATTTTTCCTATTTGAGCGACCAATCGAATTGCAGTAAGATCCTTTGAATTCGATTTGAAGGATTTTACTTCACTTCCTATTCACATGGTCGAATTTCAAATTCTTTTGGTGCCATCTTGTCAAGGGAGATTCTAAGTACAGGGCTTCTATGCGCTGGTATAAACCTTTGTATTGTTCCTATAAACAATAAATGAGCCCTATTCTCTCAGTTACTAGTTTGTGAACTCTTGTCCAACTTTCATACAGGTTGCTGAGAAGCACATGAAATCCTCAAAGGAAAACCCAAATGCAAAGAGCCGCCGTCAGCCTCTGTCCAAGCTGCCACGTTATCATCCATTGGTGATGAAGGATAGCGGCAGTGATGATGGTAAGTTTAAAATGTAAAAGTGCCAAGAAAACACATTTTATATTACAGTGGTTATTTCAAATCCATTATCATTCCCCCCCTTCCCCCACCAGAGTTTCTAGTTAGAGTACTTTTGTTTTGAAACCATAACCTGACAACCCCCATTGTCGAAGCAGCCATCAAAAGAAAGTTAAATAGCGTAGACAGTGTAAAGTAGGACTGTAAAGCTGGCCATAGACATAAAGTTTGTATCATACGAATCCTCGATTTGTACAATTTTGGATCGTGTGGAGTGTCCCGACATTTGTCTTGCCATGGTGATCAGTCGTTCAGTTGATCGGACAGGTTGGAAGATTTCTGTCGGCTACTGATAATATCTCTGCATGTATTGCCGATCTGACGATTTTCAGTGGGAGACTGTCACCAGCTTTGTCGGACATAAACTTTTACACGATTGCTGTAGGGGCAGAAGATCGGCTTATCTGTTCTTTTACTACTTTATTTGATGTAAAAGGCTAGTGGCAGGTCGGGAGGTTCGGATATCCGATCGTTTGGACAACACTGTAGGTATATCTGCACGTCTTTGGCCAGCTTAAGGTTAATACCACATGGGGTTGATTCACAGCCTGCATAAAGGTACATGTCATTTCTCCATAAAGCAACTTAAGAGACACCATTTTACATTACCACAATAAAAAGTGCATTTTTACTTGTAACTGCAGATCAACCAGATCAGCAGCTGCTGATGGATGAGGAATTTGAGGACAGCGAGACATGGGCAAAGTCCCTTAACCAGCTTTGGCAGAATCGACCACCAAATTTCCAGGCTGAAAAAGAGTACAACATTGCAATGTCACTCTTGCCACCTCACTGTTCTATCTGCATGCTTTTCAAGGAATACCATCAGGTGAATTGCACATTTATATAGCTGTTCAGCAGCAATTTCTATACAGATGCCTTTGACAAAAGAACATGTGATCATCTTTTTTTGTATATTTAAATTGTCTGTGTACTGTATAAATACATGAAAACTAAACATTTTTTTATAAGTGGGGTATATTTCCCCATTAACATTTCATTAGTTATATACTGTCAAAGCCAATGATAATGAGTATTTGTGTTGTTCATATCATTCTGGTGTAACACAATATGTGAGCTGTCTCTGTTCTGTCCTTCAGTCTGATTGTGAAGGAGAGAACAATAAAACTGAACCGAGCACTATTGCATTCTACCTGAAGACAAAGCCTCTTATCCCAGAGATGTGCTTCACAACAACAGGAAGTAACACGGAGATTAATCTATCTGCTCCTTATCTGGAAGATGATGGAACTAGCATCCTAATTGCATGTAAAAACTGCTCCGTCTGTGTACATGCCAGTAAGTATGGCTTAACATCTTTGTACATTGACACAGGAATTATTTGACATAATTATTGCTGGAAACTTTTTTTCACAAATGTAAACCTCTTTTTCTTGGAGTGCAGGATAGTCTTACCAGTGAAAGAGTAGTGGCACAATGGGGAGATTTGTAGGCTGTGTTTAAATCTGCGCTAGCAGGACTGCAATTTGCCAACACCCCCCCCCCCCCAAAAAATAATGCAGCAATCTGTTTTCCAAAGTCTCCATAAAGTTCCCAACATACTAACTAACTAACTTGGCTACTTGTTACATATTGATTCAAAGTATCACAACAACAGTGTTTACTCCTAAAGTAAAACTGTATCCATTTTTTTGAACACATTTTATTATTCATGTAGGCTGTTATGGAGTCCCCAAAGAAAAAGCTGTGGAAGGGTGGTTGTGTTCTAGGTGTGAAGAAAATGCCCTGACGCAGGTAAGAAAATCAGTTTTGTAAATTGTTTTAAAAACATCTCAAGATTTACAGAGAGCAGGGACAATTCTTGCACTATGGATTGACATGTATCTTAACCATTATCTCATAGGATTGCTGTCTGTGTTCTTTAAGAGGGGGAGCCCTACAGAAAGCAAATGACAACCGGTAAGTTTTTGTTTTTTTGTTTTTTATATAAATAACTTTAAACTATGTTTTGTTGTAATGATAGGTCATGGGAAGGGTCCTTGACATTACAAATAATTTGTGATTGCAAAGATGACATGGCTGTTTACAAAAATGTTGCAATCGAGTTGGTCATCTAAAATCCTGTTTGTCTTTGTTAGGTGGGTGCATGTGATGTGTGCTGTGGCAGTTACGGAAGCTAAATTTGTGAACATTGCTGAGAGGCGTCCTATAGATATCAGCAAAATTCCACTGCAGAGATTTAGACTGGTAGGTACTTACTGAAGCCAAGAATGTAATGTTCTGTGTTTGAAGGTCATGCTCTTAATTGGTCCTTTACCTTGTTTGACAACAGAAATGTGTATTCTGCAAGAAAAGGAGGAAGAGGGTTTCTGGATGCTGTGTACAGTGTTCCCATGGCCGCTGCCCCACTTCCTTTCATGCCTCCTGTGCACAAGCTGCCAGTGTGATGATGCAGCCAGATGACTGGCCATTTGTGGTTTTCATTACTTGTTACAGGCATAAATCCTTACAGAATGAGGTATGGTATTGACTGGAATTAGGATGTTAAAAAAAAAAAAATATATGCCAGCCTTGTTAAAGGAACAGTTACACCAAAAAAAAAAAATGAAAGCGTTTTAAAGTAATGAAAATATCATGTAGTGTTGCGCTGCACTGTTAAAACTGTTTGCTTCAGAAACACTACTATAGTTTAGGTAAACAAGCTGCTGTGTAGCAATGGTGGAAATTGAAAAAAAGGCTATATGGCACAGGTTAAATAGTGGATAACACCATTATGTTCTACAGATCTGATCTACTGTGTAACCTGAGCCTTTTCTACTTTGAATGGCTGCCCCCATTGCTACACAGCAGCTTGTTTATATAAATAATAGTAGTGTTTCTGAAGCAAACACCAGTATTTACAGTGCAGGTCAACACTATTACTTTAAAACAATTTAATTTTTTGATGTTACTGGTCCTTTAAAAGACAATGGTTGTGGCTTATTTGTCATTTTGTATTGTGCAAACCATTACTCAGCACCTGTTGCAGTTAAACAATATTGTTGCAAACCGGGATTTAAAGGCAAGTAATTCACTTGTTTTTTCTCTGGACGTGCTCCTTTCAGGGAAGAAGTGCACCAGAATGGGGTAAAATAGCATTAAGAGACATTTTTCTTCTGGCATTTGCCAGTTGTCTCTAGGGCAGTCTTGGACTTAATGAACAATCTTCCACTACTTTATTTACCTTTTCCCAGATGTCCCTACCACTGGCAGACATTTAATTTAGCAGAAAATTGAGAGCCTCGGTTTGCAAAGGAGATCAATAAGTTGAATTTAAGCAGAAAATAATACACGGATTTTCAGGTTACACCTAAAGCATTTGGGCAATGTTGTGCAGATGAAAGACGTGGGATTTGGTAAGGGTTTTACTGTAAATAAAAGATCAGTGACAAAATTACTCAGGCAGTGATACTGTGTAGGTGAATGAAAGGTGGAGTGGGAATGTTCCAAGGATGTACCTCTATTGGGGAGTCCCATAAGTACTGCACCTCACCTTTGTTAATATTGGGTGTGCGCGGTCTGGTTTTGTTCTAGGTTTAGTGGGAATGACTGGAGACAACAAAGAAATACAATGGTTTTGGAATGGTAGCGTTTTAGGTGGCACTATGAAGCCCCATAAGAGAATAATTGGAAAAATTAGGAAAAATAGAGATCTGCAGTAGGTCATCTCCATAATCTGTATTGGATACACCTGAAACACTTTCCGAGATGTATTGAAGGAGGGGGTAGGAGGATGAACTTTATAAAAAATAAAAGTAACTTTGGAATCCATTCCTTAGGAGAGATGTAAATGAGCTGGAGGGAGTGTAGAGACGTGCAACTAAACTGGTTAGAGGAATGGAAGACTTAAATTATGAGGGGAGACTGTCCAGGTTGGGGTTGTTTTCTCTGGAAAAAAGGCGCTTGCGAGGGGACATGATTACACTTTACAAATATATTAGAGGACATTATAGACAAATATCAGGGGACCTTTTTACCCATAAAGAGGATCACTGCACCAGAGGCCACCCCTTCAGACTAGAAGAAAAGGACTTTCATTTGAAGCAGCGTAGGTGGTTCTTCACAGTCAGGACAGTGAGGTTGTGGAATGCACTGCCAGGTGATGTTGTGATGGCTCATTCTGTTGATGCTTTCAAAAGGGGCTTGGAGGAGTTTTTGGACAGACATAATATCAAAGGCTATTTTGATACTAAACTCTACAGTTAGTATAGCTATGGGCATATATGGTTTGTGTGAAAGATTGGAGGGGTGTGTGTGTGTGTGTGTGTGTGTGTGTGTGTGTGTATGCTGGGGTTTAATTTGGAGGAGTTGAACTTGATGGACTTTATGGCCCTTTTTTCAACCCAATTTAACTATAACTATGATATAGTTATAGATTTTTTAAAATGCCACTAAATTTGATATAAACTGTTGCTCAAGTGTTTATTTTGGGGGTATACTTTCCCTTAAAGATTAATAGGCGGCATACAAGTGAGTTTTGCCCAGCGTGGTTTCCACTGGATGGCAGCAGTGGATAAAACACCCCATGTGCCATATAGCCATTATTTTGGAGACACTTATTCTAAACAAGTGTCTGGTTTGGTTTTGTTACTTGTTAGGAAAAGGATACTTAACCCTGAGTAAAGGTGGCCATACACGTAGAGATCCGCTCTTTTGGCGATGTTGCCAAACGAGCGGATCTCTCCCAGATATGCCCACCTTGAGGTGGGCGATATCGGGCTGATCCGATTGTGGGCCCTAGGGATTTGGGGGTTCAGCTGAATCCAAAATAGTGGATTTGGTGCATCCCTAATAGAAGGACTATTTGAGAAGATGATGGGTTTCTTAAGTGGGTACAGTTTTGCCGAGTACACTGTGCAGAAGCAACAATGAAGAGGTCACATGGAATTGTGAGGAAATGATGGAACAGACCATTAAAAGGAATTAGAGTATCTATACAATAATTGCCAGGACAGTGGAGATCAAGGCTAGGTGTTTGAGGATAGGAGTAAATTAATGCTTGTTTGAAAAGTGGATGGAAAGTCCCATAAACAAATGATGATTGAGGTGGCAGTAGGATGTTAGAATTTTTATGTAGTGGAATGCTGAATGTAATACTGTCCATCTGAAAGACCTGAGCATTAAGGTTTCAGGCATATAAAGTTTCATTTGTTACAAAACATGATGTTTAAAGGTTTTATTTTAAAAGAGGAAAAAAAAATCTAGTTTATATCCGCACTAATCCAATTGTATTCCCGTTGCAGGGCAAAGACTCAGCCAGAGATATTGTGGTTGGACAGGCTGTGATTAGCAAACATAAGAATGGTCGGTACTACCAATGTGAAGTGGCTAAACTGACCAAAGAAACCTTCTACGAGGTCAATTTTGATGATGGCTCCTTCAGTGATAATCTCTATCCAGAGGATATAGTGGTAAGGATGACATTACTAGAGACCCTATCTACTAGATGCTGAACCAGTAAAAAAATAATTAAGCCTATGTGGCTGCAGTCATAATAAGACTATATATACAGAAAATTTATAGCTGTGCACCTAGGCAAACAATCCCTTTCCTTATCCTGAGGGAAACAATCTAAAAAGACAGTGGGATATCTAATCTAGCCTTGGTGCAGGATATACACCCAGCCACCAACCTCACCCCGGACTCGTGCTACATTCACTACACTTGCTTGTGCAAAAAATCCCCTGTCCTCTGGCAATTTACAGAGGGGGGTTGTAGGCCCGGTAGTTGCGCTACTTTAAAGGGCAAGGAAAGTGTAAAATAGAATAAGGCTAGAAATGCTGTATTTTATATACTAAACATAAACATGAATTTACTGCACCACAAGCCTAATCAAACAAATGATTTATGCTTTCAAAGTTGGCCACAGGGGGCTGTCATCTTGTAACTTTGTTATACATCTTTGTCTGGCACTGCACATGCTCAGTGTGGTCTGCTTGAGTTCTGCATGGCTGGTAAGTAAGGTAGGGGCTCCCCCTGCTGTTCATAAGTGATTGTTTCCCTGCCAGAAGCACTAAATGAAGGCAGAATGTCACTGCATACAGTCAGGTTTCTTATTAAAACGGTACACATTTCAAAATTAAAGTATATTGGAGATAGATTTCTTTTTCATTAAAGAAAGTAAAAATTGGATTTTGTTTCTTTGCCTTTCCTTGCCCTTTAAAGAGCTACTGCACCTATGGGATATACATCTTAGCCCCATAAGTGGCATAAAGTGAGCTTCTTTAGCCACAGCTATGGTGGGGGGACTTTTCAGTGGGCAAAAGTGTCGTTTAGTTAATATCTCCAATGTTTTGTGTTACTAATTACTATCCGGTTCACTGTTTTTTCTTTATATTTTGTTTTTCATTGCAGAGCCGTGACTGCCTCAATTTGGGTCCCCCTTCAAATGGCGAAGTTGTGCAAGTTCGTTGGACAGATGGTTTGGTCTATGGTGCCAAGTTTGTAGCATCCCATACTATTCAAATGTACCAGGTAGGTATTCCCTGATATTCCTACAGGCTTTTATACTAAGTAAACTGTCAGATTGTGAAGCTCTGAATGACAAGGGTCAATGTAATGATATTTTGAAGATGAATCATGTGCTACTAGATAAAGTAATCCTCTGTTATTACCCAAATGACTGACTAACCAATCTGGTTTAGGTGGAGTTTGAGGATGGATCTCAGTTGAGTGTGAAGCGTGATGATGTGTACACACTTGATGAAGAGCTACCAAAGAAAGTAAAGTCACGAATGGTATGTACCAATCACAATTCTTGAATAGATGGTGCTGCATTTCTGCAATGTCCTCTAATGAAACTACATTTCTGCTTTTTGTTTTTTTGACAGTCTGTTGCATCTGACATGCGCTTTACAGAAATATTTACAGAAAAGGAAGCGAAGCAAGAGGTAAAAAGGCAGAGAGTCATCAATTCTCGATATAGAGAAGACTACATTGAGCCAGCCCTGTACCGTGCCATCATGGAGTAAATTGGAAGAGGCCGGCTTCTAGCAAAATAAAACTGTGGCCAAAAGTTTCATATCAAGTGGACATGGGACCGTTTTCTTCTTACGGCTTTTTGGAGAATATATATTGTCTTTCCTTTTTCCCCTTTAAAATAAAATGTCCTATCATGGAGTGCAAATGATTGCAGCCAAGTCAGAGAAATGATAGATTCTTTCTTAAAACTGCAGCCTGCTGACTATTGTGTTTGTACTGTACCTGGACACTTGTGAGGACATGTAAAGCCCTTGAAGCCAGAGTTCATCTTACCAACAGTGTTCCTGGTGCTTCTGTGCTTTCCCCTTTGAAAAAAATGGACATTTTTCCTTCTTTGCTGAGCAAGATCAACCCTTCTGGTTCTGACGGTGGAATATTTCAAACCTCAAACTTTCTATTTATGTTTTCCTTTCTTATTCCACTTTGGTTTGTTTTGATAAACTTTGCATTAGGATGCAGGACTCCTTTTGATATTTAATGTGTTCGCCTGCAGCACTTGTGAAAGCTAACTGCTGAGAACATAAACTGCAAGTTTGTATTGATACTTTAAGGTAATGTGCTACCCTAAAGACTGTATTACTAAGTTAAAATACTCCTTGGAGTAAGGATAGCATCCAGGCTCTTGTGTGATTCAGCTGGTGTCTACCTCTCTTGCGATAAGTACATGAATAGTTTCAAGGACAGAAACTAGCAGTATCTATTCCCAATTTTTGATTGACACTTGTATCAGCCATGGTTAAAGAAGATTTTAGGCTATCTGTTTATGTCCAGTTTGTGGTCCAACCATCCTTTGGCTTATGGTGTGGCATGTGGTGAGACTTGCTGGTCTTCTAGATGTTCTAGAGCAACGGATACATAGAAACATCTTTTATGGGCTGGTGTCATGCTGTAGTTCTGGTATTAAACCCAAACCCCAAAAAGAAGCATTGCCTCACAGTTGTGTATGGATGCCTTTAGCATTTGGTGGTACAAGATCTGTACAAATGATGGAAAGATGAGTAGACTCAGCCTGACCTGATGCAGCCCTCTAGCTCTTGATTCTTAAAGTTAGTGTCATTTTGAAATTTTATTTTCTGGAGCTTTGTTTTCCATGGTGCAAAAAAAAAAAAAAAAAAATCTGCAAATTTTGTCAGTTTAATTTATTTTGCCATTATTGTAAAAAGTAATTTCTGGGAGTTTCCTGGTCAATACAAGCAGTGTTTTAGAGCTTAGGCCTAAATCTGCAGTGAGTAGAACTAGATGTTACAATAGACATGGTAAACATCATGAGCAATTTTAAGAGTGAATTAGACAATATATTTTGTAAAAGCTCATTCTCTTTTTCTCAATGGAACAGAAGAAATGTAAATATGTTTTGATATGGAATACAATATACTCTAATGCATCGCCTTAAATTCTACTGGGTCCTAGGGGTGCAGATGCAGAATGATGTTGGGTGATGGCTTTTCACGTGTATAAGAGAATGAAATGTCTGTTGGGAACAAACCCTCCCAGAATACAGTGGCCTTGTGCCTATAAATGTGGGAAGCTGATGATCCAGTAATTGGTGGCATACAGCGGAAGCCACACCAGTAAAATCACTAGGAAGGGATAGTTACTGCAGCTCCTATTTCTGAAGGAAAACTAGAACACTGAGCCTTTGGGAAATGTCAGTATTCTGCCATCCTGCTATTTGCCTATAACAAATACACAGTAGAAGGTTGCTGTGTATGTTCATAAAGGTAATTGTGAAAGTCCAGACTGATTCACTAGTGAAAAAAGCGCAGGGACTGCAAATATGTTGGCTCCTGCTAGGATATCCAACCTTGTGAATATTTCTGCCTTTCATTCTAGTTTTCCTTTTAACTCCTCAAAAGTGTGTGAACTTTTCAATCTTTGTTCCCCTAACTCCAACATCTTGTTTAAAAAAACTTCTGCTTTTTTTTTTTTTTTTTAACTATTCCTTAAATTATATTGCAAGTTAGAGCATCAATTTTAGCAATAAATGTGTGTGATGTACAACACTTGTGTGTGACTATTGCTTTCATTTCATAAGCACAAAGATGAGCAACACCTTCAGTTGGGCGTAGCATTGTCCCGTGTAGGAAGGCAATATTCTTATTTTACACAGCTAGACGTCGCATTTGTTACTTGTGGCAAATCTCTTCTTTTATACAAGTTACTGGGAGAAGTGGCTAACCAAAATAAAGAATGCAAAGCCTATGAACGAGTGGATGCTCATGTATCTATACTGGGCACATTTGCACCTCCACATTAACTGATGGCAATCATAATAACATGCATGTAGCAGATTGAAACATTTCTACTACTGATTTGTTGCTATGGGTTACTGCCTTGCATCTAGTGACGTAACTAGAGACTGCAGAACCTGTGATGATGGGTGCCCAGACTGTGAAATGTAATGCACATAAATCCCCTCTCCAGAAACATTTTTGATTTTGCCTGCCCAATTCTTATTGTGCCTGGGCCTCCCCAAAAAATAAAATAAAAACAAGATATTCTGCCATGGGCTTTGCATACAACAATTCTATCATCTTTCCCAAGGATGATGAGTACAGGTACAGTGAGGTAAAGTACAGTATATGACACAGAACTATAACAATAAAAATGTATTTATTAATTCAAATTGGAATCTTTTTTTAATGGTCAGAACTCTCAAATTCGAATTATAAATAATCCAAACACTTCAAAATTTAATTCGAAAATTGAGATATATCAAACCTTGGCCCTTGCAAAAAATCAGATTCCACTATTGGCTACCTAAAACCTGCCAAGTTCATGTATAAGTCAATAGGAGAGGGTCAGTTTCCAATTTGAAGACGTCATTAGCCTTCCTTACATTCCAGTTACTTCGGAGAAAATTTTTTTTTACTATCTAAAAGCTACTGAACTGAAATAGTGAGGCTAACCCCTCACTCTATGGGGGTATATTTATCAAAGAGTGAAGTTAAGAGTGAAGTTCCGCCACTAGAGGGAAATTCCGCCGCTCTCCATTCATTTCTATGGGATTTTTAATGGCGTATTTATCAAAGGGTGAAACTTCACTTCACCCATTGATAAATACGCCATTCAAAATCCCATAGAAATGAATTGAGAGCGGCGGAATTTCCCTCTAGTGGCGGAACTTCACTCTTTGATAAATTTACTCCTATGTGTCCCAATAATTGTCTAGGATTAGCCCCATACCCTCTATCCGTTTTATATGCATGATTTATCAGTGGGCTTGAGCAAACTGTTAACCTCGCACAGTTTTTGTGGCCATGCAGTCTTTGTGATTATTGTGTTAAAATGGATGCATCTGTGGCAGGTCCAGACTGAGAATTAAAATAGGCCCTGGCATTTCAGGTACACAGAGGCCCAATCACCCCCCACCAGACCACTAAATACTGACTTTCTATGGCTCCTTATAGCAGCCCCTCCGGCATTTGCCAGAACCCACAGATTGCCAGTCCTTACCTGATCTGTGGCCCCCATGTCAAGATTCCCATGTCTCACATCCCTGCATTAAGATGGGGACATCAGAGGTATTACATTGCTGCCTATAAAGAACCAATCAGATGGAGCAGGGAACAATCAGGATTGGCCCTGATCTATACACCCTAAGCACAATTTAATTTCACATTTTCCCAAAATTTTTGTGGTTTTGTGAATCTTCTAGTGAAGCAAAATGAGCTAGTTCTCCTTTTCACTATAAGATGATAAATTAGAGAAGCATAATGAATGCTAGATACTCAGGGCAATTACAAGAACTGTGACATATAGGAGTTACCAGAAGAGGTCCCTTCCTCCTTCTTCTAAAACTCATTTTAAGCATATCCCATTTGCAAAAGCATTTCTTTAAAGGTTTTTTCTTCCTGTTATTTCTTTTTTCCCCCACCTTAAAGAGATACTGACGCCAGAAATTAAACCGTTCTTTTAGATCTATCATAATATTGTATTTGCATGCTGTCTATAATTTTGCCATAAAAGTATTTGCAGGTGTTTTTACATTACCCATGTGATACCCCCATATTCCTCTATGAGGGGGCTGCCATATTTGAGATTCAGCAGTCTGTTAGCATTAGAAACTCTAACTGACATGTGGAGAAGGGACAGTCAGGTTGACAAAATAGTCAGGGTAAGGAACTTCAAGTAACAAGCAGCTTTATCAGTGAAACATTATCAACATGAGCTATAGGTAACTTTTGATGTATATTAATATTTTGAATAATAATTTTTTTGTGTCAGTATCACTTTAAATGCAGAATTCTGCTGAAGCAGCACTATTAAAGGACAAGGAAAGTGTAAAATAGAATAAGGCAAGAAGTGCTGTATTATATATACTAAACATAAACATGAACTTACTGCACAACAAGCCTAATCAAACATGATTTATGCTTTCAAAGTTGGCCACAGGGGGCTGTCATCTTGTAACTTTGTTATACATCTTTGTCTGACACTGGCACTGCACATGCTCAGTGTGGTCTGTGCTGCTTAGGGATCGTCATAAATGATCAAAAAACAAAGCTGCTTGAGCTCTGCATGGCTGGTAAGTAAGGCAGGGGCTCCCCATAAGTATGATTGTTTCCCTGCCAGAAGTTAGGGACCATCCTATCCACAGCACTACATGAAGGGAGAACTTCACTGCATACAGTCAGGTTTCTTATAAAAACAGTACACATTTTTAAATTAAAATATATTGGAGATAGATTTCTTTTTCATTAAAGAAAGTAATAATGGGATTTTATTTCTTTGTCTTTCCTTGCCCTTTAACTGATGCATTTTGGAAAAAAAAATTTTTCCAATGACAGTATCCCTTTAAATCCATTTCTTAAAACAGATTTTTTTATATTTCATTTTGACATGGGGCTAGATATACTGTCAATTTCCCAGCTGCCCCAAGTCATGTGACTTGTGCTCTGATAAACTTCAATCACTCTTTACTGCTGTACTGCAAGTTGGAGTGATATTACCCCCTCCCTTTCCCACACCCAGCAGCCTAACAAAAGAACAATGGGAAGGTAACCATATAACAGCTCCCTAAAGGTGGCCATATACCTAGAGATCCGCTCGTTTGCCAAACAAGAGGATCTCTCCCCGATATGCCCACCTTGAGGTCGGCGATATCGGGATTATCATAATGGAGGCCATATGGGCGATAGGATCGCAGGACTGCGTCAACGAACAGATGCGGACGCGATCTGACGGGATTTTTAGTCCTGCCCAATCGACATCTGGCCAACTTTCGGCCAGATATCGATCGGTGAAGCCCGTTGGAGAGCTCCGTACACGGGCCAATAAGCTGCCCACTTGGTCTGTCGGCAGCTTTTATCGGCCCGTGTATTGCCACCTTAACACAAGATAACAGCTGCCTGGCAGATCTAAGAACAACACTCAATAGTAAAAGACCATGTCCCACTGTGTTCTATTCAGTTACATTGAGAAGGAAAAACAACAGCCTGCCAGAAAGCAGTTCCCTCCTAAAGTGCTGGCACAAGTCACATGACAGGGGCAGCTGGGATATTGACAAAATGGCTAGCCCCATGTCAGATTTCAAAACTGAATATAAAACAATCTGATTGCTCTTTTGAGAAATGGATTTCAGTGCAGAAGTCTACTGGAGCAGCACTATTAACTGTATCCTTTTAATGTTTTACTTTTCTTACAAAACTATTTTTTGTACTCTGTTACAATAGTTTATATATGTTGGAGAGATGTTATTTTAAGTCATTATTTCTATAAAATGTTTTTATTTAAAAAATAGCTTTAATTTAAGTTCAGTCTGGTGAGGTCATAAATACGTAGGTATAATCTAACTAACGCAATAGATCAGTAGAAGCTTTGTCAGGAAGCTTTATTAGGCTGGCTAAAAACATTGGTGTGGCAAAGAAAATCAGTATTTCTTTTTCAATTAAAAGAATATATAAGTGCAGGATGAACAGTGTGTAAACTGCTAATACAATTTTATTTCTGACAGTAGGACGCATAATGTGAAGCCATTTCTATTCCCGACCTGATAAACACCACGTGCTGTGCAGAGGGGCACGAGAAGAAAAATGGGTGAAACCAATGGCATACAACATGGAGGAAATTCCAGAAGTGGATTTTGCAACAAGTACAGTAAAAACGTTTAAATTGCAAAAATACACTGGAGGGTTTACGTAAAAGGAAGCAAACTAAAAATAAGCAAAGGGAAAGAAATAATGTGCTAGGAAAGGAAGACTTGCACAGGCTGAAATAAACAAGGAGTGGATCAAACCATGAAGTTGTTTTTTATCAGCCGGAGGTCTTCACTTTGATATGCACCACTGCCTTTCACCTTGTCCTTTCCTAATGGATCAGCCCTGTAAAAGGTTAATGTAGAGGGGAGGAAGGAGAGCCAAATTGAAGGGAACACCAGCCACTAATGAAATTCCTTGTCAATAAGCTCCTTTGTGTCCCTGGACTTGACAGTGACTTGTGTGGCTCCACAGACCCAGGACTGTGCAATGTGTGTTAACTGAACTTACAACTGACAGCAAAGGGTTAATATTAGACTTAGCTACATATTACAGGTTTATGCTGCCAAGAGTGCTTCCAATTTCTTTATGAATATCTAGTTTATCATATGCTTGTTTATTAATATTCATTTTTACAAGTTTATTGAATTATCAAGTACAGTCCCTGTACCCCAGAGCATGCAGTTTACTGTACCCCATAGCATGCAGTTTATTGTACCCCAGAGCATGCAGTTTACTGTACCCCAGAGCATGCAGTTT